>CM021109.1:546198557-546621751 GCA_007115665.2 Sequoiadendron giganteum
AGCAGTACAAAGTGTTTTAAATGCTTTGTTTGATTGTTTCTTGAATTGGAACATTAAAGTGAATTACACGTCTTAGGTCTACAAGTTGTAAATTCTTAATCTTAACCATTTATCTTTCTAAATCTAACGGTTATAGGGTGATTCCAAATGTTTAAGTTGGGAAGCCCATCACTCTGTGCATTTCATTATGGAATGCAACTACAACCATACATCAAATATTCATCCAACAATTGAAAATTGAGTAATTTATGATATTAACTTCAAAGTTTAAAAATAAAAATTAATCACTTGACAGTTGACACTTAGCAGTACAAAGTGGTTTAAATACTTTGTTTCTCGAAATTGGAACATTAAAGTGAATGAAACGTCTTAGGATGACAAGTTGCAAATTCTTAATCTTAACCGTTGATCTTTCTAAATCTAATGGTTATAGGGTGATTTTGGAGGTTTAAGTTGGGATGCTGACTGCTCTCTTCATTTCATTACATAATGCAACTACAACCATACATCAAATTTTCATCCAACGGTTGAAACTTGAGTAATTTATGATATTAACTTAAAAAAATTAACATGACACATGTGTTTTAAATTTGTTTTAACTTTTGCGCACTAGGATTGTCAGCAAGGCGAAGGGGCCAGTGTTTTAATATTGCAAAGGACTTATTATACTTATAGCCTACATATTACATAATGAAAATCATAGAAATTTGTGTGACAACATCCATATTATATCCTACATAATTATATTGCATCCATAAATGGATTTGAAATCCCATATGTGTAGTCCTTCCCCCAATCCTAACAAAAATCAATACCATAGGCATCGACCTAACAATGCTTTATCGATGGAACACCCATCACATCCCCGTCGATGGCCTAGAGGCGAAGACTCATAACTAAGGTGTGCTCCCTAATATATTGATAGAGTCAAAAAGTTACAAAAGTAAGCACATCACTATAACACATAAACATCGGTGGAACAAATGATTGCTTTCCTCCGATGGCCCGATATAACCATGAATTATCAAGTACATATTGCATAAATTATATTACTTAATTTCTCAAAAGAAAAAAAATGATTTGAATATATTAAATTATTAATAGACACTGAAGTTTTGAACTCATAAAATAACTCTTTACTCTTAAGTGTAAATGAATAATGAAGATACAATAATGACATAACAAAACCATTTATTTTATTGCAACTGAATTTCAATGTCACATTATTACATTATACATATATTTTTACAAATGAGTAGCACTATAGATCATGTTTTGTATAAATAGCATATGTCAATGTGTCACTTTAGTACTTTACATAGATAAAATTTAATAATTTATTCCAAGTTGTTACTCGTTACAATGGATTACAAATTGATTCCAATTTCAAAGGTTTTTTTGCTGAAAACTTACTAAAAATGTAACTCTAAAAATAAATGCATGATTCCAAGCTTTTGTTGGTGACAACGTAATACAAATGTGGCTCTGAAAATAAATTCATGATTCCAAGCTTCTGCTGGTGGATTTGCCAACCATTCTAGGGAAAGTGGGTTCTAATCAATCCTGGGGAAATGGGAGTCATGAAGATACAAATTGTACTTATCCCATTCGAGAACTAGAGTCATATAGAAGATGTAATAAAAATGTTTCTTTGAAAATAAATGCATGGAGCTTGCCTAGCCAACTATGCTGGGGAAATGGGAGGCTTTAGAATATAGGAGGAGAAGCAAATATGCTCCCATCTTTTGCAAGCAGCTTCCATGCATTGGTATACAACTTACCTCCATCAAAGCTCCTCATCCTAGTTTAAAAACTGTTTGAGAAGTTAGGTTAACCAAATCAACTACTTTCCAATTCCACCCATTCTGAACTTGAAGGAAATTTGTCTCTTATTGATTACTATGTAAATAAATAATTGTAGGTAG
Organism: Sequoiadendron giganteum; assembly: GCA_007115665.2. Taxonomy (NCBI): domain Eukaryota; kingdom Viridiplantae; phylum Streptophyta; class Pinopsida; order Cupressales; family Cupressaceae; genus Sequoiadendron; species Sequoiadendron giganteum. The sequence continues at coordinate 546,200,483 of CM021109.1, forward strand.
GAGAATTTACAATATCCCCAATACGGCATCATTTTCTTTGTGAATCCTTATTAACCCTAGAAAATAAAAACCCTTATGACACTATCCACTATTCACTTAATCACTATCCCTATTTATGGGCCACTAGTGCCGCTTCCATCCTATTTAATTTGATTGATGTCTGGCTACATGCCAAAGGTACCTCAAGTCGACAAGCTATAAAAATCATTGATTCAACACTACCAGTGGCACTCAAAGTTCAAACGATATGAAATCATTGCAAATATTATTTCATTAAAGCTATGAGTTGTCCAAGAAATTACTCTGGATGTTCATATCACATATGGCATTAATCGGTGCCATTGCCACGGCCAATCACACTTTCTTCAAAAAGATTGAGAATTTTAATTAAATGAAATGTACGACTCGAGATTTGAGGCATTGAAAAGAGTGAATGAGCGAAGAGCGATGGCCCTTTATCTAGCCACATGTTTGTATCTAATGGTTAGTGTGTTAATTAAGAGGTTTCAATTCGCAAGTCTATTGCTTCAGAGATTTACTTCCGGACTGCAACTCTTTTTTCTTGTTGGTGTACAAATTTATCACTTTAACCATAAAAGTAGATGCAAAATATTTTAAAATAAATGACACAAAGTGCGTTTTTCTGAAAATCAGTAAAGAAAAGCAATAGTTTATGTTTTAACAAATGAATTAATCTGAACACAAAGTCTCAGAGATGAAAAAATAAGCATTTTGAATCTGACCTAACACTAATAGATAAACATTGAACAATTATCATGAAGAAACACAATTCATTCATAATTAAAAGGAAGCATTGACAAATACACAGATTTAGGAATATATTCTTTTATCTCTCTAATGCCAAAACTTTGGTTTCACAGACCTATCACCCCACACCCTGTACAATCAAAATTCAAAAAGTGCTCAAAAGCTGAAACTATGCCCCTTTATCATTACGTGTCTCAAATTCACAATTCGTGAAAGGATTCATGTATGATGTTGAACCGTTGGAGCTATTAGGACTCTGTACAGTTCCAATTGCATTTCCATAACTAAATTATGAAATTCAGTATGTTCTTCTTCTTCTTCTAAAACAAAAATTACCCCATTGTACTCGACATAGTTGTTTTGTCTTTCCACGCCACTAAACGTAGCTAGGAAATTATTTCGAGTTTTTTTCTTTAAGCCAATTCAAATTTGGTTGCATGACGGCCATAATTTCATCTTCCCATACCCTAATATCGGCTAGAAGTACCATTTTGAGGAAACTCTGAGTATGGAGTTCAAAGTGCTACCACCTTTCCTCGTATGCAGGCTCACTTAACTTTACCAACAGGAAATGGCAATCTTCTACTAGATCCATTTCTCCAAACTCCTTAATACCTTATTTAAGATCTATCCTTTCAGAACATTTTAAAGATTACATTAAATCTATCCATTTGTTGTTTGAGAAGACATCCCCTAGTAGCATCATACAATTCATTAAATGAGTTGTCACTTCCAAAGTTGTGCATCCCGCCGAGGTGGCCCAATCATTGAGAAACAAAACGTTATAACCATTTTTACAGTAATAAAATCTCAACCATTGATTTCTAGAAATTTAACGATTCTAGTGATATTTCGAAGGTTTCAAATCGCAAGTCTAGTGCTTTAGATATTTACTTCTAGAATGCAACTACATTCCTCCATTGAACATTCATCGAATGGCCCATATTATTTTAATTTCACCACTGGATTTTATTATTATTTTAAGATTTATTTTAATTCGCCAATGAAACTATATTTTTTGCTTTAAAAAAAGGTTTTAATCGCGAATGGAAAAAAAATCTAGTTTGAAAAATAGTTTTATTCGCCAATGATAAATATTTTATTCAATTAATTTTTTTTGCAATTCGCCATGATTATCCACAAACTCATAGGGATTATAAAAGATTCGCCAATGGGGATTTTTTTTCCTAAAAAATTAAAAAAATTGCCAATAAAATTAATATTTTTCATCAAGAAGTATACAGGATTCGCCAAGATTTTACACCTGCACTGAGAGCGGGGGGGGGGGTTCTTAAAGTTATCCCTAACTAGCCTAGACCTAATAATTTGACACATTTGAGAATTATTGTGGGACTATGTAGCTACTATCAAAGTTTTGTAAAGGGTTTCTTACAACTTGCAACCCCATTTATTGATTTGATGAAGAAAGGGGCTTTCTCTTGGAACCCTTCAACACAGAGAGCTTTTGACAAGATCAAGGAGGTAATGAGTTCATGTCCTATTTTGGATATTTTATATTTCTCACTTCCTTTTGTTTTAGAATGTGATTCTTTAGGAGAGGGGATCTTGGAGCAATGTTGATACAAAATAGAGACTTCATAGCATTTGAGAGTAGAAATATCAAGGAGATAGAAATGATTTTCTCTATTTAGGACAAAGATATATGTTAGAAATAATGCATGCATTGGCCAAATTCAAGCAATACTTAGTTTGTGGGAAGTTTATGGTGAAAATAGATCATATCATCTTGAAATAGTCCCTCAATCAAAAGGATTTCAATGATAGATAAAAAAAATGGGTGAGTAAGTCACAAGCCTAGGATTTTGATGTTGAGTACATTAAGGGGAGGAATTATGTGGTGGTTGATGCACTCCCTAGGAAGCCTTATTCTTGCTCTATCACTAATTTTTCTATTGATTGGAAGGCTTCTATAATTGTTGAGTGTGCTAGGAATAATTGACATCTTGGATGGGATGTTGAATGATGAAAATTGACATCTTGGATGGCCTTTTTTCACCTTTTACTACTACTTGAATCATCCAAATGGCCGTCCTCACCCACATCTAGTATTTTAATTATGACCTTACTAACCATGAAATTTTCATCAGGGTCCGGATATTTTTATTTTGAGCAAGAGGGGTGGACTATTTTTCTTCTATGATAAGGTTTTAAAAAGAAGCATTATGTTCAAAAGTATATTTTTGTGAAGAAAAACTATGTTAGGTAGCAAATTTTAACTTCTTACTAGGGTTAGTGTTAAGTTGAAGTAGACAAGGATTTTCCTTCAAAGGCTTAATTTGTAGAGGCTTTATGTTGTTCACTGAACATAGTTGAGGTGTTAGGGTAAAAAATATGTAATTAATTTTTACAACAAATCGTAAGAATGTGGTGTTATGAGGCTTATCTTCAGAAGCACCTAGAGATATTTCAGGCAAGAGGATGGAGATAATTTTTTGGCATTTAGAGGATGAGTTGGCAGTGCAGTGTTTTATTTCAGATAAGTGTTTAGATACATGAAAACATAGATAAATTGTGGACATAAAAGGCATGATGGACAAGTATAGTTTGGTTTTTTCAGATTAAGAATTAAAAAAAAAAAAAATTTCAATGTTTTACATAAATTTTAATTGTATCAACTTTTTAAAAAATTAGGCTATAAAAATATTGTATGGGTTATATGTTTTGACTGGGCAATTAAATATTGTTTGGGTTTTATTTAAAAAAATTTGGACAAAATGGGAATTTAATTCCTTGGAGGGCTATACCGGCCACTTCCAAGTCCTGTCACACATTGAAAATATCTCTCCCTGGTGTTTCCCAATGCCCTCAACCCTTGCCCATGTTTCCATTGTTTACCATTGAGTTCTGCATCTTTCCTATTGGCCAAACCTTCTACCAATCTCCCTCCCACTATGTTAACCATTGGGGCTATTATTTAAGATAGGTCCATGGTCTCCTAGGAGTCTGGGAGCTATCCAAGCTGGTGGAGCCATGCAAAGCAATGCCACTACCCCTGCCACCAATTTTCTTTTCCGCTACTTGATTTTTCTACCCCATCGCCACTCTAGGTGATGAGCCTTATTTTTACCTCTTAACACATGTGTTAATATGGAGAACCAAGACCTAGCCCAAGGAAGTTTAGATTTTGTGCCTAATTAGCCTACCCAGTTCCTAATACAACTATTTTTTTCATTTTACCATAAATTCTTGCCACAATCTCCAAATTCTACAAATGAGATATCGATGGAAAGCTAGTTCTATGTACTTCATAGTGGTGTGCGCCTATTTTATATATATATATATTTTTTTAGGTATAGATTTTATCCAACTGAATTGAGTGCTTCCTTTTGAACTCTCGAGCTCATATCTTTTCACGACTTTTTCAAATTTTGGAGATTCTAGTAGCATTGCAAAGGTGATTCAAAGCTCTATCATTTAATCTATATAATTTTTCCAGCTTGATCTCTAGTTACATTCTATGAATTTTTTAAAATTTGAGGTATTTTATTGATATCTTGTACATACTACAATTTTGAGAAGGTTTATTTGGATTGGGAGCCTTCATTTTTAGTTGTGCATCATATTTGGGAGTTTCTAATTGATATTAACGGTCAATATCTTTGTAATATTGGATATCAATCATAGTTAATTTTGGGGTTTTCATTCATCCCACTTTGATTATGTTGAAAAGGGGAAACTATAAACAATGGAGAGATTGCATCATAAAACATCTCTTATGGCTTCATTTGTTGCCACATTTTTATAGTCATATTTTCCATCCTATTACTGATAGTAAGAAATTTTCATGAGATTACAAAAGGGATCATGTCTTAGGAGTTATTGTAATGCATATTGATGTTTCCACTTTGAATGCTATTGATCATTTTAAGTGTCTGCATACTTTTAGGACTAAAATTTGGGAGATATATGGAGATCGTGATACTTAGCCATTCCCGGATGATTTTGTTTCAAATTGTCTCGTGTCTCTTCATGTTTTAGACAAGATATTGTAAGATCATGCTGCTATGTAGGAGTTTGAATATTTGAAATACTTTGAATCTTTTGAAGAGGTTGACAAGGGTTCCTCAGATGCTTCTTCTTCATCATATATGATTGACATAGCTTCACTTTCAATAATTGATTCCTTGTGTAGAGTCATTGATTGAGGCTTCCATCATTTTTTCTTAGCAAGACCATTCATCTTATGTTGGTGATTCATTGAGAAATTTTAGTGGCTCATTATGAAAAATATCTCATTTTCTTCCTAATTGGGATTCCTATTTACCAAATATTGCATCTTTTTTTGTGGAGTCTCACATTTCAAATTTGGAGGACACATTTGGGTGATCCCACAAATTTGGTTTACGATTTTTTAGAGGAACTAATTTTTGCTGAAATCACATATTTTTAGAAAATATAACGATTTAAGCCTTGAAAATTTCCATTTTAAGGATTCCAATTGAAGAGGACTTGATCAAACCACCTTAGATCAAACCACCTTATATCAAACCCTCTTGGATAGAACCTTTCTATTTTTAAACCATACCTATAAATGAGTCTCCTTTACACTTATCAAAATGTTGATAAAAAATCACTTCTGATTTACCTTTTGGGGGATAAAATGAACTCATTTAAAATTTATTTGAAATGACTATGGTAGTCCTTGGAACGAGCTATCCAACGAATATAATTTTAATTTGTTTTGATTTTATTATGTATTTATTTTTTGTTTTATTAAACATAGGTTTTTCATCGAAAATGAAGGCCTATGTTCTACACATGTGAAAAAATAGTAGATTATAAAAAAAAAATTGAAAAATATGAGTGCACCAAATTTTGAACTCTTTGATCCAACAAAAATAAATAAATTGAATTTTGATATATACAAAAAAATTTGTGTTATACAATCGAGCTATGTCTGAATTGTAATTGGTTTGACTTCAAAACTTGATTAAAGAAAAAAAATTCAATAAAAATCTATCTAACAAAGTGGAAGCATTACATATCAGGGTCAAAAATCTAAATTCAAAAGAATTAGAATTTTATCCTTCACGCAAAAAAAATTATGGGTTATACAGATTGTGTCACTTTTTAAAAATGTTGTTTTTTTGAAAAAAAACTATTTTTCATGGGAGATGGAAAAAAAGTGCAATCAGATTCCAAAAATTTTGAAAAAAATAATTTTAGAATCTAAAGACAAAATGTGACGAGACTCTAGTTTACATCATCTTCAAATTCATCATGGTTTAACCGCTATAGGTGACCAAATGTGAAGATTTAGTTAAAAATAATAATTTCAGTGTCCTATTTGGCCAAAAAATATAAACCACTATTGTGGGATCACCCATCTAAGGGGTTATCTCTCCTCTTTGATGATAGTCATTGCACAACTATTGTCAATCCATATTTGTCTTTGGATCTTCTTTGACATACGTTTTTGCATAGTCGTGGTTTGTCACCTTCTCCTTTGATTGGGCATACACTTGATTTGATTGTGGCATCTTCATCTTCCTTAGGCAAGGAGACACATGGACAAATTTCAAAGACATCAACATACATATCCATTCTTCTTTATTTCAATTCCTATCTAGAATGGGAATCATCCTTGCAATTTTTCTTTGTTTTATTTCTTTTGAAAGGTAGGCAATTTGTTTGTAGACATTGGATCATTTTTGTCATCAAACACTTACCATTTTTGTAGGTGATTATCCATTTTGGAGGGTTATATAGGCTCTTTATTTACCTCTTATGGTGGGGCTTTTGATTATATTGTATTTTTGTGATGGAAGTAGCTCTTGGTGCGTGTTGATGTTGAGACTTCCATACATCACTTCTATCACTCGTACATGATTTTCATCGCATGTCTTTTTTGGAGAGGATTTTTGTCACATGAGGTTTTCTCCTTTTCTCCATTTGTGAGAGATTAGTTGCATAATTATTTGTGCTTGGGTACCTAACATGGCCTTGTTGGCGAGACCCATATTGCATTTGCATCATTTGCATAATAACTACACTCCCTAAGTTGCTCTTATGGGGGATGTTAGTGTGAATGGGGTTATTTCCTAACTAGTTCTTAGTGAGCACCTATTCACATCATTATAATTTTACTTAGAAGTTAAGTTTCCTAGTTTTCATTTCTAGAAACTAGTTATAATAGGGTCATGTCTCATTAATTATCTTATAGTTATTTAGGCATTTAATATTTTACTTTTGCATTTAAAATTCTACACTAGGCATTTAATGTTTGCATCCAAGGTAATTATCCTACCTCCTCTCACCTTTCCTAAATAAAAAAGGTTCTTGTACATTTTTAAATCATCTCATGATATCTCATGATATCTTATCAATCAATAGATCATGATTTGATCAATCATCAATCTTCTTGCAAGCTCATATTGCAACACTTTCTTCTATATGGTTTCATTCTTGATTAATCCATTAAAGACTGCAACTTCATTTGGGTTCATTGTTCATTCATATTTCCAACATCCCCTTTAGCCCTACATCAACACCTTACCCTCCCTCCATGAGTTAAATAATTTTGATGTGAGTTCATCATTGAATCCTTTCATAGCCTAAAAGAAGGGCATCATCTCAACTTCTTTGAATAAATTTTAGAGTTTAAAATTTTGTTTAAGGGACATAGGATGATGGTTATGAATGCTTCTTTGGTCCACCCATATCAATTTTGTAACCCTTCCACCTCCTTGACGGGGATGTTTCAGACACAAAAACCACATCACAACATCAAATATCTAACGAACAAGGAATATAGCTAAAGCTTGATTTGGAAATTCTGTAAAAACTATGAGATAAAATGTTTGTCAGGGGATGAGCTAGAGCATAGAAACCAATTTTCTCTAAGTCTCTCCTCTTTATCATTAATGATAAATTCTTTAGTAATCTAAATGAGTTGAATCTTATGCAAGACCACCATAATTCGTGGATTAGAACCGAGGCCTGTATGAACCATAAGGTCATCATGCAAAATCATAAAATCTTTTATGGTTGATAGAGAGTTATTTTTTATTTTGATCATAACTTCTAACTATATCTCAACATCACTTAATGTTAAATATGTTATTAGTAGAGAAATAAAATATGAACTCGGTCACCCTTATAATTTTTATGGATAATGAGATTACATTTGCAAAACTATTCTAAATTATGTTGTTATGTTTTGATGTGTTGATTTGATCTTGGGTAGAAACATACCTTTAATACTTGGAAAATAATTTTATTATTATATATCTTCATAAAGAAAAGAGGTTGGTACTAAGAAACACCATTATGACCCACTTAGGATAAATATATAAAGCACCAAAAAATCACATGAATAGAAACCTGATCAACCAATGTATATAGGAATTTTTTAAGCAATGATATAAGGAAAATTAAAGTAATCAACAAATAAATCACATCATATACAATCAAATATATATTGAATGAATATTTGAGATAAAATCATATACATGTAAATAAGATAAATATATGAAATTACACGCATGTGTTAACATTATTATTTCAATTCTTGTTTTTAGTTTTATAGCATATATGTCATATAGAGATAATGCATTAAAACAAGGGAATGAACTAAATAATTTAAAGATTAAAGCATCATAAAAAATAATAATTATGATCCAAGAATGACATGTATAATTTCATGGACACAAATTTATCATGATGGATTAAATTTAAATAAAATCCTTAATCAAGAATAAAATTTTATGCACCTATATTGTACAAAAGTAGCAAATGATCTATAAAATTTTAGATTTGAATTAAAGATAAAGATTTTAGAGAAAACAAACATAAGAAGGATAATCAGGGAAAACATACATGTGGGATTAAAAATTTATTGTTAATCAAAATGTAGGGATAAAGCAACACCCTACAAATATATCTATAGCTAATAAAAAATAAAATCACAAAAATATAATAAAATCTTAGATAAATAACTGGGATAGTTTATCTAGCAATGATAAGAAACTCAAAAACTAAAAGTGAGAGGACTTAGTTTATTTTGTAAGGTGATATAGATTTGTTCACTATTTTCATCCTATCATATCTCAAAATCAATTAACAAGAATAATGAAATATAAATTAGGTCACTCTTATATTTTTGTGGAGGATGAGGCTAATTTTATAGGCATGTTCTAAATTATGTGATTTTGTTCTAATGCAACAATTTGGTCCTAGATAGAAAACTACATTCAATACTTGCAAAAGATGTTTGCTTAATTTATATCTTTATAAGAAAAAGTGGATGTTACTAAAAAGTACAATATTATATTATAGGGCTAGAAAAATTGACTTCTTCAATAGTAGTAAAGTCCTTAAATTGATTTAACACTTATCAAAACATACAATAAAGCAAAGACTTGAATTTTGATATATACAAAGTAGTAAATAGTTGAATCTACAAACATTAGCAATATATAGATATATTGCATCTTAATTTTAATTAACTAGTTTCTTAATATTTAATTATTAAAATCTTTTTAAATATTACTTTTAAATATACAATCTGAAAGACAAAATTCAAATCATTTTCAAATTTAAACCACAAATATAAACATTTATATAAATTAATTAATTCCTAAAATACCATTAATCACATAATATAAAGAATAATACAAAAGAAAAAGAAAAAAAGGAAAGAATCAATTTTCTCTTCTACAATATAATATTAAAAAAAGGACTATTTTGATCAACGACTATAGTGTGACAAAATTCACACCGACCTTTAATATGACTCCATACATCTTCAATAGTTCCTTTTGCAACACGATGCAACTTTTATATTAAAAATAATATCTTCTCAACTTTACACCTAAAAAGCAAATATTGAGCATGTGCTGCCGCCCCAACAACGAACCTCTAAAGGCTTGAATTTAGTCCCACACTCGAAAGATAGTAAGTAGCTGCCACTGATGGAACTTCCATTGGGAGACCGATACATTTGCGGTTTCTATTTTGATTAACGTGAAAAACATGTCCAACTCAGATTTTCGAGAAGACAGTAAGAGGAAGAATACAGTTTACAGCAAGTATTCCCATTGAAATCATTTTACGTTCACGTGAAAGGAATTTTATGTCGGTGGATGGAGAGAAAAAGGCTAAAAATGCCCTCCAATGAGACGGTCCAAATTCCAAACCAAGCTCAGGCGTTTGTTGAGTAATATTAGTTCTCCAAACTGGGGAATGGAAGTATTTCTCACCAAGCTCAATCTGGTTCTCCTGAAGTGCCAGTAGATTTCACTTCTCACCTTCTGTCGCCCTTTCAGATGGGTTCGCTGTTCAACCTTTCCCCAACGTAACATATATTTTGACGTTTACAAATTCCTGCAACTTTATTTCTTAGGTTTATAGTAGTCTCTAACTGGATTATTATTTTGGCTCCTTTCACTCGGTACCGCGCTATAAACAAGATTCCTCAAGCTTTTCAGGTGAAGTTGTACTCTCAGAGGACCACCAAAAGAGGCCGCCTTATCTCAGAGGCTAACACCGTCTCACCCCAAGCTATTGGATATGTAAAACTCAAATAAAAATGTCAATGAATGTGTTTCAGTTGAATTAGGGTTACTGATGAGATCTTTTCTTGCAGGTTTCTACATTCTCTGGGTCAAGGATGAGTGGAAAAAGACTGTGGATACCGTTCATGTCAAGGGTATGTGTCTCATAGTTTAATTTTACGTACTAATGGTTTACTAGATGAGATGATCTAGTGCATGGATATTTGTTGCATTTATCAGTCTAACAAAGAATCTTGAAAGAAATAGTACATTAGAATAAAATAAAGATATAAATTTTATAATTTATAAATTTGAAAACATTAATATTTTCATTAATTTTATTGATGGTATAGACATAAATATATAATATTCTTTAGTAAAAAGTTTTTAAAATGATTTTTATCTTTAAAATAAATTTTAGAAAAAAATAGAAATTAGTTAAATAAAGATGAATAACAAAAAGGTTAAAAAATAGGAAACGTAATTAGAAGTTGAAGTAATCTAGAAGATCAAAAAATTTAATGGAATAATAATGAATGTTAGAATTTGACATGCTACTCACATGTTTTATTGTTCTTTTGGCAACATGATAATGAAACTTGTGTGGATATAACATGAACCAAGAGATGAGGGTCACAAAATATATAATATCAAGTTTAGTTGCAGTAAGGTGCATGAGTCTCCCATCTAAACTTCTACTTAAAGTACCATTCACCTTGGAGCATGCATCTTCCTTGGTTAATTTGTTACTAAATGTTAATAGAGTTGCAACTACCTTACATGTTTTTCAAAACTTTTTAAATATATTTTCTACATACTTGGTTTGAGAAATAAATATGCATTCTAATTGTTGTTGTAGTTCCACACCAAAAAAATAATTCATAAGTATTACAATTGAAATTTTAAAATCTTGTTTCATTTCTACTTAATTTTTTTCATTAGATTTTGTTGTTGCTTGCATAGGTAAGATTATCAACATAAATCAAAACAATGAGAGTTTAATGATCTAAATGTTTGACATATAATTTCTTCCTCAAATAGCTTATGTTGAAACCCCTCTTCATGAAATAACTAACAAACATTGTAAATCGGGCTTAAACCGTCCTCGAGCAACCTGGTGTGTTCTCATCAACAATTCGTTGATGATACTATGCTCATGGGTCAAGCTTCTGTGTCTGAAGCTAAATCTATTAAACAGCTGCTTGACAAATATGGGAGAGCTTCAGGATAGCTGATCAACAATAAAAAAAGCTTGTTGTTCTTTTTCAATACTCTGGCTCATCGACAGACCAAAATTGCTAGAATCTTGGACTGTAAGGTGGAATCCCTTCCTGCCACCTATTTGGGTCTTCCTTTAAGTTTGAAACCTCCTGATGCTTTCTGGATTTCATTGGTGGATAGATTTAGTAAAAAGCTTGTAGGTTGGAAAGGAGCTCTGCTTAGCCAAGCTGGTAAGCTTCAACTCCTCAAAGCCTCCCTTCAAAATCTCCCTATCTATGCCCTGAGCCTCTTTAAGATCCTTGCTAAATATGCTAACACAATTGAAAAAATTCAAAAAAGATTTCTATGGTTGGGTGTTGAGGAAAATAAAAGAATTCCCTTAATTGACTGGAATCTGGTCTGTAGACCTAAAAAGAACGGCGGACTTGGGTTAAGAAGAATCAGATCTATTAATAAAATCCTCTTGGCCAAGCAAATTTGGAGAATTTTCTCCTCCTCCGAGGAGTGGATTGATATTATGGCTAGCAAATACCTTGATGACAATTGCTCTTCCATCATAAATAAGGACCCCCACCTTCTTCCTAAAGGATCTATATGCTGGAACAATTTAATTATTGGAAAAAAGATTATGGAGGAAGGCATTGGTTGGCAAGTGGGAAATGGGAATAGTACCAGATTCTGGGAAGATAGATGGCTTTTTAAGGAACCTCTGATAAATATCAATCCCTTCAGAGATTGGGCTGAGAGTTGCAAGGTTAGGTTTGGTACTTATGTGAAAGATTACAGAGTGAATAGTAATTGGGTGGACTTAAGCAGAGTTAGTCAGGTTTTGGACCCCATCCAGATTACGTTGCTGGCTGTTAGACCTAGCTCGGAGCAGCTGGAGGACCGTGCGGTTTGGATTGATGATCCCTCTGGTAATTTTTCTGTATCTTCTACTTTTGCTAAGCTCACTTCTTCTCTAGATCATCCTCCCTTTTGGTCTAAAGCTTGGAGCAATAATCTGATTCCTAAAATTAACATCTTCTTTTGGATCTTGCATCAAAATAAGTTGCTAACGTTTGACAATTTGTGTAAATGGGGATTTCAAATCCCTAATAGATGTTGTCTTTGTAAGATGGATGCTGAATTTGTTAATCATTTATTCCTTCACTGCTCTTTTGCTGCTTCTCTCTAAGAAAATTTTAACAGATTATGGGACCTCTTTTGGGTCTTCCCAATGCTCATTGAATAACTCTTTTCTCAATGGAAAGCCCCGACAAGGAATCCTTTACTCAGATTTTTTTGGGAGCTATCTTTCCCTCATATAGCTTGGGGCATCTAGAAAGAACACAATAACAGAATTTTTAGGGGCAAAGAAGCCTCTGTGGATTATGTCTTTGATAAAATTGTCAGATCTCTAAAGGAAAACTTCAGTGTCGTGGCCCAGAAGGATAGGAAGACCTTGAATGCAGAGTTTTCAAACTATGATCTTTGTGTTGCTAAGGATTGGAACATAATCCCCATTCTGTCTAGCTTTACTATTAAGGCTAAAAAGGATAGAGAGGGAGTCTGCTAGACTTTTCCGCCTAATGGGTGGATCAAAGCTAATTTTGATGGTGCGGCTAAAGGCAATCTGGGGGCAACGGGTTGTGGAGGAGTTATAAGGGATTCCTATGGTAACTTCATGGGTGCGATGGCCTCTCCTCTTAGCTCTCAAACTAATCACCTTGCGGAGGCGGCTGGTGCTTACCATATTATAAATTTAGCCCAAAGTCTCAATATTAAAAACTTATGGATTGAAGGAGACTCCAAAAACATAATTGACTGCCTCCGTGGCAAGTCTCCTCCCTCATGGAGCATCAAATCCTAGATTGATGAAGCTAAATTGAAATTGGACAAGTTTGAAAAAGTTAAAATAACACACGCCTATAGAGAAGCCAATGTTGTTGCAGACTTTTTTGCTAATGAAGGAGTCAAGAGTAAAGAAGTGCGTGCCTGGCTTAATAATAGTGATCTTAATATTAAAGTCTGTGCCCTATTAAATTATGATAAATTACATGGTAAGGTGTCATGTTATCCCTTTAATGGGGACAGGTTGGATCTCTCACATCACAATCATTAGATTGTAAGGGACCGAGCTCTGTGGAGTAATTTGCAAGTTTACCCCACACGCTTTATGGGTGCTTAGATTTGGCGGGGCCAATTTTAGAAAGGATTGTGTTTGTTTCTTCCTCATTGTGTCGGCTGATATGGGTGGGGACAGAAAGTGAACTGAGTCGGACAGTTATGAAATCCATATGAAAAATGCCAAGGCTTGGAACAAGATAAAAAGTGGAGGTCTCTTCCCTTTTCTGGAGAAGCTTCATGGTTCTGATATGGGGGCTATGAACCTTTTTGCCAAAAATTGGCATGATGGCAACCTGACTCTGTTCGGCAGGAATGTGGAACTCAACAAAGAGTTAATTGCCAAAGTTACGGGATTACCCACTGATGGGAAGAAGTTTTTCAGGGATAGGGCTTACTCTGATGAAGTTGTTATCAAATTCCCCAAAAATGACAAGGAAAAGCAAAACTTGGTCAAGATTGTGAACAGTTACTTTGATGTTGACTCCATAAAATCTATTTGGAGAAAGGTCCTTCGGGCCATCATGGAGTATATCACAATGGACAGGCATTTCACTAAAGTCTATGGGTACCACTTCACCCTCCTCAACCATTTCCGCCACAAGGTAAGGGTTTATATTCCTTATTATCTCTTATGCTCTCTGAAGAAAAGTTTGGAGGACAATAAAAAGAATCCCAAAATATTTCCTATCCTCCATACTGGGTTAATTAGGCTTATTGTTGAATATCTGCATGTACATGCCCCTGCTACTTCGGAAGCCAACCCTGATGTTGATAGTGATGATACCGAGCCCAGTGGCTCAGATTATTTGCCTAACCCTAGACCTAGCCCAAAAGCCCCTAGTTTGCATGGTGGCCCTTCCAGGGATCCGAGTAAAATCTGGGTTGCGATTGAGCCCAAATGTCCTCCTCCTAAGTTCAACCCTACTGGAAAAACTACCCAGGCTAAAAGCCTTGTCTCTTACACCGAAGAGTCCTCCGAGCCAGAGGAAGCTGATACCAACACTTTTGAGCATTGTGTGGGCCCTGTTTCGGACATTCAGAATGTCGACAATTCCCCTATTAACACTGGTAAAGAGCCCTCCCTTGATTTTCTATACCTGGCCCTGCAAAGCAAGATTGAGGAAATGGGTGTCAAGATTACGGAGTTAGGCAAGAAAGATGTGGTGCACAGTAACAAGATCACTGATAATGATGTTGAGGGCCTAAGGATTAACATCAGAACCATTGCAGAACAGAACAACTGAATAGCAAGACACAATGCTATAATAATCAATGCAATGACTGAAAAGCTTGACAAAGCCTAGCAGGGATCCTTGGTGGTTGATCTAGAAGACACTAAAGATAAAAGCCAGGAAATGGATGGAGGAATTTCTAGAAGAACCCGTGCCAATTTGAAGTGAAAGGCCCCATTAACCCCGAAAATGGTTCAAACCTTCAAGAAGGGGGTTACTGATATGCAGGTTTTGGAGGCAGAGATAGAGACTGTCCTTAGGTCTCTGAAGTAATTCAGTGTTTTTTTTTGTTGTCCTTTCCTTTTTGACCCTCCTGGTCTTTTTTGCCTGATCGCTGCTGGTTTTTTTTGGGCAATTGCTATTTTTTGGTGGACCCATGGTGGTTTTTTCTCTATTTTGTAAACTTTGTGGTTTTAGGTCCCTATAAAATCTATTTTACCCTTTTATCAAAAACAAACATTGTAAAACACTTGAACAAGGGCCCTACTTCAACTCGTAGAGATATTTCTATCACTTGTAAACTAGTTGTTATTCACACTTCATTTCATAGCCCATGGTTTGTTCTATGGAGACTCCCTCGTGTACATTCAATTTAAGGAAGGTTGATTTTTGCATTCATCTAATATACACACCACTTGCATTGTGTAGAAATTGTTGAGTTAATATTAATGGTATCAAGTCTTAAAACTAGAGCTAATCATTATGGATAATAAAATAAATATGTTTTTGCAAATCCTTTGTGCATTAATCTTGTCTTGTCTTGTCTTATTTCAAAAAAAATTAAACTTGATATTTCACCTTGTAAATCCATTTGAGACTTTAATCAACTATTTATATTTTCCAAGCTCCACTAAATTTCATGTATTATTTTTATCAATTGCTTCGAGCTCTTCATTTATAGCATCAAACCATAATTTCTCTTTTATTTCTTCTTCATACACAAATATTTTAATTGGAACTTGACTAAGGAAAGAAAATTTAACAAATTGGTTCATATTAGAATTCAACTAATAAATTTCATCTAAAAATTATACCTTTATTAAAGATATTGGACTTGAAATATCATTTGAGTTTATACTATCATGAGAACCTAGTGCTCTTAAGAGACAACTAGAGCTTGAATTTCCATTTAAACTTTTCTAGAGAGAAGGAACATTGTCATCTTTTGTGGCAATTATTATTAGTTTTTTTATGATACATTGTATTGCCAGTTTCATACTCCTCATTCATAAGATACCACATCCCAACTTACAATACATTGTTTTATATTAGTATTGTAAAATATGTACACATTAGTTGCATCAAAATATCCCACAAAGATATAAAGTTAGGAGTTTCCCTCAAACTTCTATTACTTTTGAACTATAATATTTGCATATGTTGGACAAAAAAATTGGAATTAATCCACATAAGGCTTATGACCACTATAAGCTTTCTTTGAAGTCATTTTCTACACTAATTTTACAAGGCTTCAATTCTCAATCTATAATATTGTTTCCACTACTTTTCAATACCAATTTTGAAGGTTGTTTGAATGAATCATACTTCATATCATTTTCATAATAATACAATTCTTTTTTTTTTTTGAATACTATTTTTTTGGGGTATAAGTTGTTTCTTGATACATCATAATTGTTAAAAAAAATTATAAGGTTTTTTATTATTGATAAATAGGTTTTGAAGGGGCCTTGAAATCCTTTACAAAAAGGAAAATTTATAAGGTTAATTCTCCTCGTCTATCTATTGTGTATTTTGAATTAATACCAACTTTTCATGTTAGCCACAACCTTGGAATACTTAAATAATTTAGAGGCTTCATTTTATTTTTTAAGTAAATAGATTTATATTTGATGAGAAAAATCATCAATAAAATGTAAAAAAATAAATATTCTTACCCAAGGATTTCTCTTGCATATCACAATATATTTGAGAATGTAGTAGCTCAAGAGGAGATTTTTCTCTTCATGATTTTGTCATTGGAAAACTATCTTGGTGTGGAATTCTAAGTGCACACCTTTAACAAACTTCTTTTACTTAAAATATCCAATATAGATTGAATAGTGAATATAGCCTAAATGTTCTTCTTCTCATCTTTCAATTGAGTTTGTTAATTTGATGCCAAATAATTGAGATCATTTTGATCTCTAGGATCATTGTTAAGATAATAGTAGGGAATTCATTTTCATACCCAAATATTCATAACTATTTCTTGTAAATAAAACCTTAGAATGGCAAGCTAATACCAATAGTTGTATGATAATGATTTGGAGAGAGTTTTTAACTCGTATTCATCACTAACATAATAAAATTCATGTGAGTTAATCTAATACCAAATGAAATAAATATTAAAATACCTCTAAAGCCATACTAGATTCTTTAAAAAAGATAATTAAATACACAATTTATAATACAAAAAATATAAATTATTTTATTAATATTATTGATGGTTTGATAGAAAAATATAGTATCCTTTTACCAATATTTTTTTAAAAATATTTTTATCTTTGAAATGGTTTTCATAGAAAATATTAGAAACACGGATAAAAATAAGAAATAAGAGAAAAAATTTAACTCAATAAAGATAAATAAAAGAAAGAATAAAAAAATAGAAATAGATAGTGATAAAAAATATAAAATTAAACAAAATAAAATTTATTATGTGCACCAAAAACCTCCTATATCATCCACAAAAAAGATAATATTAGAAAATATCATCATTTTAATATTGTGTGGCTCCAAGGCCATTATTAGAAATTCCTATTGCATTGATGGTTATGGGGCAATTGTGCAATTAGATGTGGATCATTGTTTCCTACCTCCATTAATTTATAGATATTTTTAGACAATAGTAGGGAATTCATTTTCATACCCCAATATTCATAATTATTTCTTGTAAATAAAACCTTAGAATGGCAAGCTAATACCAGTAGTTGTATGATAATGATTTGTTGAGAGTTTCTAACTCGTACTCATCACCTACATAATAAAATTCATGTGAGTTAATCTAATATCAATTTAAATAAATAATAAAATACCTCTAAAACCATCCTAGATTCTTTAAAAAAGATAATTTAATACACAATATATAAAACAAAAAATATAAATTATTTTATTAATATTATTGATGGTTTGGTAGAAAAATATAGTATCCTTTAACCAATTTTTTTTAAAAATATTTTTATCTTTGAAATGGTTTTCATAGAAAATATTAAAAACAAGCATAAAATGAGAAATAAGAGAAATAAATTAACTAAACAAAGATAAATAAAAGAATGAATATAAAATAGAAATAGAACGTGATAAAAAAAATAAAAAATTAAACAAAATAAAATCTATTATGTGGACCAATAATTCCTTCAAAGCTCCTATATCATCCACAAAAAAAGATAATATTAGAAAATATCATCATCTTAATATTGTGTGGCTCCAAGGCCACTATTAGAAATTCCTATTATATTGGTGGTTATCGGTCAGTTGTGCAATTAGACGTGGTTCAATTGAATTTATCCTCTTTATATATGTATTTTTTTGTTCCTTGATTATAAAACAAATACTAAAGATAATAGGTAGTCATGTAATATGCTTAGAGTGTTGATGCAAATATTAATATCATGTGCTTGTAATGATGCCATGAGTAGTAGATCTATGCATGCTAGGGTCTAAATGCATCGAAGGCAATTAGAGATTTTTCTTGAAATAGAAAACCTTGACACATAAGTTAACAAATTTTATGCTTAAAATGACTCATAATACCGAATTGGATTAAGTTGGCAAAGGGGCAAATTGAAATTGAAAAATTAAAAGTGAAGGGTTATTTTCACAGCCATAGATTTGACTCTAGTACATGAATTGAAAAAGTGAGGATCAATACTAGTCCCTTGGGATGTGTATAAATGGAATTAGGTTAGGATTATGTTATTTACCAAATGTTATGCTAAAATGTGTCACTTATTAATCCAAGAGGATCTATCAATAATGTTATCCATGATTATGCAATAAATGTGGCAACACTTCTATAGTATGTAGTACAATAGAGGCCCTTCTAAGTGATCATAATAATGATAAGATCATTCATTTTTCTTTCAAAAATGTTGCACACACTCTAACAATGGCTGTAAATAATATCAAACTCAACAATAACAATACTTCTACCAAGCCTAAGTTATCATTTCTACTATAACTTCAACAAGGTTCAACACAACTTGGGCTCAAACCACAAAGGATAACTTACACCACTCATTACTGCTTTGTTTCAAGTGTTCTACTTCAAACATTAGATAATCATCATTATAGTTTCTTGGCAACATCCATAAGACTCATGCTATGCAAGGTCATTTTCCATCAAATTGTACATCTACCAACCACATCGCATAACCATTAGGAGATTATGAGTCACACATGGAAATTGTTCAACTTCCGTAAGTATTATTAACCTTCACAACATCCAATCTATATATACATAAATGTAACATTAACTTAGCAAATATGTAGATAGCAACAATCAAATTAGAAGATAGCAATCATACATCTTTCTCAGTTATATCATATAGAGGACAAATAGATAAATAAAGTAAATTTGTTATTTTTAGTTCTATATTTCTCACTTTCTTTGCACTACTCTTTTAATAAAGCTTACATACATGCACATAACTTCATCTAGAGAGTTATTCACCAAGTTTCTACATGAGCCCCATGTCATTGATATTAAAGTAGTTTGTCTTCTTGCATGACTTATGAAACATGAGAAAAGTATTTGAGCCTTGACATTCAACCTCAAGGTCGATCAAACTATTTGTTTAGACATTTTGATAAAATGACCACAAACAAATGCAAGTAGAGAGCCACACAATTTTATTACGAACAAAATATCAAAAGCACTCATTCACCAACATAATTTTTTGTTCATCTATTTTGTAGAAGTCCTTGAAAGATAAATTCTATCAACTTCATCATTAGGTACATCTATTGTGATTAAGAACCCCTAGGTTTCAAATAATCATAGATGTTCTTTTTTTTTAGGTCAAGGTTAATGTAGATGCATTTGATAACTTGTTAGATTAGTTAGAATCTTATTTCTCCATCAAGATTATAGTTTTGAAAGTATTCACCCATAAAAGTGGTGGCGAGTGCTTGCACTTTGGGAGGAATACCAACGAAGAAGAAAATTTAAACCTAGTTGGGAAATTTTCCTAGAAACCCTAAGGATGAAGACTATCTTGAAGATGTCTATAATGATCATTACAACCCATGTGACCATTGAATACACTTAGTGACGTCTATTCACCCATGTCTATCTTGAAGATGTCTATAATGATCATTCAAGAGCTGGAACAAGCTGGATTTGGTAATATGACCTTCATTTTTCCTGTACCAAGAAATCAAACGAACAACGAAACATGAAAATTTGAGATCTTCTGGTCAACCATGTGGGATTTTAAGGAATGTTGTTCTAAGATCTAAGATTTATGTTTATAAATTTCAAAGTCTAGGTGGAGGAAGAAGAAATAGGATTGTTTGTTGCAGCAAAATATGTTTATCTATAGTCATTGCTTCCCTAAATCAATCACAATTAGTACAAGCTGAATTTTACAACTTATTGAGCCAACCTTTACATACATCCAAAACAATAATGCTGAAGGATATAACAAAACATGCTGCGCATGGTAGATTAATATAGTTTTTCTCTGTACCTTAAATTCAAATTGAAAATAGGAAACATCGAACTCGAGCTCTGTAGGTGAAGACAAAGGATGTTGCTGTAAGATCTAGGATCTCTGTTAGTGGAATCCCATACTTTGCGGTGGAAGTAGTTGATCAATTCAAGTGTTGTCATCTAGTAACTTGTATTTTTTGCGAGATTGGTGCTCAAGTAGTGTGTGGAGTTCGCCATGAATTGTGTTTTCTCTCTGGGAGTTCTTTTAGCACTCCAGTTTGGCTGGGGCTATTGCTTCTGCAATTAGTTGTAATACCTGGGCCAAACCTACCTTTGACAACTGCAACATATCCCGTTGGAGTCTCTTCATGGTCAAGGAATGATCTGATTCTATAGGAGTCTGCATAGCCTTCTTTCTCAGCTCCTATTGCTTCTCTTTCAAAACTATTTTGCATTGATAAGAAGGATAAGAAACCTTTTTAATCATTAAAGATTTTCTCATATTATCGGGGATAATTTTATATCTTTAAGTCTATACTGAATGTTTATTAATTATTGGTACATTCATTTACTAGAGAGAATGTATCTGTTATGATGAAATGATTATTTTTTGGTTTTTTCCTATTCAGACCATTTATTGGAAGATTACGGTTTTTTCTAGTAGATTCCGCACAATGTCTGCCAGGAACCTCGATTTACATTTTTCTAAACATTCTTGGGAAATTTACTTTCAAAGGAACACACTTTATATTGGATTCATGCAAACATTATATGCAAATCTTGATTTCATAATAATTATTCAAAATGTCTTACACATTATTTCTTAATATTCTGGACTGATGCTGGTCGCTTCGGTTGTCTTAATTTTTGGCAGGACCTGACGTAAGCAACTTTAACAATAGTGTGCGTAATCAACAGGTCAATTTTTCTTACCTGTAGAATTCTTGGATATTTTTTGCATCGTCTGCTTTAATGTCAATCCAATGATAACATATAGATTTATCCATTTAATGTGTGCTCCACCAGAATGCCTCTAAAATCTAAAGAAATGGTAGCAGAGCATGTTGTTATGTATTTGTGTGTCCCATTTACTATAGGAAATACGATTTCGAGACATGTTGCACTTAATATTAACTTCCTTGCCATTTCAAATCACCTTGGATGGTAGATAAACAAGGAAAAAGAGATTTTTTCCAACTGTTGTGTGTCAAAGTCCTTAAGAAGAATAGGATCTAGTTGATGGCCGAGTTTTCCCTAGTTGCAAATCAGAAAATTGACTGCCATATATTGTAGATCTGTCCCTAAAGTCCTGGGTAAATCCTAATCCATTGACCTATTTAGGGATAGGGGCATGAAGACATTGATTTCGCAATAAAGTAAAACTTTGTGGAGCTCTAATTCTCTTGATTTAAGGAAGTGTTCAAAGTTTAATTTCTGATTTTCAATTTATCAATTCTTTATTTCTGAAGTTAGTAGCAAGATCTGATATTATAATAATCAAGAAACCCTAGTTATTTTACATTGGTATCAGAGCCTTTGTGTTCTGCAAGCCTGTGTGTGTAATGCAGATTCATGAGCTTCAGTGACAGAGAATTGAGATATCAACGAAGGGAGAAAAATAAAGAGGCAGCCGTGGGTGACAAAGATGAAGACAACTCTCAAGAATTCAATGGGGAAAGCAAAGAGTTTCAAACTAATATGAGGGACACTATGGTTGAGATGGGCCAGCTTCTAAGAGGCCTGAATCAACAATTGACTGCTGGTAGGCCTATTCAGAATGGTATCAAAGGGAGCAGCTTTGGTGGTGATAAGGTTTCAGCTAGCCCAAACCCAAGGACCTTTAGGGCCAAATTTATAGAAAGAAGAGAGGCAGTACCCATGGAGGAAGAGCAGCTCACTTCAGGAGATGAAATGACAAAATATCATGATGAATGTAATGCTCTAAGTGCTGCTATCTGTCATGGCATGTCTTTTGCGGAGTACTGTGAGACGAAAACAAGGAATTGGCAGAGGAGAAGTTATGAGGAGCAACCTCTAAAGGATATACAACACCGTTTGGGGAAGATTACAATATTTGAAGAAGAGGCCATCAAGTTTTCTACCTTCCATCTAGAGGGAGTGGCCCACAAATTGTGGTATCATGGCATGGTAAGCTAAGGACACAATTCAAGTACTACCTTAGAAGAATTCAACCGTAGATTGACAAAGAGATTCGATAGGAGGGACCCACAAATTTATTTCAGAGAGCTAGCATAGTTGAAGCATGAAGGCATCATGGAACACTATGTAGTAGAATTCCGAATGCTTTAAGTGATGGTTCCAATGTGACAGAAAGGAGACTCGTCATCCTCTTTCTAGAAGGCCTATTTGAACCCCTCGAAGGCTTGCTAAGGGAATTTGATCCGAGTTCTTTGCAAGAAGCTATTTGGTGAGCACTTAATTTGGAGGATTCAATGGCTAAAGATATATTCTAATCCAAGAAGGTACCCCTAGTTTTGCGAAGAAAGGCCTCCTCAAAAGAGCATGTCCTCACCCAAGGCATTAGCCCCAAGCCAAGCCAAAGTGAGATATCCAAGAATGAACTCTATAGAAAAAATATATGTTTCACATGCAAAGAGTCATGGCAACTAGGCCATAGGTGTATGGGAAAGGGAAAAATGCATTATATAGAGGTGGTCTCCGATGAGGAGTCTAAGGCAGAAGAAGTAGAGCTAGAGATTGCTATGGATGAGGTTGAACATGATGACCAACGTGGAGAGCATTTAGATGGCATACTTGCAACACTTTTCAAAAGCACCTATATATCACTCTTTTCACATTAGAGGAGTCTTACAAGGACAAAGGATGATAATTTTGATTGATAGTGGGGTCATCCACAATTTTATTTATGAGGGGTTGGTGGCTAAGTTAGCTTTCAAGACATGAGGTCTTGAAGGGTTTAATATCATGATGGTATATGGGTATACTATTCCATGCAACCAAAGGATTCAATAGTTGGAGTTGACTCTAAGACAACACAAGATGCGAGATGACTTCTACATGATTGGCATTGGTGAGATAGACTTGGTTTTGGGAGTGCAATGGCTGCACTCACTTGGAGAATACACATAGAACTATCAGACCATGGAGCTGAAGTTCAAATCTAATGGGAAGGAGGTCATTCTTTGAGGCTTATCTAATGGGGATCCCATAAAGGTTTTAGCTAAGAGGATGGAGAGATATTTTTTATAGAAATGTAGTGGCTTAGACACCAAAGTGCTTGATTACTGATACAAGTCCACCCAAGGGTGAGAGGTCTTACTATATCGACATCCAATCCATCCTAGAGACAAGCGATGCAAGGTGTTCAATAGAATTCCTCTAGGGTTACCACCAAATAGAGGTTTCCAACATGTTATTGAGTTAGAGGAGGGAGAAAATTGAGTCATCATTACACCTTATCATTATCCTAGGAGGTACAAGGAGGATAGTGAGAAGGAAATCAAGGAGCTGTTGGACATGGGACACATCCGAACAAGCTCCAACCCATTTGGCTTTTTGGTTGTGTTGGTCAAGAAGAAAGATGGTACTATGAAGATGTGTATCTATTATAGAGTCCTCAACATAAAGACAACAAAAAATCACGACTCCATACCCAAGATCGATGATTTGATAGATGAGCTTTGAATGGTGCAAGGTACTTCTCCAAAATTGACTTAAGATTGGGGTATCATTAGATAAGGGTTCGAGATGAGGATGTGCACAAGAGAATTTTCAAATATCACTATGGGAACTACGAGTTCTTGGTCATGCCATTTGGGTTGGCCAATTGCACCTTCAACCTTTTAGTCATGCATGAATCAAGTATTTATTTTGCAACTAAGGAAATTTGTGTTGGTCTTCTTTGATGACATCTTGATTTTTAGTGAGATATGAGAGGATTATTTGAGGCACTTACATGAGGTGCATGGCATACTCGGGCAACATTAATTCTATGCCAAGGCATCCAAATGTGAGTTTGGTTTGACTGCAATATTATTTTTGGGATTCAAGATTAGTGCCCAAGGGGTTAGCGTGGATGAGGAAAATATCAAGGCAATACAAGACTAGCCTAGACTTAGGAATTCGACACATTTGAGAGGTTTTGCTGGACTATGTAGTTACTATCAGAGGTTTGTAAAGGGTTTCTCACAAGTTGCAAATCAATTGATGGATTTGATGAAGAAAGGGGCATTTCTTGGAGCCCTTCAAGATAGAGAGCTTTTGACAAGCTCAAGGAGATAATGAGTTCATGTTCTATTTTTGGCTATTCTAGATTTCTCACTTCCTTTTATTTTAGAATTTGATGCTTTAGGAGAGGGGATTGGAGCAATGTTGAAGAAAAATAGACACCTCATAGAATTTTGAGAGTAGAAATCTCAAGGAGATAGAAAGGAATTCCTCTATATATGACAAAGAGATGTTAGCAATCATGCATGCATTGCAAGGAAAAATTTAGTAGCTAATCTTTGCCAATTGGTGAATAATAGAAATCGGGAGCTCCAAAAATGGTGAATAGTACAAGCTAAAACAAACACTAAATCGCTAGGTTTTTACAAAACAATAATTTTGTCTTGATTAATTCGCCATGTAAACGATGTGTCATTAGCACTGATTTGCCAGTAGTTTATACAATAAAATTTAAAAATATTAATAATATTCGCTAGTAATGTTGGGTAATTCCAGAGAATCAAGAAGGGAATCTACCATACTCGCGCCAAGCTCCCGAAAAGATGTCTGATCAAACCTTTGTTTGATCTCCACCATTCACTATTTCCAATAGTTCATGACATACATCATCATCGTTTTATCGACGAGACATCCCTAAGTGTCCCAATGATGATGTTCACTCATGCCTATAAGGCTTCCATACTACACTTGGGGTCCACCAAGGAATAGGTATGCCACTTGTGTAATTTTGAAGAATCATGAAGGGAATCTACAATATTCACGTGAAGCTCCTAGAATGACATCCAATCAAAGCTCTGTTTGATCTCCACCATTCATTGTTGCCAATATTTTATGATATACGTCATCATAATTGTATCGACGAGACATCCCTAAGTGTCCCACTGATGACATTCACTCACGCCGATATTTTCTCATGGAATGAACTTTAAGCCATTCGATTTAAAAGGTAATCGATGGTAAAAATTTTAAGTTTCATTTAGTCTTACTTTTCAAGTGAGATTTTTTAAAAAGACTTCATCCGTGTGTGTTCCAATGCATTTTCAATAGTGAATTTATGTTGTTGTCCCTAGACCCCGCGAGGGGGTGCTACCTCCTGGACCCCCATAAGGGGGCTCTGCCCCCTTGACCCCATTGGTGGCTGTTGCCCCCAAGCCCCACTTCAATATTAAAAAAAACAAAAAAATATATGGGGAAACTACGTCGACCAACTATGTAAATTTTTAAAGAAGATATTTTCAGTTTTAATTATTCTTTTTAGTGATTATTCACTAGGATTCACCACTATGATTATTATTTTTACCAATTATTCATGAAGATTCACTAGGATTTTACAATTTATTTAATACTGTGCATAAGATTTGCCAGGAAAATTAATATTTGTTTTCAAATAAAAGGAAAGATTCACCAGAATTTTACACCTTTGCCAGGGGGTTTTCTTAAAGTTATCCTTGATACATTGGCCAAATTCAAGCAATACTTAGTTTGTGGTGAAAATGGATCATAACAACTTGAAATAGTTCCTCAATCAAAAGGATTTGAATGATAAATAGCCAAAATGGGTGAGTAAGTTGCAAGCCTATGATTTTGACATCAAGTATGTTAAGGGGAGGAGTAATGTGGTGGATAATGCACTCTCTAGGAAGCCTTATTCCTATTCTATGACTGATATATATATTGATTCAAAGCCTTCTATAATTGTTGAGTATTCTAGGAACAAATTTTTTGTTGACATCTTGGATGGGAATTGAATGATGCTAGGTATAAAGTGGTGGAAAAGCTCATTATATACAAGGGCATGGTGTATCTTGTATTGAGATTAAAAGTGAAGAAAATAATTTTGAGGGTATGTCATGCCACTCCACTTTCCGGTCATCCAAGTTAGTACAAAACATATAAGCAAATCAGGTAAAAAAATTTCATGGAAAGGGATAAAAAATTGTGTGTTGAAGCATGTTAGGGAGTGTATGGTGCTCCAATAAAACAAAGAAGAGCATATTTTTCCAGTTGGTTTCTCCAACCCCTACCCATTCCAAATAAAAAATTGTAGAGTATCTCCATGGATTTTATTACAGGCCTTCCAAGGGTGCAAGATAATGATTTTATCTATGTGGTTGTTGATAGGATCACTAAATATGCTCATTTTCATGTTATTTATTTAGATTATAGGGCTCCAAAACTTTTTGATATATTCTTTAAGAATATTTTTAAACTTCATGGATTTCCCAAGAACATTGTAAGTGATAGGGCCAAAAGGTTTATCATTTTTTTTGACAAGATCTTTTTCGATTGACATGAAAATAATTGACCCCAAGAACTAGCTATCATCCTCAAACTGCTGGACACATGGAATTTTTGAACAAATGGCTAGAAGGTTACTTGAGTAACTATGTCATGGGACAACAAACAACTTGGGTTAAATGGATACACATAGCAGAATATTGCTATAACTCTACTCATCACATGTCCATTGATATGACTCATTTCAAGGAACTCTATGGTTATGATGTTGTTTCATTTATCGATTGATTCTTTTAGATAGTAGAGTACCAAGAGAAAAATATTTTATTCAAAAGAGTTTAGACATTGTGAAAGCACTCGAAGAGAACCTATAACAGGCCCAAAATCAACAAAAAAAGTATGCTGATCACCACCAAACTGAGAAGGTCTTCAAGGTAGGTGATATGGTATTTTTGAGGTTGCAGCCCTATAGACAATCTTCACTCAAAGGAAGTGGTGCTGAAAATATGAAACCACACTTTTATGGTCCCTACAAAATCATAAGGACGATTGGCTGGGTTGCTTATGAACTTGAATTCCTTGTGAACAATAGAATTCAAAACATTTTCCATGTGTCATGCTTGAAGAAGGCATTGGGTCATTAGATTAACCCCACTTGATGATGAGGGGAAGTTGGTTATGGAGCCTAAATCCATCATCAATATGAGGGAAAATAAGTTAAGACACGAGGTCATTCCAAAATATTTGGTGAAATGGAACAATATTCCTTATTAATATGCATATAATAAATAAATATTTATTAAATTTAAATATATGAATAATAAATAAATAAATTTATAAATCTAGGTGTCGACCATTGGAAATAAATAAACTTGAAATTTTATTTTTGGCACCCCTTTTTGATACCACACACCTCATTTAGGGGGCCTATAAATAGGATTATTTGACATTAGAAAGGGTCATTTGAAAAGTAAGAGTTTTTGGGATGAATTATCAGTGTCACTTTAGTGGGATGGAAAAAAATTTGGGTGGGAAAGGAGGTTAGGATGCAACCCCTAACCCTCCTTAACACTTCTATGCATTCTACTCTTCAAATATGCTCACCATTAATCCATTGCAGGTTTTTTTAGAGAGGCATCTAGCACATAAATGGGAGGATAAATTAGAGTTTTAACAACACATAATTTCCTATAGTTATTTACTACATTCCCCATCATCTATTACCAGGTGTGTCTAGAGATCTTTTTCCCAAATTGACTACAAATTTGGAAACCCTTCTGTTTGTAGGGTGCTAGGCAGATATATTCTAAGAAACTTATGAGAAGGCTTATGCATTCACTCACTAAAGTTGAAATAACTAAGTATGATGGTGATTGAGGAGTCCAATTTTAAAGGTTTTGTGTTTCAATTCCATCATTGTGAGTGTACTTTTTGAGGCGACTACACCCAACATGCTTTATTTGGTTGGAGATCAAAAAATTGACTATCATATATTGTAGATTTGTCCCTAAAGTTTTGGATAAATCCTATTACATTGACCTGTTTATGGACAAGGGTATGAGTACATTGATTTTTCAATAAAGTGAAACTTTGTGAAGCTCTAATTATATTTCTTTAAGGAAGTGTTCAATTAATAATTTTTTTAGGTGTGACAGTTTAAATTTTGATTTTTTAGTTTACTAGTTCTTTATTTTTAAAGTTAGTATCAAGATCTAATATTATAATAATCAAGAAACCCTACTTATTTTATATTGGTGTTTTTTTATTTGGTCTTTGGTCTTGATCTAAATCAGTGTGTGTGTATGACCATAAACAATTAGAAAGTCCAATTGGTGTGGGATGTGACTGAGAAGTCAATCTCTAGGATTAAAAGGTTGGCTTCTTATTCAAGTCTTAAGCTAAGCCTAAAGTAATGCAAGGAAATGGAAGGAGACTATAGATAGAAAATAATTTAGGAAAATTCTCATGCTAGAAATATACATAGAAAATTTGGACAACTCATGATAAAATAATCAATAGAAGAGTATACATTTAAAACAATTTATAAATAAAAAAAGACAATAATCAAAATCTTGTGGGAAATGGTTTCTTATATTTAGTTCATTACCACTTAACTATTACATGGAATAAAATCTCCTATGGAGACATACATCTATAGAGGCCCCCTTATGTAGTTTTAAGTAGGTCAATATTGAGAACAAGAATCAAGCTCAAAAGCTCAATTGTTTGTCAATTAACTTCAAACTTTGTTTTTACATAAGGCTAATAGTTTAGTTGTAAGAAATTGCATCTAAACTAAAAATTGGCACACTCACTAGAATTTATAGATAAATTCCACCCAGAATGATATACTAATCCCAAAATAGAATTTCAATTATGTGGCTTAGTCGAGGAGATGGTGATTTTTTTTTCAAATTTGACACCATAAATCCTCTTATTAATGATTGCACTTTATTGTGTAGGCCTCTTGTACAAGTTCCATTAAAGCGTGGCATGTAGTACAACACTTTAGAGAACTATATGGGTGGATTTCCATCACCATGCATCATCTAGGAAAAAAGTTATTTGGCTTTGAATGTTGCAATGTTCTTTATGGAAGATTTTTATTTTGGTAGAGTAATAGATGCCACACAAATGATGAGAGCTGAGGATTGGTGTGTGTACGCCGTAGTGTTACCATAGATTTTAAGATTATGCAACCATGGATCATCATGGGGACCTATGAGGAAATGGTTGTTTGTTTCATAGGTTGTTGGATCAGCTTGTGGTGATAGATTAGATGGTGCACATGAATATGGAGAGAAGTAGGTGCTTTCCATTTTTTGAAGTCCTAGGAGCATTCCATGTGGCTTCGATCATTAATAACTACCCAGCAATGTATCATTTGACAAATGTGGGTCCTGCCATGGAAAATAACATTGTGCCAATGAAAAAGGTGTTGAGCTACTAACATGGACCAATGGTGGGATCTTAGGAGACATTACTTCTTTGTATTACATGGATGCATGAAGAACCATCAAAACTAATTTGATTGAGATTTTTTGATGGTGTGTAATGTTATTTAAACTCTTTACAAGGCCAAATAGGATGCATCAAAATCACAAAATTGATTGATGGAGACATTCTAATAATGCCACAAGGCATTATTCTTTAATCATGTACTATTAAGGAATAAGATTGTCTAGAAAAGTGACAAGATGTTTATAGAAGAACTAGAATCTTCTAGAAGCTAGAAGAAACTAGAAGTTATTCAAGGAAAAGGACATTCAAGTTTTAGAGTTCTCTAGAATATTAGAAGTTTCAAGATCTTAGAGGCTTCAATTATAAATATGAGGTTGTCCATTGTGAACAACATTACTATTGAGGTAAGTTTTTGGATTGTATGTAAGAAAGTTAGATCCATATAGTTTCTTCAATCATTTCACAACTGCTTTATGCTTTGTGTTCTCCGTATTTGTTTTTGTTATTTTATTATTTGGGCATGTTCTTACATATTATCAGAGCTATAAATTTGCTAACAAGGTTAAGATATTTCTGGATTGATATTTATTTAGAAAAATAATCTTTGAAGTGGTTTAATATACTTGTTTGAGGGTTGTTTTTTCTAACATGGGCTTTACAAATGAAAGTTTACCAATATTTGATGGAAGTGGTTTTGCAGATTGGAAGATTACAATAAAAAATGTTTTGAGCGATTGGATAACCTTAACAAATGAAAGAAAAGGATTTAGGGAAATGTAAGTTGGGACTTAAGCTAGATAAATTATTGGTAAGGCCTTGAGTACCAATCTCAGTAGAAGGTTTGTTGATGTTGATAATCTAATAGAACTATGGGAAAATTTAGAAAAAAGATTATAAAGATGCAAACATTGATAATGTGTTAATCATAAAAGAAAAATTCGTGTACATAGGCCCAACTGATTTTGAAAAAATGGTTGATTACTTTAATGAGGTTGCATATTTAAATGCCTAGCTAAAGAAAATAGGTCTTGACTATGCAAAAAAGGATTTTTTGTTGATTGCAATGGTTGAAAGAAAGCTTCCCCAAACTTACAAGGTATTTAAATAATCAAGGGAATAGGGTTATTCAATTAAATCCTAATACCCTCCAACAAATTTTGATCGATTTTGTAAGTCGGTTGTAGATGAAGAGGCTTAGATTATTAAAGAAGGTTATATTAAGAAGAATTGTGTGTATGGAACTAAGGGTAAATCATTTCCTAGATATGTTGATGGAAAGAATAATTGGAAAGGATATAATAAATCTTGATATAATGACATGGTTCTAACCAATTTTCTAGAAATGAAGATGTAGAAAAGCAGTTGGAAAGAAAACCATTATTTGTAGGTATCGTGGAGGTGACAATAATATGGAAAAAAATTATTTGAAGAAGAGGAAAATGAAAGAGAACAATACAAGTATAAGAAAAAATGGTTTAAGGAAGGAAAGATAGATAAAAAAAAAATTGTAGCCATCTCCAGTCAAGTAAAATCAAGTTTAGAGGTAACTTCTGAACCCGAAAATAAATCTAGAGTAATGGGATGATACATTGTTTCAAATTATAATAAAGAATGGATTTTAGATTCAAGATAATCTTTTCACATGACTAGAGATAGATCTTTATTTATTGATTTTCATGAAGGAAAAAAATTAGATCAAGAGATCACTATTGGCAATAAAATGAAACTATCAGTTCTAGGAACATGGACTGTTAGTGTAACAAATGAAACTCTCAAAAAAATAATTATTGGTTGAAGGATTGGAGGTAAATCGTATTTCAATAGATAGAATTGCTCAAGCTGGATATGAGTTTGTTGTCACTATTGATCAAGTTATTGTAAGAGATAGAAAAGACCCAAAAAGTGTTATTGTTATTCATAGAATTGACCATAAAGAAAGTCTCTTAAAAATTTTTGGATTTGTTGATGATGAATACACACCCTCCCATGATTTTGTTGCTCAAAGTGATTATATGTCAAAATTGTAGAATGCTAGACTTGGACATACAAATAATAGAAAATTACAGGACATGGTTAGAATGAATATGGTTAGAGGATTAACAAAGATCTTAGCATTTGAAGGTGTATGTGAAGGATATGTGTTAGGTAAACACTATTGAGATCCTTTTGACTTAGGTAAATCATGGAGAGCCAATCATCCACTACAACTGATTCATAGTGATTTCTATGAACCAAGATATCCTTCCATCTCTTGTGCTAGGAACCTTCTCACTTTTATTGATGATTATAGTAGATGATTATGCGTTTGTTTCCTTGAAAGGAAAAGTGAAGTATTTGAGATATTTTAAAGGTTTAAGGTATTAGTTGAAAACCAAAGTGGAAAAAGAATTAAATTCCTAAGAACAACAATGGGGGTGAATATTACAATTATGCATGCTTGAATCATTTTGTATAAAATATAGTCTTAAGGTACAAATAATTGTTCCATATACCCCTCACCAAAATGGACTAGCTAAATGGATGAATATAACTCTTTTGGAGATGACATGTTGTATGTTGCATTTTAAAAGTTTGCATAATAAATTTTGGGGATTGGCTATCTCTCGTGCTGCACATATTGTGAACATAATCCCTACCAAATCTCTCACAAATTTCACTCCTGAAGAACCATGAAGTGGAAGAAAGCCTCACATCAGGTATTTTAATATATTTGGGTGTATTACTTGGGTCCACATCCCAAAATAAAATAGGAAAAATATAGAACCAAAAAGTCATAAATGTTTGTTTATGGGCTATAGTGAAGAGTCAAAGGCTTACAAATTGTATGATTTGGTAACAAAAAAGATCTTTATTAATAGATATGTAAAGTTTGATGAACATTCACTGATTACAACCACAAATGATTTCTACATTTTAGATATTTTACAAAGAAATGAAGATGAAGATGATATAACTAATAGTAGTGATGAAGAAGAAGAACTTCTAGCAAGGAAAAAGACAAAGAGTATTGAAGATATATATATACAAAGCGGAAAACTCCAAGGAAGGAATGGCAGTGCCCTCATGGAAAAATTCTTACAAATAAATGACCCAATTTCATATGAGCAAGCCATGAAAGAGGAATATGATGTATTAATAAAAAATAAAACTTGGGAACTTGTGCCCCTTTCCAAAGGTAAGAATGTTATTGGTTGCAAATAGGTTTACAAAATAAAATTCAAACCTAATGGAGCTGTAAAAAAATACAAAGCTAGATTGATTGGTAAGGGATTCAATCAAAAATAAGGTGTTGATTATGAAGAAACATTTGATCCTGTCATCAAAATGAACATAGTTAGATTTTTTTTTTGGCTGCTAGTCTTGGATGGCATGTTAATCAAATGGATGCTAAAAATTCTTTCTTAAATGGAGATGTAGTTGAAGAAATATACATGAGTTAACCACCTGGTTTTGTAGATGAATAACATCCCCACCTTGTTTGCAAATTAAGAAAATCACTTTATGAACTAAAACAAACACCAAGAGCATTTAATGAAAACATTGTTAGATACTTTCATCATCATGGGTTTAAAAGGTGTAGATCTGATCGAAATGCTTATGTGAATAAATTCCAATATAAGATTATTCTTGTTGTAATTTATGTAGATGATTTACTCATTGTCAGACTAAATATTGGGATAATTTCAATGATTTAAAATTAGATTTTTAAAGGGCATTGCACATGAGTGATTTTGGAGAATTAAACTATATACTTGGTTTACAATTTTGTAGATGACATGATGGACTATTCCTCTACCAATAAAAATATGTTTTAGATATTTTAGAAAAATTTAACATGCTAGAATATAAGACAACTTCTACTCCATTTCAGTCTAGAATCAAGCTTGCTAAAGAATGTACTTCTAAGAGGCTAGATGCTACTTTATATAGACAACCTGTGGACAACTTGGTTTATCTAACTCATTCTAGACCAGACATTTGTTTTGCAGTTAATCAAGCATTGAGATTTACATATTCATATTACGAAGGTGATATAGATGATAAAAAGTCTACTGATGGTTATGTTTCTTAGCTTAGATCAAGCCTTATTACATGGAGCAACAAAAAACAAACAACTACATCAATGTCTTCATGTGAAGCAAAATATAGAGTAGCAGAAGAAGCGAGAAAGGAAGCAGTTTGGATTCAAAATATTTTATTTGAGCTTGATTTTCCCCAAAGTCCTACTACTAATTTGTACTATGACAATGAAAGTACCATACAGGTTGCCAACAATCCAATTTTTCATGCTAAGGTAAAACATATTGAGCTTGATGTTCACTACATACAAGATATTATTCAAGCAAATATTGTCAATCTACAATATTGTCCAAGAGAAGAACAAACAACTGATGTATTTACTAAGAGTATGACAAAAGCGAAATGTTAAAATTATGAAAAATTATTGGTATGTTAGAGGTGAACATTAAGAGGGGATAGTAGTATAATGTCCCCCTCTCCCTTGTATCTTCCTCTTTTCTTTGTATCTTGTTTGTAATATTCTATCCAACTTAAGGGAGGATGTTAAGGAATAAGATTGTCTAGAAAAGCGGTAAGATGTTTCTAGAAGAAGTAGAATCTTCTAGAAGAGCTAGAAACTTCTAGAAGTTATTCAATGAAAATAATATTACAGCTTTAGAGTTCTCTAGAATATTAGAAGTTTCTAGATCTTAGAAGCTTCAAGTACAAATATGAGGTTGTCCATTGTGAGCAGCATTACTATTGAGGTAAGTTGTTGGATTGTATGTAAGCAAGTTAGATTAATATAATTTCTTCAGTCATTTCAAAACTGTTTTTATGCTTTGTTTTTGTCCTATTTTTTGTTGTTATTTTATTATCTGGGTATGTTCTTACATGAACAAGGTAGAATAGATTTGATGCCTATAATGAAGAATTCACTATAGTATTCATAAAAATAAAAAAATTGCTATGTTCTCAAGATTATCTATGTTTTATATAGTAAGTTGCCAAATTGTTAAATAAAACATTGTTATGTAGAAAATGAGATATTTTAATTATCAAATGTTATCAGATTCTAAGTTTTATTTGGGAAAAAAATGACAAAAATAGCCTTCTAGTGAATATTAATCATTAAAATTATCCCGACAAATCATGTTGGTTTTTCATGTGTTCATAAGGAAACAACTTAAAGCTTTATCAATAATAATCTAAAATCAAAGCAAAACCAATACATGTTCATGTATGTGTATGAATTTACACTTCTTATAGCATATGCTTTCAGTTGTCAAAAATAAAATCCTTTCACACCATATAAGACAACTCTTTTTATCTGGTTATTGTTTACTAAAATTTTTGAATGCAATGATATTTCAGGTTGTGCTTGAGATTGTAGCCAAAGTCACTCATGAAAAATCTAAGAAAAATGACATGCTAGAGACAAAGTGAGGCCCTACTTAGATTCATCTAGCTCTTCACTGTTTATTTTATGATTAAATAAGTCAAGTGTCTTATGCTTTGTTGTTGGTAGAATTCATACCGATCTGATTAGTGAAAGACCCATGCTTTTGAAGCTTCATGATGTAACACAATTCTTTGTTTTGTTGTTTCCAGTGGAACATTTAGGTCTTTCCAACTTCATGATGTCTTCAACTGGGACAATGAGAATGGAGTAGAAGATACACCAATGTTAATAGATAGAAAGGTTTGTTCTTGCATGACTATGATGCTACAAGTGAAAGTATCGCCATATTTATGCTTTCATCTTACCCGCTTCGATCAAAATTTTGACTCGAATACTTATTATGCTTTCCAATTGTTTACGTAAAAGTTGTTTATTTTCCAGGATAATATATTTATAATGTCCAATCCAAAATCTAAGTATCCAGTCCTACAGTTGGACCTCAGGTACAATGTCACCCTTCTTAAAGTAGTCATGAGTTAGGACTATTAGCCAAAACATGATCACGTTGTTTACATCCATATTAGGGTTTTTGAGTACTGCTTTGATTAGTAACAGATGATATATTTTGTGGTGCAGGTTCATTTCAGATTTAGTGGTGGTAATTGTCTCTGCAATAGTTGGCAGAATTATGTTTGCTTGGTTTGGAGCACCGATCAGTCTCTTATGTCTTTTAAAAGGTGTAAATCCTTATGGACTAAAAGACATGAATCTCTAATTTTTTCCAGTGGTAGATGAGTTTGTTTTATAAGCAGTTTATGAGCTTTTATCTAGTGATCTACGACTAGTTTTTCTTGTTTTGACCAAGCTTTAAAAATATTGACAGGTTATTGTAGGGTACTCACTTGTTGGGTCTATTATTGGACCAGGTGGTTTGAGCTTTGTAAGTGAAATGGTCCAGGTAAGCTGTAAATCTTATACTGCAGCTTAATTATTCATAATAAAAAAATCACATTAATGACATTGAAGAACCAATCACCTCCAAAGAATACACAGTAAAAGAGACTTGAGCTATCCTTTAATTTAGTTCAGGGCTTGGATTTGAGCATGAGAGGGTTACCCAAAGAGGCTGTTGTTTTCTTTGTATATTGTGTAGCATATTTCTAGAAGTGAATTGTTATGACACAAAAGTTAAAGGTACATTTTTAAGGTGTAGATAATATACTTAACAGTGTGCATGTATTTAACAATATCAAATTTTCATAATTCATAATGTTTTTGATAAAAGGGTAAAACGGGTTTTACAGGGACCTGAAACCACAAAGTTTACAAGATAGAGAAAGGACCACCAATGGTCCACCAAAAAGAAGAAACAGCTGCCCAACAAAAAACAACAGCAAATGGACAAAAAAGACTAGGAGGGTCAAAAAGAAAAAGACAGCAGAAGAACACAAGATTATTTCAGAGACCGAAGGACAGTCTCAGTCTCTGTCTCCAACCCCTGCATATCAATGACCCCCTATTTGAAAGTTTGCACCATTTTCGAGGTTAAGGGAGCCTTTCGCTTCAAATTAGCTTTGGTTCTTCTAGATATACCACCATCAGTTTCCTGGCTTTTTTCTTCAGTATCATCAAGATCCACCACTAAGGAACCCTGCTGAGCTTTATCAAGTTTTTTGGTCATAGCATTGATTATTATTGCATTGTGTCTTGCTATTCTATGGTTCTGTTCAACAATAGTTTTGATGCTGATTCTTAAGCCCTCAATCTCATTATCAGTAATCTTGTAGTTGTGGACCGTATCTTTCTTACCCAAATCTGCAATCTTGACTCCCATTTCCTCAATTTTGCATTGCAGGGCCCAGTTTTTGATTTTAAGCTCGTTAATTTTAGATAAAGTCTAGTCCAGGATTTTAGAGTGGGTTTCGGAGTTGGTTTTAGCCAGATGAAGGAAATCCAGGGATGGCTCTTTACCAACATTAATAGGGGAATCGACATTCTGTAAATCATGGGCAGGGCCCTCATAGCACTCAGAAGTATAGGTAGCGGCTTCCTCCGGCTCAGAAGACTCTTCAGAATAAGAAACAAGACTTTTAGCCTGGGTGGACTTGCCCGCAGGGCTGTTCTTAGGAGGAAGATGGAAGGGCTTAAGTGCACTCCGGATTTTACCCGGGTTCCTGGAAGGGCCAGCTTGCAGATTAGGGTCTTTAGGCCTAGTTTTAGGGCTAGGCATATAATCCGAGCCACTAGGCTTAGTATCCTCACTGTCAATATCAGGGTTGGCTTCCAAGGTAGCAGGGGCGTGCTCATGCAGATAATCAACAATGAGCCTGATTAAACCAGTATGGAGGATAGGGAATCTTTTGGGATTCTTATTGTTATCCTCCAAGCTTTTCTTTAGAGAGCAAAAAAGATAGTAAGGAATAGAAACCCTAACCTTATGGCGAAAAATGGTTGAGGAGGGCGAAGTGGTACCCATAGACTTTTGTGAAGCGGCCATCCATAGTGATATATTCCATGATGGCCCGAAGCACCTTCTGCCATATAGACTTGATGGAATCAACATCAAAATAGTTGTTCGCAATTTTAATCAGGTTCTGCTTCTCCTTATCATTTTTCAAGAATCTGATAACAGTTTCATCCGAATAAGCCCTGTCCCTGAAAAACTTCTTACCATCCATAGGTAAACCAGTGACTTTGGCAATTAAGTCTTCGTTGAGCTCAACATTACTGCAAACAGAGTTAGATTTCCATCATGCCAATTCTTTGAAAAGAGCTTCGTAGCCTCCATGTCAGAACCATGAAGCTTCTCCAGAAAGGGTAACAGACCTCCGCTTTTTATCTTGTTCCATACCTTTGCATTTTTTATATGGATATCATAGTTGTCTGGCTCAGATTGCTTTTTGTCCCCACCCATATTGGCTGACATAGAGAGAAAGAACCAAACATGGTCCTTTCTAAAATTGGCCCCTCCAAATCTAAACACCCACAAAGCGTGCGGGGTAAACTTACAATTTACTCCATCGGGCTTGGTACCATTCAATCTAATGATAGTGATGTGAGATAACCAACCTGTCCTCATTGAAGGGCTAACATGACGCTTTACCATGTGATCTATCATAATTTAATAGGGCATAGACTTCAACATTTAGATCACTATAATTTAGCCAAGTACACAAATCTTCACGCTTAACTCCTTCATTAGCAAAAAAATTTGCAACAGCATTGGATTCTCTGTAGGCGTGTGTTATTTTAACTTTTTCAAAACTATCTAATTTAAGTTTAGTTTCATCTATCCAATATTTGATGGTCCACGAGGGAGGAGACGTGCCACGGAGGCAGTCAATTATGTTTTTGGAATCACCTTCCAACCATAAATTTTTAATATTGAGGCTTTGGGCTAAGTTTATAATATGGTAGGCTCCAGTCGCCTCTGCCAAATGATTAGCTTGAGAGTCAAGAGGAGAGGCCGTTGCACCCATGAAATTTCCATAGGTATCCCTTATAACTCCACCATAGCCCGCCACCCTCGGATTACCTTTAGCCGCACCATCAAAGTTAGCTTTGATCCACCCATCGGGTGGAAAAGTCCAGCAAACTTCCACTCTGTCCTTTTTAAATCTTCATTGTAAAACTAGACAGAATGGGGATTATGTTCCAATCCTTAGCAATGCCAAGATCATAATTCGAAAACTCGGCATTCAGAATCTTTCTATCCTTCCGGGCCACATCACTGAGATTTTCCTTTAGATTCCTAACAATATTATCAAAGACCTGATCTACAGGGGCTTCTTTGTTCCTAAAAATTCTATTGTTGTGTTCTTTCCAGATGCCCTAGACAATATGAGGAAAAGAAAGCTCCCAAAAAAATCGAAGTAAAGGGTTCCTTGTTGGCGCTTTCCATTGTATGAAGAAATCTTCAATGAGCCAAGGAAAAACCCAGGATAGATTCCATAAATTGTTAAACTTATCCCAAATAGAGGCAGCGAAAGAGCAATGAAGGAATAAATGATTACCTGACTCATCATCCATCTTACAAAGACAGTATCTATTGGGGATTTGAAATCCCCGTTTACACATGTTGTTAGTCGTTAACAACTTATTTTGAAGAGGAATCCAGAAAAAGATGTTAATTTTAGGAATCTGATTATTGCACCAGGTTTTAGACCAAAAGGGAGGATGATCCATAGAAGGCGTGAACTTAGCAAAGGCAGAAGACACCAAAAAATTACCTGAAGGGTTGTCTAACCAGACTGCACAGTCTTCCAATTGCTCCAAACTAAGTTTAATAGCCAGCAGGGAAATCTGGATCAGGGCCAGAGCTTGACTCACCCTACATAAGTCAACCCATATACCATTCTCACTGTAATCTTTCACAAAAGTACCAAACCTAGCCTTACAGATCATAGCCCAATCTCTGAAGGGATTGATATTTATTAGAGGTTCCTTGAAAAGCCATCTGTCCTCCCAAAATCTAGTACTTTTACCATTCCTAACATTCCAACCAAAGCCTTCCTCCACAATCTTTTTTCCAATAATTAAGTTGTTCCAACATATGGATCCTTTTGGAAGAAGGTGGGGATCCATATTAATAATCGAAAAGCAATTGTTATCCAAATATTTACCAACCAAGATATCAATCCACTCCACGGAGGAAGAGAAGATTCTCCAAATTTGCTTAGCCAAAAGGATTTTGTTGATAGATCTAATTCTTCTTAGCCCAAGTTTGCCGTTATTTTTGGATCTATAGACCAAATTCCAATCAATTAAAGGAACTCTTTTATTTTCCTCAACACCCGACCAAAGAAATCTTTTTTGAATTTTTTCAATAGTATCAGCATATTTGGCAGGGATCTTAAAAAGGCTCAGTGCATAGATAGGGAGGTTCTGAAGGGTGGCTTTGAGGAGCTGAAGCTTACCAGCTTGGCTAAGCAGAGCACCTTTCCAACCAACAAGCTTTTTGCTAAATCTATCCACCAACGAAGACCAAAAAGCATCAAGAGGTTTCAAACTTAAAGGAAGACCCAAGTAGGTGGCAGGAAGGGTATCCACCTTACAATCCAGAATCCTGGCGATTTTAATCTGATGATGAGCCAAAGTGTTGAAAAAGAACAACGAGCTTTTTTGACTATTGATCAGTTGTCCTGAAGCTCTCCCATACTTATCAAGAAGTTGTTTAATAGATTTAGCTTCAGTCACAGAAGCCTTACCCATAAGCATAGTATCATCAACGCATTGTTGGTGAGAACACACCAA
The DNA here is from genome assembly GCA_007115665.2 of Sequoiadendron giganteum. NCBI lineage: Eukaryota > Viridiplantae > Streptophyta > Pinopsida > Cupressales > Cupressaceae > Sequoiadendron > Sequoiadendron giganteum. Next base: position 546,241,043 of record CM021109.1, read on the forward strand.
GTTGCCTGAGGACGGTCTGAGCCCAGAGATAACATTACAGTCAATCAGTTTTTTCAAGTTCCTACCAAGGCTTTCAGCCATAATAGTGAATAAAATAGGAGAAATAGGGTCACCTTGCCTGAGACCTCTAGTGCTTTGGAAAAAGGAGGTTGGGGAGCCATTGATCATAACCAATATGGAAGCTATGGACACCAGTTGTTCCACCAAATGAACCACCCTATTATTAAAACCGAAGGCCTTCAAGATTTTAAATAAAAAGACCCAATCCACTCTGTCATAGGCTTTTGAAATGTCGAGCTTTAAGAGAAAACCTTCAGTCTTTGATTCAACAAGGGAGTGAATGTTCTCATGAACCAAAACAATAGAGTCGAGAATTTGTCTGCTAGGGACAAATCCATTCTATTGAGGGGAGATCAAGGAAGGCAAAAAAACTAAGATTCTAGAGGTTAAAACCTTAGAAATGATCTTGTAAACAGAATTAAAAAGACTGATAGGTCTAAAGGCCTCAAAGTTGTTAGCTCCAGGTTTCTTGGGAATGAGGACCAAGAAAGTAGCATTAAGTTCTTTTAAAAGACATCTAGCTCCGAAAAATTCCTTAACAGCATTAACCACATCCTCTTTAACCAAATCCCAGAACCATTGAAAGAAGAATAGAGGAAAACCATCAAGCCTCGGAGCTTTATTCCCATCAAAGGAAAAGACAGCCCTCTTAACTTCCTCGTTGGTGGGGATAGCAGTCAAAAAAGAGTTGTTCTCCTGGGTAATAATTCTTGGTATAGCTTCCACCAGCTGATCTTGTTCAATTTGGTTTATTTCAGAGCTAGCCGATAGGAGAAGTTTAAAGAAGGAACTCGCCTGCCTCCTTATTTCTTCATCCTCAAAAAAATTGGTTCCATTCATTTCAATTTGAGATATTCTATTAACAGCTCTGTGTTTAGAAGCCGAAAGGTGAAAAAACTTGGTGTTTCTATCTCCGGTGGACAGCCAAAGAGCCCTAGATCTTTGTCTCCAAAACTCCTCCTCCTTCCCAATAAGGTCATGCATTTTCTTGAGGATCTCATCCTCTTTTTCCTTATTACCATTCAAGTATCCCTCATTCTGGATTTTGAATTGAATGGCTCCTAGATCCATCTGAAGTTCGGATTTGATCTTGAATATGTTCCCAAAAGAACTCTTTTTCCATTCTTTAAGCTTACACTTCACTTCCCTTAATTTTTTGGCAACTCTGAACATAGCCGTTCCTTGAATACTGATATTCCACCATTTCTTTAATTCCTCTTTAAAAGTAGGATGGGAGATCCATATATTTTCAAATCTGAAAGGGGTGTTCCTCTTCATTTTAATAGGATCCGCAATAAGACTAATAGGAAAATGATCAGAACCTATTCTAGTAAGAGCTTTCAAGGAGCAGAAGTAGTCAAAATACCAATGATTAGAGATCAGAGCTCTATCAAGTCTGACCTGTATAAGGTCCGTCCCCTTTCTGCAATTAAACCAGGTGAAGGCAGCTCCATGAAGGTCCAGGTCTATCAGCCCTTGAGTATCAATAAAATTTTGAAGGTCCTCCTTACTTTCCAGGTTGATCTGGGATCCCCCAAATTTCTCGTCATTCATTAAGAGAGTATTGAAGTCCCCCATAACAATCCAAGCTTCTTTTTCAAAAATTCTTCTAATGGAGGCTAGTTCCAACCAAAACGATTTCCTCAAACCTTTACCATGAGGAGCATAAATGTTCATTTGAATCCAGCTGAAGTTATCTCTTATATGAGTGAATCTAGTAACTATGTGATTTGGACCTTCCAAAATTGGATCCCCCTTGATGATGTGGCAATTCCAATAAGTAGCAATGCCACTGGAAGCACCATTAGAATTATTACCCTGGTTACAGTAGTATTGAAAGAGTTTCAAATTTTCAATTTTCTCCTTAGGCATTTTAGTTCCCTGAATCAAAAGAATATCCAATTTGTGATCTCTAACAAAGTTGCGAAGAACATCTTGCTTGTGGGGGCTATTGAGACCCCTAATATTCCAGGACATAATCTTCATTATTTACTAGGGGAGTTAAGACACTCTGGGATGGTTTTCTAAGACCCATCAGCAATTTCCTGAAAACTATTCAACTCTCTTTTCTTTTTCAAAGACTTTTTGCCTTTTGAGTTTTTTGGTGCACCACAATCAGCCTTGCCTGTTGATCTGGTTGAGATGTTGCTTGGGTTCTTCCCTTGCTTGTTTTTTTCATTATTCTTTTTTAATATATTCTCTTCTTTATCAGTCTCTTCTTGACTAACAATTCATAATGTTGATTTATTCTGATTTTTGGATTTGATTGTTTAATAATTTTTGAATAAAAAATTATTACATAATTGAATCCAAAAATCAGAATAAATCAGTGTGCATGCATGTTTTGATATAAAAAAATAAGCTGATTATAAATAAGGAGATTTCTATGTGCTTGAAGCTGATTGTGCCTTAAATTTTGGACCATAGTTGAATGGAAACAGATACATTAGCAGCATTTTTTTCAAGATCCACTGATTTAGATACAGCTAGAAATGACAATTATAGAAATATAATTTATTCAAGTGTACATATCACCAAATTTTCAACAAATTTTCAAGGTTCCCTGATATGGATACACCTGAAAATAACAATTATAGAAATATACATATATTTAATTGGTTACATATCTGAGTATAGAATATAACTTTAAAAGTAAGTATTTATTTATATTAATATGTATTTTGGTTTTTAGTGTATTTGTCTTTAGTGATTTATGTATAATGTGTGTAATTTTTTTAATATTTATTTTTGTCAAATTTTAAACGTTTAACTTCTACATAAATCTGAAAGAATATATGGTGTTAGACAGTCTTCTGCCGTATCCAAATGTATTGGATCCGGCTCAAATATCTGCTCATTTATGTATATGTCTGGATAAAGTATACATGCCATATGGGGGAGTATCATATCTGTTTCGAGTATCTGATAGGGCAGATATGTGGCATCCAGAAGGGGGAGGAGAAAGTATCTGACATAGTATCTGACTTCTCTGTTGGATCAGTTCCTGCTTCAATCATAAGCTGCCATGTCACTCTAGGTTGCACAGGATTACAGAACAAATCTATATATTTAGAGAATGCATAAGATTTTTTTAAATAGAAAACCATGAAGGCGGTTTTTACAAACGGTTTAATTAGATAAGCTAATCCATACCAATCAGACATGATATCAAACATTGCACCTAACCTTTCTCCATGCCGTATCTGGGAATATCATATCTGTATTTCAGTTATGCAGATACATGTTTCAGACTGGGGAGAAGTATCTGATAACTCTGTTGGACCACTTCCGGCTCTAATTCTAATTTTCCATCTCACTTTAGTTGGCATGTGTTTACTGAACAAATCTATATAATTATCTAATGTATAGAGTTATTCAAATAAGAAAAACAAGCTGGCATTTGATTACTGAACAAATCTATATATATATCTAATGTATACAAATTATTTAAATAAGAAAACCACAAAGGAGGCTCTTACAAACTGTTTAATTAGATAAGCTAATCCACACTAATCTGGCATTATATCGAACATAACACTTAACCTTGCCTGGGTCATAACACGTGATTTCTTAGTGTGATTTCACCTTCAGTTGTGAATGTTTGAATGGTAGTCTTCATGTTTTCTCGTATGAAATTCGCTTGTGATCTGTCAGCGGAACTGCTATTGCAGCAGTAATCAATATTTTAAAAAATGCTCCTTAAATTGCTTCTTATTTTATCCAAAAATACAGTATACAAATCATTTTCCGGTGTACTATTCATATGGTGCCACTAACATTGAAAAATCTGATTATTTATCTTGTCACGCATATGCCAAGATTGATGTGATATTGAATTAAACTTGCAAAAGATGTTCTGCAAGAACATGATGATTATCTTTATCTCAAAAGAGAAATCCTCTTGAACATCCCAACCTTTCTCACATGATACAGTTACTCTATTATGAACCTCCTTCAATGACAAGACCAAAGAAGTACCGATATTTAATGGGCACTAGGCGTTCATCTTTTTCTGAGATTAACATTTTCTCTGATGGTATTGAATGAAGAAATATCAAAATACATAACATATTTAAATATAGAAAATACAAAATATTAACACACCATGCTGCTGCACAATTTCTATTGTTTTATCAAAAAACATTTATATCATGTCTCTTTTATAGAGAAGTTTACAACTCAAGAAAATTCTAGAATATGCAAACTGCAGATGCATAACTAAATTTTAGTTTATTTCTAATTAGAATAAATACTGCTCATGCAAAACTGTAGTTTCTATTTCCACAATCAATGAGAGAAATTACTTTCCAACACTCCCCCTTAATTTCGACCACATGTTTTAGCATTTTCATTCTTCAAATTCTTGTTTTCCAAGTCTTCACTCACTTGATCTTCGATCTTCAATATTTGTAGATCTCTCTTGAACCCTTCACTAGCTATTGCAATAGTCTTTCAAACTTTGAGTTATCTTGCTATCTATAGCTTTCAACTTTGCATGACGTCTTACAAGACCAACAATTCTCTCTTGATTGCTATCTTCTTTTCCATACAAACATTTGTATTTGAACAAATTTTTAAACATACTTGTAAACATTTTCCAATCTGACCCATAATTCCATCCACAATTTATTTTTATGCAATCTGTCAAAGATTCACTTTTACACTCCCTTTCCCAACACATTTTTTTCTGAATGATTCCTCAAACTGCAAATCCTGCACGGATGTAAATCCCAACAATTCTCTTTTCTATGTCCTTCCCTATTACAATGGGAACCCAACATATAATCCATTCTTTGAATTGGTTTGCAAACTGTAAGACTTACATCATCATTTTTATTTCTCTGACCATACCCAAGGCCTTCATTTCTTGGCCTCACAATTGGTTGAATGGGCTCTCTCATTCCTTGCCCATGTTTACCCAAACCTTCACCTTTATAACCCATTTTTTGCATAATTTTAAAACCAACATTTTACTCATTATGATTAACATGATTTCTAGATTCAAACACATCATCTTTACATTCTTCTTCTATACATTCCTCACCAAAAATAATATTAGCCATATCACACAAACTACTTGATTTATCAACTGAACAATACAAATCCTTTGTACCACAAGCAACATCACTTACCAATGGCTTTGTCCTTAAACATTTATTTTCTTCTTTCAGTTTTGATAATTCTTCTTTCTGTAAACAATTTTCTTTTTCTAACAATTTCAGCTTTTCCTCAAAATCTTCATTATTTTTCATCTTCAAAAAACTTTAGTTTTTCTTCTAGCTCTTCATTCTTTCTTTTAACATTACCCAATTCCTTTTCAAGATTCTCAATTTCACACAAATTCTCATATCTTTTTTTCCCAAATTTCTTTAAATCTGCTACCAATTGTGAATTACATTTTTTAATTTCTATCGCTTCTTCCTCCAAAACATTTATTTCTTTTTTAACCCTTTTACCAACTTTTCCCATTGAGACAAATTAAATTAAACTCGCTTTTTATTTTTTTGAATTTTTCTACAATGATTTCTTCTTTTCTTTGATAGCAACACGTTCCTTCAACCTTTCTCATGCAATTTAAAACTTTTCTGCAAATCTCTTAAAATGGTGAACATTGATCTCTTTTTCTACATCTTCCTTTTGATGGTTACACAAATACAACAATTCTCTCCAAAAATAAAATAAAAATGTGATTTATAAAAACTGATCTATCTTTTGATTTTCTGCAACAACTTTCTTCCAATACAAATTCCCTCAAGGATCTCTCCAAATATTTTTGCAAACATACAATCAAGCTTTTCAAAACAAAATTAATTACCTTTTCCAACAGCCTAAAAAATATTTTCTATCTTTTTTTGCATTGCAAATGATGCAATCTACGATCTGAGGACAATATCAAATATGGTGACTTTTTTAATTTCTAGATCTACAATCTTTAAAATCTGCATCAAAAACAAATACCTATCTACAACAATCTTCTCTGACTTCTCTTGAATCTGCAATCCTTTGTATGGTGGCTCTTGTGTGACTGCAAAATTAGTGCCTAACAAATCAATAGCTCCTTCACCATAGCAACAACGATTCCTTCTTTATTACTTGTCATATTTTCTTCCAGTTGTAGCTTCACTTCAACTTTGATTACCAAATTATATTTCTAATCTTCACCATTGAACCTGTCTCGCTCTGATACCACTTTGATGGTATTGAATGAAGAAATATCAAAACACATAACACATTTAAATATATAAAACACAAAATATTAACACACCATGTTGCTGCACAATTTCTATTGCTTTATCAAAAAATATTTACATCATGCCTCTTTTATAGAAGAGTTTACAACTCAAGAAAATTCTAGAACATGCAAACTGTAGATGCACTTAACTAAATTTTAGTTTATTTCTAATTAGAATAAATACTGCTCATGCAAAACTGTAGTTTCTATTTCCACAATCAATGAGAGAAATTACTTTCCAACATTCTCATGTATCGAGTCTATGCTTCATTTTATTTGATATATTATAAGAAGCATTGTGGTTGGTTTCTTTACAATTTGCAACTTAATAATAACTTTTGATAACAAGTATTCACAAGGAGTTCTTCCTCCAAAAAGCTCATATATGGCATCAATATATTCTTAATTGGACCTAACCATGCAGCTCAACAACAAAGTGATTAGTCTGTAAACTACATGTTGCCAGCTATAATTTCTAGTGGGGTTAGCGAGATGGAAAAATTGCTTGCAACTCATGATGTCCCGACTCTTGGTGATTCCTGTATTCTGACTGGCGAAATAACTTATGGCAGAAAACTTTCAAGTTTCAATGACAATATCTCAAGCATGAAATCATTTATGATCAATAATAAAGTGGAAATTAATTGGACACATGGTAATGTTGTGATTAACATCGTCAACTCTCTAAACGACCAAGACAAAATAAAATGTAGTGCATTTTTTTTTATGACATTTGAATTGAAGATACATTTTGTAGATTCTTGATAGCTGAGATAGCATTAACAACTATGAATCACCAATTAGGCCCAAAGAATCTTATATGTTTAAAGGATTTTGGAAATGTCCAAATTTTTTTTCGACAAACTTGTGCTATAATAGTTAGGTGGTTATGACAGCCATTTTTAAAACCTTGTCTATGGATCCAGATTTTTCTTATCTATGTATGCGATTTCTTATATGTTGCTCTTTTTTGATTTTGTTGGCCATATTTCTTTACATTTGATAGAATTTGTTTCATGTGGAGACAATAGCCCAATTTGGTGTTCTCCTTCTTCTTTTTGCATTGGGTCTTGATTTTTCTTGGACAAAGGTAATAAAACATACTAGTGTTGGAAGTGGAACAACACTGAGAGGGGGGGGGGGGCGGGGTGAATCAGGGTTGTAAAAAATAATTCCTCAAGAACCTCCAAAAACAGCTTATACAAACCTCTGTGACATAAATTATTGTCTGAAAAACATATAGAGCAAGACCAGCAACAACAGCAAAAAAACTTAAATGGGAAACATCATAGCATCATTGTTTTTATAAGAGAGAATGAACAAGCATACAAGATAAATGCTTTTATTTCAAGAAGTAAACATTTCTATATTTTTAGCATGAAGGAAAAACTTGAGCAAATAGTACTAAAGGTTAATGAACTGGATAAGTATACATATCAGAGCAAAGACTAACTGACAACTTTTCTAGTATAGACAAAGAAGAAAAGATTGAGAAAAAGGTATAACATAGACACACAAAGATGCCGAGCGGAAAATCCTCCAAAGGTAGAAAAAACACTCCAAATTGCCTTGAAGGCTTTATCTTAAAATGTATTACAACAATATTTTGAGCACAAACTCAGCTTGATACAATCTGAAGCACCAACTTCAATAGAGGTATCAAAACCTTTTTTTCACACTATCTCTTACATGTAGTGTTCTTTTGCAAAGTAAGGGTCTTATAACTGCACTATATATGCAATCCTAAAATATCCACTGTACAAAATGAATCATGCAAAGATAACAGTTACAGTGTATAAACTCAACTCATTTTTCCACAAAATGTAAACCACAACTGAAGCTCTGTTTTGAAAACCAGAGTCAACAGACATATGTCTTTATTTTTTTCTGTTTACAAAATCTTTCAATAGAAACATCTCTCCTTTTTCTATATTTCTCACACACCTCTTCCATTTTACAGTTCTCTTCTTAAATGATTTACAACCCGTTATTGAAGATACCAAAATCAAAGCAGTTGTATCATTCTAGAACTCAAATCCCTTAACCAGGGTTTATAACAGAAAAACAAACAAAACTCTCCAAGAATTTCGACAATCCAGTTAGGGTTTTGAATAATTTTATGTATATCCTTTAAACATAATGTCATTCTAAACACAAAGATATAAGCAATTAGAACCCTAGAGTGTTAAAATCGGGTTAACTGTAAAAGAAAATCTTGTAAAAAATAATGAACTGCTTTTATCTTTCATTCTAAACAAACATACTTCCATTTTAAGCAAACATAACTGCAGCCAGACTGTTTGTTTTTCCTTTTATAAAAAAAAGGACTTTGATCAGAAGTAGATAATAAAATATCACTATATTACCTGGATCAGGGTGAAAGAAACGGAATGAACTAACCACAAAAAAAATCGATGCCAAAGAACAAAGTGTTCGCAGTAGTGTAGAACACCAACCAAACTGAAATAATAGAATAAAACACCTGTTTAATGCAAAAACAACCACTTGCAAACATCCACGAGTGGTCGCTGAGAAAAAAATTAGGTTTAGCAAACAATACAACATTTCCCAGTTACCATAGGCAGAACAGAATGATATTTGAAATCCGCTGCAGATTAGGTCAACAAATCACATCATTAACATAAAACTAATGATGCCTTCATGTCTGTGGCTGACAAAGACCAAAAAAACCTTCACAACCAACAAGAATGATTAAGCCAACAAATATGCCAAAGAATATTTCCAAGCTGCCAACTCACAAACCATGTGAGCAAAGAAAATGATTATCCACGTCAAGTCAACACAAGGAAGACCGATGCCAGTCATCAAGGACAAACACAAACAAACGAAAAAAACTCCCCCTTTGTCCTTGATGGCAAAAACCAACAAATCAAAGTCGAAGCTCAAACCCTCAAGCCATCATTGGAACTATTAGAAACATAGGAGCAATGTGATACCATAACCAAAATGCCACTGCCAAACCACAATGTGATACCATACCACTGAAGCCAAAAATCATCATGATCAGAAACCATATTGCAACCAGATCAGAAACCATCACGATCAGAAACTAGAGAACCATTTCTCCCCCTTTTTGTCACAAGGACAAAGGGTGAAAAAACCAATAGAAAGAGATAGCTACGAAGAGAACATGAAGCAACAAAACCATGGAAAGTAGCAAGAAACTACTTAGAGAGCTGAAAAACTCCCCCTCAACAAAGAATGGATCTTAAGAGAGCAATGATTGAGAGACAACTCCCAACCGAGAATGAAGCCCTTCAAAGACTTCTTTAGCCAAAGGCTTGGTGAAGATATCTGCCACTTGTGCTTGAGTAGAAACATACTACATTGTTATTTCATTAGCCAAAGCCTTTTCCCTCAGAAAATGAAATTTGATGGCAATATGCTTAGTTCGTGAGTGCATAATACGATTTTTAGACAAGTTAATTGCACTTGTGTTATCACAAAAAATAGAAATTGGTTTAGCAACCTCAATACCCATGTTTGATAATGTTTGTGCCATCCAAAGAAGCTGAGTACAACAAGACGTAGCTACAATGTATTCAGCTTCAACTATTGATAACGAAACTGAATCTTGCTTTTTACTATGCCAAGCAACAAGACAATCACCAAGATAAAATGTTGCACCACTAGTGCTTTCCCTATCATCTAAACAACCAACCCAATCAACATCAATAAATGTTGTCAAAGTAAAGTCATTATTTCATGGATACAATAAGCCAAAATCAAGAGTACCCTGGATATACTTAAATATCCTTCTTACAGCCATGAGATGAGACTATTTTGGTGCAGATTGAAATCTAGAAACCATACATACAACATGCATTAAATAAGGTCTAGAAGCAGTTAAGTATAGTAAACTACCAATCATTGACTAATACTCTGTTTGATCAACATTAGGAGAATCATCAGTTTTAGACAACTTACATCCAATTACTATAGGTGTGCTTACAAAATGGCTTGATCATTCATTTGAAACTTTATTAACATCTCTTTGGCATATTTTGTTTGTGATAGAAATATTCCTTGTTCAAGCTATAAAACTTGAAGTCCAAGAAAGAATGTTAGTTCACCTAGCATTGACATTTCAAATTCAGATTCCATAATCTTCGAAAACATTTTAGACAAAGCATCGTTATTGTAGCCAAATATTTTTTCATCTACATAGACCTCAACAACTAGAACATCATCACTCTCAACTCTACCATAGAGATTACTATCAACACCACCTCTTTTGAAACCATTTGCTATTAAATGTGCATCCAACCTTGAATACCAAGCTCTAGGAGCTTGTTTAAGACCACACAAATCCTTTTTTAATCTGTAAACATGATCAGTTTTGTCTTTTGCAACAAATCCTTCTGGTTATTCCATAAATACCTCTTCATCAAGATAACCATTCAAGAATGCAGTTTTCACATCCATCTGGTAAACCTTAAAATTCTTGAAACAAGAGTATGCTAAGAAAATTCTAATTGATTCAATACAAGCAATAGGTGCATAAGTTTCACCAGATTCTATACCTTCCTATTGAGCATATCCTTATTACTTTGCCACACTCATGCAGCTTGTTATGAAACACCCATTTTCCTACAATAACTTTCTTATCATCAGGTCTTGGGATGAGCTCCCAAGTCTTATTCTTTTCAATTTGACTAATCTCTTCCTACATAGCTTTCAACCAACACTCATCATTTAAAGCATCAGATACAATTTTAGGCTCAAAATCAGTTATCAAACATAAATGTTCAGCAATCTATGCTTTCTCATCAAATTTATCTTTTATTCTTGTTAAAATCCCAGCATTACCGTCCCCAATGATTAGATCTTGAGGATGATTTTTAAAAACAATCTTGTAGGGTAGCTTTGGAGATGTTACTTTCTTGGAACTTGAAGCATCCTCCTGTGGAACATTATTTGTTTCATCAGACTTAGAATCAATGTCAAGGCCTAACAAAGGTTCCTCGTCACCATCCTGCACAGGCTCGTCATCAAGAAGCAATTTTTCATCAAATTTTATGTTAACAGATTCAACAATTCTATTCAGCCTTTTATTGTAGCACCTATAAGCTTTACTATGAGTAGAGTATCCAAGAAATATACCTTCATCTGATCTAGACTGGAAACTGCCCAAATTTTCATCATCACGTTTAATAAAACATTTACAACCAAAAATTCAGAAGTATTTAACTAAAGCTGATTTACCATGCCAAAGTTCATAAGGAGTGAAATTAGACTTCACTCTAATTTATACCCTATTTAGAGTATAAACAGTTGTATGAACAACTTCTTTCCAGTATATGTCTGGTATTTTTGCTTCATCTAACATTGTCCTTGCCATTTCTTTTACTATTTTGTTTTTCCTCTCAACAACTCCATTTTTTTGAGGAGTTCTTGTAGCAACATATTGACATTTTATGCCATGTTTCTCATAGTAATCTATAAATTCTTGAGAACTGAACTCACCTCCCTTATCTGATCGTAAGCATTTCAGCTTTGTGTCAGCTTCTTTCTCAACCATTTTCTGAAATTTTTTAAATCTATCAAAAAATTCTGACTTGTTTCTAAGAAATGTTACCCAAACCATTCTTGTATAGTAATCTACAAACAACATGAAATATTGCTCACCATTTATAGATCTTGTTCTAGTGGGACCACACAAATCAGTGTGTACAAGATGCAAAGGTTTAGTTGAAGCATGTTCTTTGGATTTAAAGCTAACCTTAGTTTGTTTACCTCTTAGACATTCCTTACAGACAATATTTTCAGGTTTGTGTAGAATAGGCAATCCTCTAACATTTTGGTTTTTGCTGATCCTAACCAGATTATCAAAGTTAACATGTCCTAACCGCTTATGCCACAACCAATTTTCTTCAATTTGACCCATGAGACATATTCCTTCCCTACGTTCATGATTAGAAGATTCAAGAATATTATAAACATTACCTTGTGTCTGTAAACCAGCTGCAACTATTTTCCCTGATTTGTTCTTTATAGCACAACCTTGTGAGTGGAATATAACATTATAACCGTTGTCACAAATCTGACTAACACTTAAAATATTGTGTTTAAGACCATCAACGTAATACACATCATATATAGGAGTATCATCATTTAAAAGCAAAGAACCTTTACCTTTAATCTCAATTCCTGTATTATCACCAAATTTCACAAAACCTCTTGAATAATCTTCAAGCTTGATAAACATGTTTCTATCATCTATCATGTGATTAGAACAGCCACTATCTAAAACCCATAAAGCCTTCCTTCTTGAAAGAAGAGCAGTTTGAACAAGCATTGATTGTTCTATGTTTTGAGAAAATTTGGGTCTCCAAACTTTGTCAGATATATGTTTACCTTGTTTGCACTGCTTAGATGTATGACCAATGGAATTGCAAGTGAAACACATAATAGTATTAAAAAAACCAAAGAATTGTTTGTGACCAAATCTAGGTGTTCTAGACATCATTATTCAGTAGTTGCTTATTTTGTGTTCAAACTTATTGCAAAAGAAACAATAACCATGAAAGAAAGCATTAAACCTGAAATTGGTTCATTGATGCTCAAATGACTACTTCTTCTCCATTGTCTTGAAGTTCTGATGTAAAGGCTTTGAACATTCACCAGAATTGAACCCAATACCAGTCATATCTTTGTGTTGTTTTTGTTTTCCAAGTATCTCTTTCAAGTGAATATTACTTTCATAACCTTCCACTTTTTTTTTTAGATTGACAACTTGTTGTTCAAGAGTTTGAATCTCTTTATCTTTATCAATAAGAACAGACTGAAGAGTATTCACCAATGTTTTTCAATCATCAAGCTCAATTTTTAAACCAGTGACCAAACTATTTGAACTATGGTCGCTAACTGAATTATGTTCTTGAGAAACAATAAGTTTCTTTAACCTTTTTATCTCTTTAAGAGCACAAAGTAATTCAATTTCACAGTTTTCTACTTCAGACAGTTTTTCAGATTCTTTATTTGGTTCTTCCTTGGATTCCTTGTTTAAGACCTCTTGAGTTTCAACTTTAGCCATAAAAAAAGTCAAATCTTCATCATCAAGTGAACCATCAGACTCAAAATCTGAATCTTCTTTTGAAAAAAGACTTTTCTTCAGTTGAAAGTTAAACTTCTTTTTAGGATAGTAAGTTTTTTTCTTAAATTTTCTTTCTGGTTTTTCATCTTCATAAGATTGAATAGCATAAGGACATTTCGCATCAAAATGTCCAAGTTTGCCACAAGTAAAACATTTAAAAGGCATCTTACCTTTATACTTTTTTTTTAGCTTCTTAACAAGAAGAGCTTCTTTGGAATCTGATAAATTAGAATCACTATCATCTGATAAAGTTTTATTTTCTGCCTTAAAGGAAGTTTCTTTACCAGTAGAAGTATTTTTGTTAATTCTCATTTCATAGGCAGTTAAAGTACCTTGTAAACTATCTAGAGTGAGCTGGTCAAAATGTTTCTTTTCTTCAAGAGTAGCAATTTTAGCTTCAAACTTATTTGGTAAAGTTCTCAGAACCTTAGTGATAACATCAAATTCCTTTACCTCTTCTCCTAACCCTTTCATAGCATTAACAATTTAATCAACTCTTAAGAAATAATCAGCTATTCTTTCATCATCCTTCATTTTAATTTCTTCAAACTGATGTTTGAGAGTGAGGACTTTTGACTATTTTAATTTTTCATTTCCTTGATAAATAGTTTCTAGTTTAACCCAAATTTCCTTAGCAGAACTACAATGCATAACCTTGATAAATACATCTTTAGTCAAGGCACACAAGAGAGCATGTTTTTCTCTAGCATTGGTTTCATAATTTTTTTTATCATCAGAAGATTTGGGAAGAGTAGTTGGTACAGTGTAACCAGCTAATACAATACTCCATACATCAAGATATATAGAAGTCAAATATGTTTCCATTCTGATCTTCTAGAACACATAATCTGTTCCATCAAACAATGGAGCTCTTGTCATAGAATTACCTTCATGAGCTTGAGACATTTTAAACAAACTTCCAAGACCAAAAACAATCCTAGGTTGGGAAACCGAAAAAAGGACCCTATGCTATGATACCACTTGTTGGAAGTGGAACAACACTGAGAGGGCGGGGGGGCGGTTGAATCAGAGTTGTAAAAAATAATTCCTCAAGAACCTCCAAAAATAGCTTGTACAAACCTCTGTGACATAAATTATTGTCTAGAAAACATATAGAGCAAGACCAGCAACAATAGTAGAAAAACTTTAATGGGAAACATCATAGCATCATTGTTTTTATAAGAGAGAATGAACAAGCATACAAGATAAATGCTTTTATTTCAAGAAGTAAATATTTCTATATTTTCAGCATGAAGGAAAAACTTGAGAAAATAGTACTGAAGGTTATTGAACTGAATAAGTATACATATCAGAGCAAAGACTAACTAACAACTTTTCCAATATAGACAAAGAAGAACAGACTGAGAAAAAGGTATAACATAGACACACAAAGATGTCGCGTGGAAAACCCTCCAGGGGTAGAAAAAACACTCCAAATTTCCTTGAAGGATTTATCTTAAAACGTATTACAACAATATTCTGAGCACCAACTCAGCTTGATACAATCTAAAGCACCAACTTCAATAGAGGTATCAAAACCTTTTTTTCACACTATCTCTTACATGTACTATTCTTTTGCAAAGTAAGGGTCTTATAACTACACTGTATGTGCAATCCTAAAATCTCCACTATACAAAATGAATCATGCAAAGATAACAGTTAGAGTGTATAAACTCAACTCATTTTTCCACAAAATGTAAACCACAATTGAAGCTCTGTTTTGAAAACCAGAGTCAGCAGACATATGTCTTTATTTTTTTCCATTTACAAAATCTTTCAATAGAAACATCTCTCCTTTTTCTATATTTCTCACACACCTCTTCCATTTTACAGTTCTCTTCTTAAATGATTTACAACCCGTTATTGAAGATACCAGAATCAAAATAGCTATATCATTCCAGAACTTGAATCCCTTAACTAGGGTTTATAATAGAAAAACAAACGAAACTCTCCAAGAATTTTGACAACCTAGTTAGGGTTTTTAATAATTTTATGTATATCCTTTAAGCACAATGCCATTCTAAACACAATGATATAAGAAATTAGAACCCTAGAGTGTTAAACTCAGGTTAACTTGAAAATCAAATCTTGTAAAAAAATAATGAACTGCTTTTATCTTTCATTTTAAACAAACATACTTCCTTTTTAAACAAACATAACTACAACCAAACTGTTTGTTTTTCCTTTTACAAAAAAATGACTTTGATCAGAAGTAGATAATAAAATATCACTGTATTACCTAGATCATGGTGAAAGAAATAGAATCAACTAACCACAAACAAACTCGGTGCGAAAGAACAAAGTGTCCACAGCAGTGTAGAACACCAACCAAACTGAAATAATAGAATAAAACACCTATTCAAAGAAAAAACAACCACCTGCAAAGATCCATGAGCGGCGGCTGAGAAAAACATTAGGTTTAGTAAACAATACAACATTTCCCAATTACCATAGGCAAAACAAAATGATATTTGAAATCCACTATAGATTAGGTCAACAAATCACATCATTAACATAAAACTAATGATGCCTTCACGTCCGTGGTTGAAAAAGACCAGAAAAACCTTCACAACCGACAAGAATGATTAAGCCAACAAATATGCCAAAGAATATTGCCAAGCTACCAACTCACAAACCACGTGAGCAAAGAAAATGATTATCCACGTCAAGTCAGCATAAGGAAGACCGATGCTAGTCATCAAGGACAAACACAAACAAACGCAACAATCAAGCTGCTTTTAAAATTTGATCATCTTTCCCTACTTGCTTTGTAGTTTATGGAGAAAGAGAGAAAAAAATTACTACTATATTAGGCAAGTTGTTTAGGTTTATACTATAAGGGGTAGCCCAAGGCTCATATTTAAGAGGGCCATTGTCAAACCACCAATCTTCCCAATATTCGATATGCCACCCATCCCCAACAATCCACTTGAGCCCTTTGAAAATTAAAGAATTGACTTTTAGACTATTATTCCAAATGATTGCACCAGAAGGGAGAACATGAGAATATAAAATATCCTCAATATTATCTAGAATGCCTAGGTATTTATTAAAAATAATTTTATTCCATTCATTATTTTCAGATAAGAGTCTCCATAGTTGTTTAGCTAAAAGGGAACAATTAATTTATTTTCTAATACCAAGACCTCCCATCTTCTTTGGTTTACATACTTGTTCCTAGGATATTAGATGAAGATGTTTATACTGTTTTGTCCTCAACCATAAAAAAATCTTCTAAATTTTCTCAATACCTTTCTCAACACCTTAAAGAGGTTCATAGCATAGATAGGTAAATTTTGAAGAGTCAACTTTATAAGTTGGATCTTACCAGCTTGACTAAGAAAAGCTCCTTTCTATCCCAAAATTTTAGATTGAAACCTATCCAAAATATTTAACCAAAAATTAATTAGGTATCAAGTCAGTGCATAGAGGCATACCTAAATACGAATTTGAGAGAAATCATATTTGACACCCAAGGATGCATGCAATAGACCTTTGCCTAGTCTCGAGTATATTCAAGAAGAAAATGGAGCTTTTAGGAAGACTAATTTTTAAACCAAAAGTTGCTTCATATTTAAGAAAAATGGAGTTTTGATTTCTCGCTTCTATAATAGAGGCTTCCCCCATAATTAGAGTATCATCAACAATTTTTTGATGAGAACACACATGGTTGAAAGCCCCTTTAGAGAACCAACATTGATAGCCTTCTATAAATATCTTCCCAAAGATTCCACCATAAGAACAAAGAGGAAAGGAAAAATGGGATATCCTCATCCGATTCTTCTAGAGCTACAAAAAAAATATGATGGAGACCCATTAATGATCATTGAGAACTTAGGAGTTTCAATAAGTTGCCAAATGATCTCAACAATTTTCTTTCCAAAATCAAAGGCCTTCACAAGTTTAATAAGGAACTGCCAATTAACCTAATCATAAGCTTTCATAAGATTTAGTTTTAGAAAAATTCATCTTTCTTATTAATACATAGCAAGTGAATATTCTCATGCACAATAATAATAGAACCCAAAATTTTCCTACCAAGGATGAAACCATTTTGTTGAATGTATATTACATTCAGAATAACTACTTGTAATCTTAAAGCCAACACTTTATAAAATATTTTATAAATGGAATTGCAGAGGTTGATATATCTAAAATCCCCAAAAGAGCTGGCTCTAACAATTTTACGGATTAAGACAATAAAGGTGGAATTAAGCTCTTTTAACAAGTGTTGACTAGCTAAAATCTCCTTCATTGTATCAAAGACATCCTTTGCATCATACTCCCAAACAGGGAAAACTTTAGTGGAAAATCTTCGCCAATTGGTGAATATATGAAATTGGGACCTCCAAAAATGGTGAATAATACAAGCTAGAAAGGATGTTGAATTGCTAGATTTTACAAAAAATTAAATTTGTCTCGATTAATTAACCAATGCATTATTTTTTAAACAATGCGTCATTGGAACTGATTCACTAGTAGTTTATATTGTAATTACAAATATTAATTATATTCACTAGTAATTTTATATTCCTACAATTGTTTTTTGGGACATATCACCACTAATAATAATTCACCATTTCATTTTATGGATATTTTAGCCTTGACCAGGTTTTTTATTTATTGTCATCGATTAGCTTTTTAATTGAATGGCTACAAGTTAATTATGTGACTTTATATGCGCGTGCCTTTTAAAAAGGTTGTTGAGGCCCAAAATTTGTTTTGGGCCACATGATTAGATTTGATCATGTGGCCCAAAACAAATTTCAGGCCTCAACAACCTTTTTAAAATGCATGTGCATATAAAGTCACAGAATTAACTTGCAACCATTCGATTAAAAAGCTAATCGATGGTAATAATTTTACTTTTCATATAATTTTTTTTTTTAAGTGAGAATTTTAAAAATTCCTTAATCCATGTGTACTCCAAAGCATTTTTTATAGGGAATTTATGCTTGGTGGCGAGGAGTGCATCGGGGCCGCTATCCCCGGACCCTATGAGGGGGTGTTACCCCCTCAACCCACATAAGGGGGCTCTAACCCCTTGACCCTGCCGGTGGTTGCTGCCCCTAGGCCCCTACTTCAATATTAAAAAAAAAAAAAAACTATGGGGGAAATGTGCTAACCAGCTATGAATTTTTTTAAAGGAGATATTCGCCATTGTAATTAATCTTTTTAGTGATTATTCACTAGGATTCACCATTGTGATTATATTTTTTTACCAATTATTCATTAAGATTCGCTAGGATTTTGTGATTTTTTTAATAATGTGCATAAGATTCGCTAGGGAAAATTAATAATTTTTTCAAATGAAAGGAAAGATTCACCAGGATTTTACACCTTCGCTAAGGGAGGGGTTTCTCAAAGTTATCCCTCCTCCCAAAATTTCTAGAAGAAGAACATGGGAAATCCCTCAAGCATCGAAGCTTTATTACCTTCAAAATAAAAAAATAACCCTCTTAAATTCCTCCTCAAAAGATATATCCACAAGAATTCTATTAGATTTATTCGACAAGATATTAGGAATGATATTGAGGAATTTCTCTTCATAAATAGGATCCATCTCCTCATTAACAATAACTAGATTAGAGAATAGAACATTAGCCACCAACACAATATTGTGCTTCTTCTCAATGCTAATACCATTACTTTGAATAGTTTTAATATGATTAGTAGCTCAGTGCTTTAATGTTGACAAGTGGAAAAAATTTGTATTTCTTATCCCACTTTGTAACTATACTTCCCTAGAACTTTTTTTCTAGAAATCCCCTTCTTTCGTATTAATATTGTGGAGGAAAATTCAGATCATTCGCTTTAGATTAAATCATAGGGTTAAACCCATTTTCTCGAATATATTTTTGAACATTGTCTAATTCACTTTTTAAGCAAGCTTTATCAATAAAGATTTGACCAAATGAAGATTTATTCCATTTTTAACATTCATTTTAACATGAGTTAATTTTTTAGCCACTCTATACATAGCAAATCTGTCAACTTTCACATTTCGCCATTCCTTGATCTTTATTTTAAGATCCAAATTTCTTAACCATATTTTTTCAAATCTAAATGGAAAATGCTTCTTTCTATGCAAAATATTAGTATATAGGGCAATGGGAAAATGATCATATCCTAATCTTATGAGATTTGAGAGAGGGAAAGAGGAGGAAACACGCCAATCCATCAAAATAAGACCATGATCTATTTTTACCTAAATAAGATCTTTTCCCACATGACGATTGGACCATATAAAGGTTGCACCTTGAAGGTCAATATACATTAAATCTTGGTCATTAATAAAATCTATCTAAGGTCATATCTACTATCCATAGGCACTTGGGATCCCCCTTGTTTCTCATCTTCTTTTAAATACATGCTAAAATATTCCATAAAAAGCCAACTAATACCCTAATGAGTAGCCTTAAAAAAATTATTCTTGAACCAAAGTTTCTTATTAATAATTTTATTATTTGGGGCATAGATATTAGATAAAATCCAAGATTTATCATCTCTCAATTTATTTTAATTAGTGGAAAAATAGGTTTTGAATGGACCCGAAACCACTAACAACAGGTTTTGAATCGACCTGAAACCATTAGATTTTGAAGGGACCCAAAACCCATACAATGAAGATCAAGTTGCCCTAAGAATAGAGTCTAATAACACCCAACAATGATACAGAGACACAACCAACCACCAACCAACAAGCTGCCCAACAAAGTACCAAGATTTTACATGATTCTTGAACCCATTGGTTTTGACGGGACCAATAACCCACTATGACAAGGTTCTGGCATGGACCTTAAACCCAAACCTCTAAATTTTGAAGGGATCCACAACCCTATACACCTACGTTTTGGCAAGGACCTTAAACCCAAGAAAATTTCCTGCACTAGCCAAGCAACAACGCACCAGTCCTTGAAGAAAAATAACCTTTCCATACCACTAGTAGAAACAACTAAAACATAGATCAAAACTAGAGCCTCAACATCATAAGAGATTGAGCCCACCAATATTCCCTCTCCACCTCTATAGGAGAGGTCACTACAAAAGCACAGGGTACCAACAATGATCCACAAAAACCAACTATTCTCTCCACCTCTATAGGTGAAAAACCCAAGCTTGTCCAAACCATTATATCCACAACACCCCTTATCCTTGAGAGTGAACTCCACTAAGAATAAATTTCTTTTCAAAATATCCACCTCTATAGGAGATAAAGGAAAGAAGTTATCATAAAATCCATCATCAACTCTCTTGCAGTCAAAAGATAGGGCTTCAATAGTCCCCCAACAACACCTCCAAGAAAAACCAGTAGCATCCATCTCCACCTCAAGAGGAGAAAGGTAAAATCTAGCCACATCCTTCTCCCCCTCAACCGAAGAAAGGACCACCTCTATAGGAAACACCAGAGTAACCCAAAGATGCAAAACAAGAAGCACAAAGAGCAGAGCCATGGAACCAATAAAGAGAGGGTTAACATAACCCTCACCACAAATAAACCCGAGATTCAGAAAATGAAGACATTGTAACACATACCACATCATTCGGATAACCATATACCAAAGAGTTTCCAAAGGAATCAAGAGAAAAAAATCCTCTCCCAGAAGATTAAAATAATCAGAGGGGTGCAAGGAGAGAAGAGAAAAAAGGAAACTACCATTTTTCTGCCACAAGGGCATAAAAGAAGCTAAGAAGTCCAAAGAAGCCCTTAGATAAACAATCATAAAACTTCCCTAGTCGAGGCAATCATCTCTCAAATGTTTAAAATGAGTAGCGACATCGTTAGAATCTATATATAAAATCTCACCTTTCATAATTCTCAGGTTCCAAAGAGTGACAATATAGGCCTTCAAGCACCATCAATGCTAACACTATGAATACCATAATCCTTGAATTTTTTTTTAATATATAGTTTCTTAGTTTCCATCTTAGTCTCTTGAAAGATTAAAATATCAGGTTTATGATCCCTAATTAGATTCGATAGAAGATCATTCTTGTGAGGGTTATTTAACCATCTAATATTTCAGCATATGATCTTCATTAATTATTTTGAGATGTGATCTTGGAGCATATCTTAAACATAGTCTTTTGGATACCTTCAACTAGTTTTGGTTTTCTTTCCTTTTCCTTTTTTTCTTGAGAAGAGGGTTTTCCTTTTCCCCTTTGAGCCAACCCACAATTCTCCTTTTGTCTATTTCTTATGATGACTCCCTGAGATAATGAGGGAGATTTTGGTTTTTTCTTATTTCTAGATTTTACCAAGATAAAGGGCTCTTCATCAGAAACATTCAAAACAATAACTCCCTCTTTATCATCAAGTGACATTCCATGTTGGGGAAACAAATTTGAGATGTCATCCCCTTTGTCTTAAACATCATCCTTGCTAATCTTTTCATTGTCTTCCAAAGGAGAATTAATAAATTCCTAGAGATAGTCATAAAGCTAGTAAAATAGATTAGTTGAAATCTTAAACATAGTTAGGATAATAAAATTTTCACATTTATGAGGGAAAATTAGAAAATAGGATAAATTCCAATTACAAAGCTAAAGTTTATTTTTTTCCAATAAATTATAAAATCAAGTAACTATGTACAAGACTATATAATTTTAATAAAAGGACACGAGGGTAGAAATATGCAAGGATTTGAAGAAGATCAAAATTTGAGAAAGTCATGTAGAAGATAATGAATATAAAATTTCAAGGTATGCTAGTGTGATCTATATTTCTATTCAAATATGAATTTAGTTTTGATAAGATTAAGGTTAATGAAAGAGGCCTACCAATTTCCCTGGAGGAAAAAAAAATAATATAAGAGGATAGTGAGGTTCTCTAAGGGAAATTGACAAGATAAAATGAAAGAGGGAATCATTCTTATAAAAGAGAAGTGGGAACTTCTAAAAATGGTAAATTGAATTCAAAAGAAGAGAGGAAGATATTTATTTTAAGAGGAAGACATGGATGGCTCATTGAAAATTTTTATGGGTGTGGATAACCTAGGGGAGAGTAGAAAGAAACTATCTAGAAGGAAATAGAATGGTACAAGAGGATAATAAGGTTCGATAGGGGAAGAGGACAAGATAAAAATGAAAGAGGACATCATTATTATGAAGGAGAAGTGGGGACTTCTCAAAATGGTAATTTAAAGTCAAAAGAAAGAGAGGAAGATATTTTGTTAAGAGGAAGAGGTGAAGGGTTCATTGGAAATTGTAATGGGTATGAAGAAGCTAGAGCACTATGGAAAATAAACTATCTAGGATGCAACACAATAGTATAAGAAAATAATGAGGTTTTATAGGGGAATAAAACAAGCTAACAATGAAAGATGCATCATTCTTATGATGGAAAAGTATGAACTTCTGAAAATGGAAATTCAAAGTTAAAAGAAAGAGATTGAAATATTTTTTCAAGAGGATGAGGTGGAGGGTTCATTGGAAGAACTTATTAATAGGACATTCAAGTGTAATATAGATTAGGTGAAGCTAGAAATCATATTGTTCAAGTAGTTCAAGATCTACTTAAATTATTTCAATATAAAATTTAATCATGTAAATCAATATAATATCTATGTTAGACACCATTATAATTGAATTTCTCAAAATATGGATCCAAGAGAGAGTCATCATAGATATTTAAAAATATTGTATATATATAATATAGATATACCCATAAAGTGTCCCAAGGAATGAACATTGTATGTTGGAACATTATAATCTCTAATAATTATACTCATATGCTCAAGAAAATACATTATAAATAACATCATGTGAGGTACAAAATCAAATGTTTCCATTGAATGAGAATTATTGTTAAGCGTGAGTCACTATATTAAATGTCAAGAGATAAGGAATCCAAGGATGTAAAGTAAGCTCTATCATTTAGAATATGGAGGATAACATCATTATTCATAATAATATCATGTAACATAAGAGGATTGAAAGTGAGTATCCTTCAGAGATGTATGGTAGAAACACATTGGTGTTTACATTATCAATTTAGGGAATGTGCACTAAAGGATGAAAGATATAAAATATAAAACAATCACATGAAAGGATGCCTAATGAACAAACATACATATTTATTTTTCAAATAATGTTATAAGAAAAAGGAAGAACCAATAAACATGCCACACTATAGTATAATTAAATTATATTCAATTAGTGAATCATTGAGATAGCAAGGTAAAAGTATAAATTTGTATTACATTTTTATAAAGAAAAAAACCAACATTAATCCAACTTTTAACTTGAATCACCAGAAAATGGCATATACGTTTTGAATTTTGAGATGATGTAAACTAATGAGATGCATAATTTTTAGTGTATTTTATGTTTTTTTTTTAGAAAATGAAAAGATACATTTGAATATTTTTTTTATAAAATAGACAATATAATTTAGTTGCTAATAAAATGTTGAAAAAGAAGTTAAATACTATGTTTCTCTTTATATAAAAAAATTATTGCTTTCCTTCTATTTATTTATTTTTGTTGTATTTATAACTTGCAATTTTATTGGATGGATTTATTTTTCTCCTTTATGGATAAATTACTTTTTTTCCATAAATTTTAAAATTTATGTGTACAAAAACCACAACAATGTCTATGGGACATCGCTTTTTTTCTTAACTATTTATCCAAAATAGAGAAAAAAATATACCATCTTGACATAGAATCTTTTATCTACTGTATCATTTTCTTTTCAAAAAAATTTAAATAAGTTCTAGTGTTTTTTCATAAAAAGGTAATCAACTTATATTTTGATGTTGATGACCTACTTTTAGTAAAATTAAAATATTAAATTTAAAAATAAAAAAAATATTTAAAACTATTTATTTTTGAAAAATATACTTATAGATCTATAAAAAAGTATTTTTTATATTTTTCTAACATGTTATTTATAAGACTATGAGTTGTTGAAATATCATTTTTTTAAAAATAATATTATTATTTTGATAAATTGACCTCAAAGTGGTACATCATATGCATTTAGTGGACATTTCTAACTGGAAATGTCGTGACACATATCTAACTTAGCTAGAATGAATCTAGCTAGACCACATGTTTGATCAACATTGTTTTTTAACTGCAAATGCTTAAATTCACTTATGTTGATAAGTTAGTTGAAAGTGTAACACAATTATGTACTTTTTTCTACCATTATATCCATATAAATAAAATAGATATGTCAAATCTTATATATGTTTAAATATTTCTAATTCAATCCTTATTAGGGTTTTGTGACATATATGCATCATAGAAAGTGCACACTCGAACAAGGGGAGTAAATAGAGCAATTAAGAAGAAAAACATCATAGAAATATAATCATTAACAACCAAATCATGATAGGTATGCAAAGAAAATGTATAATTTTGAATCAATTTGAATGTATCCATTATGTACAAAGTAAACAAATGATCTATGAAATTTTAAATTTGAATTGAACATGATAGATTTAGAAAAACAACAAAGAAGGATAATTAGAGATAATACTCTAACTAGGATAAAAAAAATCAAGGTTTATTAATATGTAGGGATAAAAAATTCACCCTACAAATATATCTACAACTAATAAATTAATAAAAGAATAAAATTTTAGACAAACAATTATGATGGATTATATGACAATGATCAAAAACTTGGAAACTAAAAATGAGGGGACTTGAATAACTTCTATAGTCGATAGAGATTCATTCATTGTAACTTCTAACTATATCTCTAAACCACTTAATGTTGAATGAATTAGAAGTAGAACAACCAAATGTGAGTTAAGTCAACCAAGAATTTTATGGAGTATGAGGTTGCATCCATTGACGTGTTCTAAGTGATGTGGTTATGTTTTAATGCTACAATTTGATTCTAGATAAAATCATACCTTCAATACTTGCAAAATATGTTTGTTTAAAGTATATTTTCATAAAAAAAAATGTGATTGGTAATAAAGATCACTCTTGAGATACGCTATGATAGAAGGTTAGAGGATTTGAATTCTTTAGTAGTAACAAAGCCCCTACAGTTATTTAAAACTTATCAAAACATAGAATAAAACAAAAAAATTGAACTTTGATAAAGAAAAAGTAGCAAATAATTGAATCTGCAAATATAATGTCATAAAATTATATATAAATATATATTTTTTATTATAAAATAGATATTCTCTTAATATTTAATGATTAAAATAATATAAATAATTATTTTTAAAGACATAATCCAAAACACACAACTCAAAAAAAGGTACTATTTTGACAAACGAATATAGTGACTATTTGCACGAATCCTTGATATGACGCCAGACATCTTCAAAAAGCTGCCACTTTTTAAATATAAAAATATTTTCTAAACTTTAATGGATTCTCACATATTCGGAAAGTATGCCGCCGATCAACCCCCAACATCTAAAGGCTCAGATTTACTCCCACATATTCGGAATATGACAGCTACCGTTGATGGGAATTCCATTTGCACCTTTTACATTTTACATTCACGCGAAAGGAATATATAAACGTCCGTGGATAGAGAAAGCTCAGCCCACATTCTGCGGTCTGTAAAATTGTTGAAGAAAGAAGCGACAGAATTTTATTACATCCGATCTCTGTTAATTCTCCAAAATGTGGAAAGCAGGCATTTCTCACGAAGTCCAGCCTGGTTCTCCTCAAGTGCCACCGGATAACACTTGTCACCTTCTGTCACCCTTGCAGATAGGCCTGTTCTTCAACCTTTCGCACAGGTAAAATATATTTTCACGTTTACCAAATTCTGCAACCTCTTTTCTTAAGACTACTCTACTCTCTAACATCATTATTATTTTCAATGTGTGTAGAGTTGTGTTGGCTCCTGTAACTCGGTGCCGCGCAATTAACAGCATTCCTCAACCCTCTCACGTGAAGTTCTATTCTCAGAGGACCACCAAAGGAGGTCTTCTAATCACAGAAGCTAACGCAGTCTCACCCCAAGCAATTGGGTATAGAAAACTAACATTAACATATTAATTAATGTGTTTCAATTGAAGTAGGGCTACTGATGAAATCTTTTCTTGCAGGTTTCCACATTCTCCCGGTATTTTCAATGAAGAGCAAGTAAAGGCGTGGAAAAAGGTTGTGCACGCCGTTCATGCCAAGGGCGGCATAATTTTCTGCCAGCTCTGGCACGTCGGCAGGGCTTCGCACACAGGTAAGAAATTCAATCAATTACCAATGCTTGTTTGAAGCTACTGTTTTTTCCATTTCTTATCCGGACTTGGGTTAGATACAGTTAGTCTCTGAATATTCGTTGCAAATTATCAGCCCAACGGAGAAGCTCCCGTATCGTCCACAGGCAAGGGAATATCAGAAGAATGGAGCATCTTGATGGCGGGCGGCTCCAAGGCAACTTACTCCTCCCCGCGTGCGCTTTCCACATCTGAGATCGCTGCTGTTGTTGAAGAGTTTAGTAAGGCAGCGAGGAACGCCATGAGCGCGGGATTTGATGGCGTGGAAATACACGCGGCACACGGGTACCTTATCGACCAGTTTCTCAAGAACGTCGTCAACGACAGGGTGGACGACTATGGCCGGTCCCTCCACAACAGATGCCGTTTTGCCATGGAGATTGTGGAGGCAGTGGTGAGGGAGATAGGCGCTGAGCGCACCGCTATAAGAGTGTCGCCCATTATAGACCACATCGGAGCTAACGATTCCGACCCCCTCTCTCTCACCTCTCACTTAATTGGCCTGCTCAATTCTTATTCTCTTGCTTACCTGCATATGACGGAGCCGCGATTTACTAAAGAAGGGCTCAAAGATGAGGCGGCAGAGGGCGAGATAACGGCTGCGGCAATGTGGAACATCGTGAAGGAGTACAGAGGAAGGCTTATGAGAAGCGGCGGATACAGCAGAGAGACTGCCATGGAAGCCGTGTCCAGTGGTAGCGCAGACATGATATCCTTCGGTAGGCTGTTCATTTCGAATCCCGATCTGCCCCTCAGATTCGCTCTCCAAGCCAAGCTCACCAACTATGATCGCTCTACTTTCTACACTCATGACCAGGTCGTGGGTTACACTGATTACCCCTTCTGCATCCATTCCCCTCCACCAAATTCAAAGTTTAAACAGTATGTTGACTTTAGAGCAGAGGATGAATTATCATGAGCCTTGTCAATTCTGCAAACCTTTCTTGAAATTATTCCAAATCATAGAGTTAGTTCTAGCAAAAATCATTTGTAGAATACAGTTTAGAAGTTTGGAACAAGGCTAATCCTATTGTTTGCACCTACTCCAGTAAAGGTTAGCAGTAAGGTTTGATTATTCAACTCTAAAAGATCAATATCAATAAATTCATATTTTTTATCTACAAACTTATCAATTCAATCCAAATTTCCTAAACAGAGAAATTTCCTAGAAAGAAGTCAAATTCTTTTTTTTTAAAAAGAGCAAACTATATGTAAACAGAAATAGCATGCAACAAAAATTTTAATAGGGTAAGACACCTTCCAAAAAATTCCATCGAAAGGTCTAGTAAGAAATCCACATTGTAAACCTATCAAAAATATGTTTCCACTACTATTAAACATCCTTAAGTCAATTATTATTATTATTATTTTTTAAAATATAGTTATAATATAATTGTCATTTATATTAGTTATAAATAACTTATCTACATATATAATTAGATGTATAATTGTCTTTTCAATATTTTTTGTTAAAAAGTGTTGTATCTATTATCAAATTCAAAGTTCTTGAAATTCATCTTCAAAATAGGCTTGGTGATTTTTCCATACTATGATTGTGGGGCTTGCTTTAACCGTACAATGATTTCATAATCTCACATAATTATTTTTATTGAACTTTCATTGCACATCTTTCTCATTGAGTCATATACAATGTTTCATTGAGACCACCATTCAAGAATCTCATTTGCATAGATTTAATTAAATTTCCATCTATTTTATGTTAGGAGAGTCAACAAAGCACTAATGGTAGTGAACTATATAACAGGCACAAAATTTTCTTTTATAATATATGCCCTCTTTTGTACCATACACTTTTGCAAAATCTGTTTCTTTTGTGGTTTTCAAGCGAGTCATATAATTTTTACTTGTTTTGAAAGACCTACTTGCAACCTATAGACTTACACTGAATATGGAATCACAAACCCCCAAGTGTCATTTTCTAAAAGAGAATCATATTCAATTTGCATAGCCTTTCTCCACACTTCAATATTTTAACTTCTTTAAGGGAAATTGGATAGAATTCTACTATTATATTGATTTCATTAGTAGAATCCAACTTAATTTCCTTAGTAGATTCAATTTTTTTCCTTTCCTTATATGCACTTCTTGTTTGTATCTTGAAAATTGCATTGTGTTTTAGATCTTTAACATTTTTTTTGGCCCGTTTGAAACATTTTGTGAAGATCCAAGTTGTATCATTAGTTATTCTATTTCCTAATCAAAACACTGGGAAGCCTTAGGTATTCTTTAGGAGTACTTATGTTGTGAGAGGGATATGGATATCCTAGCCCTTTTGTGTTTTCATCAGTTGGCATTTTCTCTATGAATTGATGGACCTCATGTTCACTTGTTGTATGAAATCCTTGTTTACTCAAGATTATGAATCATTTTCCATATGTTTCTTCTAGATTGATGGGAGTGTTTGTTACTTTTTTATCATAAAATGGTTGAGTGTGTGCTTGTTTAGAGGAACTAGGTTCACCTATTGTAGGAACTTAGGTTAAACTTTTGTATCAAGATGTAAATAACCAAACATCTCAAGAGGTGGTATCATAGGGGGATTTGGTTGTTTCATGGATGGGTAAAAGGATGCATTAGCTTCAAGGTTGTTAAGACAATCATTTATGAACTTATTAATGATGTCATCATCTTCTCCAATGATGTCAACATCATGAGGAATACAAGCATTAGGAGTTGAGTGAGCATGATTGAGTTCATTTTTTTAGGGCTATTTCCAAAAGCACAACTTAACACATCCACAAAGGACTTTAATGATATTCAAATCTTGCTAAAGCACATATCTATGATACAAATTTCAGATTCTAAACTATGCAATGATGTGAAATGAAGTACTCTAGATGCAATTTTGAATTTTAGGAATGCACAAAATGAAGTAAATTAAAGAAGATGCAATGAATTTATTAAAACAAAAGATTTGTAAACTGAAATAGAAAGGAAATAACTGAAAATAGAAACTCAGAAACTGAACAGTAAATTGCAGAAAACGCAATGCATAATATGCAAAGAGACTGATTTGCCCAAGGTGGCGAATGAGTCCGAGGGAGGATTTTTTCCAAAATTTTTAGAAATTTTCAATTGAATTTTATGCTTTCTATGTTTTATGATTTGTATCTAAGATGCAAATGCAAATTTTGAATGAAATTAAATGCAAAAATGCAAGCTATATGATCTTTCACTAATGCACAAATTTGAAACCCTAGAATGAAAATTAACCAATGTAAATCCTAATGCAATGTTTTTGATAAAAGGGTAAAACAGGTTTTATAGGAACCCAAAACCACAACATTTACAAAATAGAAAAGAGGACACCAAAGTCCAACCAAAAAAACCAGCTGCCCAAGAAATGACCAACAACAACCAAACGAAAAAGACCAGAAAGGTCAAGTTGAAAGGAACAACAAAGTAAGCACCAAAAAAACCCCAGCTGTTAATTCAGAGTCATGAGGATAGACTCTGTCTCTGCCTCCCGATTCTGCATATCATTGACACCCTTTTTAAAAGTTTGAATCATCTTTGAAGTAAGGGGAGTCGTACGCTTTAGATTGGCTCTGGTTCTTTTGGAAATTCCTACATCCATATGTTGGCTTTTATCCTCTGTTTCCTCCAGATCCACCACCAAAGAAGCCTGATGGGCTTTATATAGCTTCTCAGTCATTGCGTTAATGATAATGGCATTGTGTCTTGTCATACGGTTTTTTTGCTTAGCAACGGTTTTGATGGTATTCCATATGTTCTCAACCTTGGAATCAATATTTTTGTTACTGTGATCCACATCTTTCTTTTCAATCTCTACAATCTTTGCACCCAGGTCATCAATCTTGCTTTGCAGGGCCCAATTTTTTATTTTTAGCTCATTGATTTTAGTAAATGACCATTCCAAGAGTTTGAAGTGGGACTCAGAATTAGTTTTGGCTAGGTTCAAAATATCCTAATGTAAATCCTAATGCAATGTTAATGCAAGCCAAATCTAGGATGAATATGAGCTCCAAATAATAATTATGATGTTCTAAATGCAGGTTCACCAAAATGGAATTGATGGAAATGGGGGGTAGGATGATGTTGATTAAGTGTTATCAAACCCACTTTTGAAGCTTCCACTCAAGGATAACCCTAGAGTTCTCAATACAAAAGAGAAAGATATCTTACAATAGGGTTGTCCTAGGAGTTGAATATGATCTAATAAGGAGCTCACCACCAAGTTTAGACTTAGAAAAGACAATGAAATGAAAAACCCTAATTTAAAGTAAACTAACACTAGATGACCTAGAAAAGTGAATAGAAAAACAAAAAAAGCTACAAAAAAAAAAGTGTGCACCTAGGGATCCAGAGAAAGCTGAATGGAGGTCTAAATCAATAGAAATTTTTCTTTTTCTATTGATTGGGACTCATTCACCAAGTTGGGTTAATCGGTCCTATTTCTGGGAAACAGTGTAGGAACTGGAATCTTCCAAAAGGGTATCTAAATTTGTAAAATCCTAAAAGCTTACTAGAATTGGGAATCATTCGCTAGGAATGGTGAATTGTTAAAGTTGGTATTTTCTACAACTTAAGTTGATCCTTCTCTTCTCTATCAGCTTTTTCCTTGTTGATTGGTTTTTGGATCTATATCTATGATTTGCAACTTGCAGGTCTTCTTCAGTGTTCTCCAAGGCTTGATGACAACTTTGACAACTTTGAAGGATTTTCAAATTTTCTCCAATATTTCTCCTTAGGAAATCTACAACCTAGTCTTGCAAATACCACACAAAGGAGAGGGAAAAATGTTTTTGGTTTAGTGGATAGGGTTTTTCCTTGGCCAAATGCCTTGTTGGTAATTAAACCTTGAAATAGAATGAAAATGAATGGAGAGTGATGAATGAACAAAAGACAATATTGCAACTCACCAAACCCTAACAATAAGGTGTTGCAAATATGCTTGCAATGGTTGCAATGGATGTGGCACTTAGCTCTTTCTTGAATGATGTTGATCTTGAATGAAACACTTTCTTGAATCATTAACCCTACATCACAATTATTAGCACAAAAACAAACATGATGCATGAAATCCTTGACATGATGATTGATGCTTGAAGAATGCTCTAAAATGCTTGATAATCTACCCTTGAATGATATTGAATTCTCTTATGAATTCTTGAATGCTCTTGTGAGATCTCTTGAATGTTAGGTGTCAATATGAGCATAAGAACCTTGTATTTATACTCAATTATGCAAGAATTCCTGAAATTACAACACTACAAGCCAACATCAAATCTAGGAGAATAAAATCCCGCCAAAATTTTGAATTAAATTTGATTTTGGGCAACATGGGACTCATTCAACCAAGGTCTCAAATAAGTCCCATCAAACATAATGTATGGGACCAAAAACCAAAAGTGCTTACAAATGTGAAAATCGGTTCGAGACCCAAAAATCTAGGTGGGACCCATTCACCCAAGGTTGATAATGAGTCTAAAATCCCTAAATCTAGGCAACACAAGCTAGAAACACCTGAATTTTGATTGGTTAATGATTGGTGTGTGGGTTATCCTTGGAAATATGCAATAAATGAGGCTTGTGGATGAAAAATAGGGCCAATTAAAGCATAATAAAGACCAATTATTAATGAAAATCCTAGAAAAGTGTGAATGTGTGTTACAACACTCCAAATAAGGCAAGATTAAGATTAATTTTGATTAAAAAAATATTTATTATGTTTAATTCCTTAATAAAACCTTAGAAAAGTGTGAAAGTGTATCACAACGCTTTAGCAAGGTATCGTTTAATTTCATTAGTTCACAAGGGCCCAAGACCTAATATGAATGTGTCAACCACATTACAATACTAAACTAAGGCAACATTAAGACAAAATCACAAGGAGGGGCCAAACAAGGTAGGAAAAGTAGAAGGGATACTTTTTCAGTGACTCCATAAAGAAAATATAAA
This sequence comes from Sequoiadendron giganteum, assembly GCA_007115665.2. NCBI lineage: Eukaryota > Viridiplantae > Streptophyta > Pinopsida > Cupressales > Cupressaceae > Sequoiadendron > Sequoiadendron giganteum. The sequence goes on from CM021109.1 coordinate 546,273,597, forward strand.
TTCATCACGATCACTACCTAAACTAAAATAAGTTTTTCATGATAGTTTATTATCATAGTGGGTTTTATATTTTTTTTTTGATGATTTTTTTCCTTATACCATAATTTTTACATTCATGGGCTTCATGAGTACCTTTTTCTACCCCACAACTTGCAATGCAAGCTTTTTTTTATCATTTTGGTTGTCATGTTAAAATTATATTCTAATATTTTTACATCTTCTTTCTCTATTCCTCCATTAATATCCACCTCTTATTTGATCACTTTGACCATATCTTGAAGAATATTATTCATTACAAGATTTAATTTTTTGTTGAGCAAGATAGATATTGTCACTATTGGAATCAATCTTTCCCCAAAAGGATTTTTTCTTGTTTAGCCAACTTATTAACCAATTAGTTTGAAAAGTGGTTTTATTCAATTGATTAGTAGTAGAGACTCCAAATAGGTTGCATAAGTTGGTAGGAGTGACTTTATGAAGGCTATAGGATAGGTATTGATCAAATTTTCCACCATGAACGTGAACATCTTATTTATGGCTCAAATTTTACAAGCCAAATCCATGGCATCACCACTTTCTTATTCAAGGTTGGAAAGAATCAATTAGAATTACATGAAATCCAATTGTGAATGTGAATCATAGATATTTCTTAATTTTTCAAGTGTGTACCAAGCCAATTTTCAACCTTGTGTGTGTCAAAATACATCTCCATTAATTGAATCCCTTGTCAAGATTAGATCTTTATAATTATTATACTTACAAAATAATAGTTTCTTTAAAAGATATTGGTTCTAGAAGTTGGGTGTTTCCATCACATATATATTACCTCAAATTTTTCAAAATGAAAATATTATCAAAATTTCTCTATCATTCTATCCATGTGCCTTTTTAAGTTAGGATTTCATCAATCATTATCACAATAGCTAACATTTTAAATTTTGATTATTACAATAATCTTAGTATAAATAATTTTTTTTTGCTTAATTTATGTTTAAAAAACAAAAGAGGAAAATAAATAAATAAATATCTCTTATAGTGTGATCTTTGTAGCAAGAAGGAAATAAATAAAAATTTATAGTAAAGTAGAAACAATACTTAACCTTGGAGTCTTTGTGACTTCAAATATTTCATTGATACCTCTATAATTAATAGTAGATTTGTGGCGCTTTGTATGAAAACTAACCCTTTCAAAAAATACACACCTAACACTCAAGCACACATCTCTATCTCCCTTATGACAATAATATTGTTTTTTTTTCACTTGTAGATATTTTTTTATCGTAGGATGGATGGAGATATTTTTTATTTATTACTCTATTTTCATTTAAGTTATTCTTAAACATCATCCAATTCAATAATCAAAAGTTAATTTTTCTTAGTAAAAATATAACAATTATTTCTTACTTTTTGTTATGGATGAGATTTAAGATTACTATTTGACTATTTGACCATTGAATTTGATGTTATCTAGATATCTAGAACATATCATTCATATAAGATAATCCCTATTTATTTTATATGGATTCATAGAGATGAAAAGATAGATGCTCTAAACCCTACAAAATAGATGATTTCAAAATAAATACTTGTATTTAATCTCTTTTAATTTTCTATGTTGTTGCAAGGGTGGAGGGCCTAGCTCGATTGGCCAAAGAATCTTGTTGTAGGAAAGAGTTCATGAGGCCCAATCCATCCCTATGGTACCAAAGGGCATGTCATGCTAGCATCATATGTCACATGAAAATTTTTTATCAGACGCACTGCAATTTATAGGGGGACTACTCGATTCCTATATTCTAAAAAAAAATCTATGTTGTAGTTCTAAATGATTGAATGCCTTGTATTCTTATACTACTATTAAACCAAAATTGAAACAATAGAAAATAATAATATTTATTATTATTTCAAATGAATATTTACAAAGTTATTTATAAAACAACCAAAAATTGAATATTTAATATTAACCCATAAGATTTTTATTTACAAATTTAAATATCTATTTTAGCTGATAAAGTACTCTCCTTTTGTGTGATTCTAATCATCTTGTAAAGAAGGAAAGAGTAGGTAGTATTTTTGTAATAGTATATGATGTTCATCATTTAAAACTTTTAGTGATGTGGAATAAACCTAAGGATGGACATACAATTTGAACCATTTTGACAAATAGGAGATAAAATGAAAGAGAAATAGTATTGATTGAAGCAATAGTTGTGTGCTAACTCAAGTGGGATATGCTTGCTTAAAAATAAGACTAAAAATTAAAAAAATTACAATAATTAATATAATAATCATCATTTGAATTATAAAATGTCATTAGAGTATTAATATTATCTTTTTTTTACATAATTGTATTTAAAAATATTTTTTACATTAATATTAATTGTAAAAATATGTTGTATTTTTAGTTTTCCTATTTTTGTGTTCTTTGTTCCGGTCTCTTCACTACAACTTTTTAGGCAACTTTATAGGCTTTGTCTGCAATCTAATCTTACTTTCCTATATAAATTTAGAACATAAAATGAAAAATATATACAATTAAATTCAGAAAATATTTTTATGAATACAACATAAATTATGAAAAACAGAGATTAAGAATTTTTTTTGGTTTAAAATTATGCATCTTCAAAACCTTGTAAGAAACTCATTTATGGGTGGCTCCAGGGATTTTTATTCTTGAATTCCAAATCAATTAAATAATACAGAAGAGTTTAGTTGAGGAAATTACTTGTGCTGACTTCGGACCATCAACTGGCAAAATCCCTTGTTGGGTTATAACTGTGCTTGTCGGTCAGATTTCTTTTCTTCAAAAGATTCGTAGGTAGTACTAAAAGAGATATAACCTCCATTGTCAATGAATTTTTTGTCTCAGGCTGCAGTTTTGTCCTTTGTACATACTGTACTTCATGGTATTACAGTTCTGGAAATCAATTTCAAACAGTTTCACTGTTTTAATTGGATGGAAATCCAACTAAGCTTTACTGTGTGACCTGCGACTATGACGTTACCCATTTCTGTCATTTTCCATTTAAGCGGATGTTTCATGTTATTGCTCTTCATGTTCAATGAATTCAATTACTAAACATTAACAGCTCACTCTACTATTTTCATCCTACTTATGACCGGACTGATGTAAGAAAAGTGAACTACAAAGCCATCATCACCTTTTTAAAAAATAATTATTTCATTCGATAAAATATTATATTATTAGTAATCGCATTTTAAGTTACAATAGATACGTTTATAATGATTGATCACTATACCCCTTTCTATATTGTCACTTCTCCTATAGTTTGTTGGATTCTTCACTATACCCCTCTAAAAATAATTTCCTGTTGAACAATTACAAAAGCATTGCTAGCATTCATGTCCAAGGTTTCCATCATCCAAAAATCTCACTTATGTTTATAATTAACATACACTACACGTGTAGTTGCTCATTGTTTGAAGAATACATATGGAGTTGCGAACTTGGAGACCCACAAGGATGGAGATGGGAGATGTTTTGCGCCTTTGTTAGCTTTTTTCATAAAGTTTTAAGGTACACTATACTATCTTACACAAATATGCTTGTGTTACTAGTATGCAATTCTATTGTCTACCTTTACAATGAAAGGAGGTCCATTTCATTCTTTCACAATCTTCCAAGTCCAAAATTTACTTTAACTATACATACACCTTTTGGTTGAAATTAATTTATTAAAAACCTATTAGATGAAATCATAACCATTCTAATGAAAATAAAAATATGAGATAATGTGGAGGAGACTAAAACTAAGGACAATTTATGCATTGAAGAATCTCAATTTGAGGTTCAATTGAATATGATATTATACCCAACTTGAACAACTATTATTTGTTTGAATGTTTAAGTTTACCTAATTTCTAGATGCAATATTTTGTTAATGGAATCTTTGACATTATACAAAAAAGGTGTAACCTTTTAGTTGTATTTAGGTGATAGCATAAAAGTGTGTCACTTTCTTGTCTAAGTGGACCACTCAAATAAAAATAAATAAAAAATCTCAAATAAATAAAATAACTCATCAAGAATTTTAAGATGATATAACCTATTTTTTTTATGATACTTGATATGTAAGTTGTATATCTAGTCAAAAATCTTTGTTAAAAAAAATCTCTTGTTTTAAATATGTTTTAATAAAACAATTCTTATACTTCGTAACATTTTTTAGAAAGTAATATTTTCCCATAATGCATGGTTGGAGCTAGATAAAACTAATTTGAATATTTTTCAAACAAATTTTTAAAGGTTTGGTTTACTCATAAATTTAATAATTTTTAGCCAAGGATGAGCTAGTGATGCAACTATTTGGAGTCCTCCCCAAAGCATTATTGTCCTCCTAATTTAACATAGAAAATCCAAATCCATGAGAATAATATCTAGTAGAGGAACAAGGCCTATGAGCTTAATGGTCCAATAGGGATTTGAACCTTGGTGGTATCAATAAAAAACAAATTTTTTAACCAATGCAACAAATTTTATCAGAAAACATAGATTATTAATAGTAAAATACAGGTTAAATATTTTGTGTTGCAAATTTAATTTATTTATTTTTAAAATGAGGATAACAATTAATTTAAACAAATATTTTCTCAAAACATATTTAAATTTCATATAAACCCATTTTTTTTTGTTGAAAGAAGAATATCAATATGAAAGACACTCATTTCTATATAAGGATTTTTTTTATTTTATTTTATGTGTTGAACTAAGGGCTTATTTTTTGTAATATACCTATTTAAATGACTATAAAATAGAAAATAAATAAATTGAAACATTTCTTTAAGGAAAACTTACTCTAAGGGCCACATTCTTACAAAATTCCATTTTATAATAACATCATTTGATCATGAAAAGGGTTATCTAAATCAATACTTATTTCTAATGAAAAGATTTCATCTGGCTTGGGGGTAAAATGGTACAACATACAATATTCAAGCAACACATAATAACATGTTGATAATATCATCTATGATGAATTTTATCTAATTTTCCTTGTGCCTCAACATTCAACATACTATTTTATTAAAAAAAAAAAATCAACACGTAGCCCACATATTGGACAAGGCTTTATGTTTACATCTATACAATATATCAATATAAGTAAAATCCTATATTTGGTACATGAAATACTAAGATGAGAATTTCTACATCTATAATTTCATTGGCTTGAATTACGTTATTAACATTGTAAAGAGTGAGTTTCCAATCATCTCTTGATAAGGTGTCTAACACAAATATTTGGAGAACATTTACAAGGGCACATTTGAAGGTGTTAGGATGAAAAAATCTTATATTCAATGTAATAAAGTAGTTAGATATGTTTGATTTAAATTGAGATTTTTGATTAGACGAAAGCTCTATAGATACTATTAGTTAATATTTTCAAGGTTTTTTAAATGCCTTTATTATTGAAACCTTAAATAATTGTATTTAATCCATTTTTATCTATAGACCACCAATTATCATTATTGTATTGCTCAACTATGTTTACAATAGGTGGGATCTAATTTATAGATGAATCATAATAATATATTTAGATGGTTTAAAATAAGGTGGAACTAGTTGGAGGGAAATTTGTAGGAGTTGTCACTACTTATTATATGATAACTTGGTAACTATCTACATGTTCCAATTCCACAATATTTATTTAGATAAATTTATGCGTTTACAAAAAAAAATCTAAAGACTACCATAATGGGTAAATTTGAGGAAGAATATTGATAAATTCTTGACCTAAAAAAATAGCACAAGAAACCCATTGCCTAATGTGAACTACTAATATTTCAACTATATACTAGATTTAACTTTTGTATATTTATAGTGGATATTGTGTATATTTTTCTAGAATCAATTCCACATAGATTGTATTAGCCCTTATGGATATGATAGAAGTCATAGTAGGACACAAGCATGTATTTTATCCTAGTACTATCTAGAACCCAAAACAATAACAACTCAATATTTTCTTGTGGTGGATAGATTGTCTAAGATGAAATATTAATACAATGTAAAAAGACAAGTGATTCTTAACATATTATAAGATCTTGTTTTCTAGAGAAGATGTGAGATTACATGTTTTGCGTAGGAGCATTATGTTAGATCACAACATCAATTTGTTTGGTCACTTTTTCACAATGCTAAATAATATTTGAGCTCATTATATTATAAAAATATATTTAAAGGAAATACAAAGGTAGTGTACTATAGATTGGAGAGTTTGATGAGCTATTTTCTAGGAAACAAGCTCAAACAATGTGATCTTGAGTCAACATAAACATTTTTTTCTATATTAATTTAGCTAGTAAGATTATTTACAAAACAACATTCAAACTAGTGTCCAAGTGTAACACTAGATGTGTAGTAAATTTGAAGAGTAAAAGAGGAAATTTAAATTTTAAATGTTGATGTGGTAGAGTTTGTCACACACATACAAAGTGTTAGTGTAAATAATTAATCTATTCACTATCCTTAAGTGTACTTAGGTTGATGAGGTTATACAACTTCTGGTCTAATAGAATGTTCGACATTTAAACCTCTAGAAATTACCAGGTTATTTGGTTAACCTCATGCACACACCTTTTGAGGTTGGAAGACTTTACATCTCACCTCAAAGGTCACTCAACACTTAGCACATTGATGACTTGGTCATAGAGGTTGTTGGGTTGTGCAGTGTAGAAAATTGTACTCCCTTCTTGGAGATGGTACAATTTCACAATTAGTTTGGACCTATTTTAGTACCCTTACATTAATAACCCTTTAAACCATTATTAATAGGCCCCTAAGACCCTTGATTTTGGATCCCAAGGCTTATTTTAGTTGAAATCCTGACAAAATCAACAAAGGCATTTAATCTTCTAACACCCCAATATTTTCTCACCTCAAAAAGCTAGGGTGGGACTCATACACCATGTTGGGCATATGAGTCCCCCTAGGTGGGACCCATACACCACCTTGGGTGTATGAGTCTTGTGTGCCCCCTTTTTAGGGTTTGAGCGAGAAATTAAGGCTTCTAATTCAAATTTTGGACTAACGTCAGTATTTGGGATCTAATAAATGGTAAATTAGATGAGATGCCTATAAAAATAAGGTTTCAAATCATTGTTTCACTTAGAGAAACTGGTTCAAGAGTTAAGAAATCCTACATTTTTCAAGAAAGAGTCTTTAAGAGAGATTTTCAAGTATTCAAGAGCAAGTAAGCAAAGTTGAAGTCTTGGAGCAACATAATAAATATTTTGCACATCTTCAAGATCACTTTCATTCAATATCTAGCATTTTCAAGCATTGATGATGGTTTCCTATAGAGAATCATGATGGATTCTAGGTTGGGGAGATGCAACTAACCATTGAACCAAGCCTAATGACTTGTTTCCTAAATGATTCCATCCTCCATTATCATTCTACTTTCTACCTAAAGGAAGGTACATATATTTTTGTGGCTTATTAGGGTGATTAGAGATATCTTAAACTGAGTCATCATCTCCATGTTTCATTAATGCATCTTATTCTAACACATTAGAATAGGGTTTCATTACACTTTAGACATCCTAATCTTAAATGTACTTAAGATTAGGAATTTCACTCCCATTACTTTCAAGATCTATCATTTCTATCAAGCTTTAATTACTAAACTAGGGGTTTCAGCAAGGCAAACCCCAAATAAGAAAATCAATACAATATTCTATTTTGCAGGTTTTTAGCAAGTTCAGATCCAAAAACATAGTTTGGAAGGAAGAGCATAGATAGGAGAACATATTCAGATCTGGACTTTTTGAAAAAGAAGAATGGGACTAAATCACCACTTGTGGCGTATGAGTCTTGGTATAACACTTTTTCTAGATTTCAGAAGATCCAGACTTGTCACTATGAAATTCAAATTTTGGCCTAGAAACCCTAAATTGGGACTCAACCGCCCCTACTGGCATATGAGTCCTAGTTTGCATTAAAAGTTATATTTTCGGGAGTGTAGACCTTATCTCAAGCATCTTCAATTTTCTAGGCGCCCCTTTGTTCATTATCAATTCATTATTCTGATTTTTCAGTTTCATATCTTAGGTTGCATAGTTAGATTTGCATTTCCTTCTTTCCAAGCCTTTGTTTGGTGATGAACTCCCTTATTTTTAATCGCACCCAAGGAAACCAACCCTAGTAGCCCATCCCTCAATTGAGTTCCTTGATTGAGGGATCTCTAGGGTTCCTTGAATGAAACATAAGTGAAATAGGAGGAAACCCTATTTCCTTTAGTTCCATCTCCCAAAAGGTAACACCTCCTATTTCTGAGGTTTCATTTTGGTGAACCTAGCCTTTGGACACCTTATTTTCTGATTTGGAGGCATCATATTCCTAGATCTATCTTACATTAACTTTGCATTAGGTCTTGCATTAGTTAATTTGCATCTAGGTTTCTAAATCTTGCATTAGTGAAAGTGCATATAGGTCGCATTTTTGCATCTTACATCATTGAATTTCATTTGAAATTTGTAATTACACATAGTCTAGACAAAATTCAAACCAAAAAACCTAACATTCACTCCGAATTTATTGAAATTAGTGTCAAAATCCTAATCTAGGACTCATTCACCCCTTTGGGAGGTTTAGTTCCAGTACAAGTTTTTTTACGTGATTTCTGGGAATTCTGTGTTGTGTTTTTTTCAGCATTTGAACCCTTGAAAAACCATAATTGGGATTTATATGCCCCTCTAGGTGATTTAATCTCGTATCAGACCTGAAACTGTATTTTACAACATTAAAAACATTGTTTCTATGTTTTTGTTTTGTATTGTTAGATTTTTGTTTCATTTTACTAAGTTTATGTTTCATGCATTTTCATTAGATCTAGCTTGATTTGGTTTCATTTCAATTATGGATAGAATTAGATTACTGCACCTTTCATTTCTATCATTAATTCATAGTTGGATAAGATTAGGTTACATTTGGAATTCATTAGAAAAAAACCAAAACTCCTATAAAACCAATGAACCACTTGGAGAAAGCATAGTTATCTGATTATGTCAAATCTATTTTTCCAAGTTAACCTAACCCTCAAGCCTTTTAGTAGTGGACTTTGAAATGTTAGATGAATCCCTTGAGGACTTCATCTCACAAGGCTCATCCACTAAGGCTTGTTACAACAAATTGAAACAAAGAGAAGTTAATATGATTTTGAAACATGGAAAAATAGGGTTTATCAAAATAAATTAACAAGATTATAAACCACTATGTTTTTCTAGGGATTTTTCACTCAATTATGAGAGCTAAAATGCCTAAATAAAAATCAGAAATGAATCCTAGCTATTATAGCAACAATAAGGGAAGTTTTGAGAGGCTAAAACAATGTGTACCTTGTTGAAAACTTGTTGTTTTTAGGTCATTGAGGACTCATTCACTTTAAGTGGTGAATGGGTCCCTGTTAGGGTTTCTAAAAACTGAGATCTGGGTTTTGTTCATTGATGTTCAGACTTCTAGCTCCTTAGTGCTCAGCTCCCAGAAAACCTAAAACAAATTATGTATCCTTGTTTTCGTATTCTTGCAATATGGATGACAACTTTGATAATTTTGCTTCAATCTTGTTCTACACTTGATCTTCAATCTAAAAACTTTGGATGATGTCTTGGAATGTAAATCTGCAAACTAACATGGAGTGGCCATGTAGAATGTAGATCTTGATCTTAAATTGGATGTGAAACAATGCTTGCAAATAGATCTTCAATGCTACATCAACACACACTAGCTCAACAACATGCTTGATGCACTATGCCTTCGACATGTGTGTTGCCAAAAAGTGTAGCCTTGAAACTTTTCACTCATTTGGACCCTTGCCTATGGAATTTGGACCTCTTTTTACCCCTTTCCAAGCCTTTTGCCAAAGTGTTGTAAGGTTTTGTAAAACATTTTAACACTTTCCTAGGCTTTTCATCACTAAATTAACCCTTTCTTATGGCATAATGACCCCTTAATGCACTTATAATCCTTACTTTAGTGTGTTCTGTGAGACAATCCTGACAAACATCATTAACCACATGATAATCCCCGACAAACAATCAAAAATGCCCAAGTGGAATAGGTCACCACCTTGGGTGACCTAGTCCCATGTGGCTTAAAAATTAAATTTAACTTAAAATTATTCTGGGATTTTGTCTCATAAATCCTAAGGTCGGCCTGTGTGGTGTTATTTCATGGAAACTAGGGCACAACTTGTATAAATAAGGGTTTTTTCCCTCATTTTCAAACCTGATTCTTCTATTGTACTCTATCTGCTTCTTCTCAATTACTCATCTCTCCTCCTTCTCAAGCAAGCTAGGGTTTTGAGTATTCCAATTCAACAAGATATCTTTTGTTGAAACACTCAAGGGCTAAATCTTCCATTGTTGTGCTGGAACTTAAGATCAATCATCATGGAAAGGTAAAATCAATTGTTTTATGCTTCATTATATCATTTATATCTTCATTTGGTTTAATTACTCAAAAAGGGGTTTTACCAAGGTAAACCCCTATGCCCTAACATCCAACATTTCTTTCTTTCTTTGTGTGATTTGCATGGTTTGTTTGCAGGTTTTCCAAATAATAAGATTGGAAGTGTTTCCATTAAGGTGTAAAAGCTCTTCAAGGTTGGAGAAACCCTAGTTGAAGCGTGGAAGACATTTAAAGACTAGATTCTTCACTTTTAGGACTAGATACTTGGAGGAGCAGAAACTGTAGACCGGGGGCTTTCATTTCCAGTTTCTGATCTTCAAAAATTTAGAAGTGGGCTAAGTCACCAACAATGGTGACCTAGTCCCTCTAAACCTTCCTTTCACAGATTTTGGTAGATTTGGATACTCTTTTGGTAGAAATGGTTTTTGGTGAAGTTTTTCAGATCTGGGACTAGGTCACCCAAAATGGCGTAAGTGTCCCAGTAGGCTTGAATTTTAGCACCAACAACATTTCTAGCCTCCAATCCAGTCTACAACTCATTTCTAGGTGCACACCTTTCATTTATAGCTTCTTGTCTTGTTTCATAAGCTTTCTTAGGTCATTTAGTTTAATGTTTTCATACAACACAGTGTTTTCCAACACTTTACATTTCAATAGTTTACATTCAATAGATAGTTTCTTTCATTAGTTTATAGTACTTAGACATCATATTTACATCACACATCACATCAACCCTAATCTTTGAATGAAACACCAAGAATAACTAAGTGTGAAAGACATATTGTACCACACTAGCTCCTAGGTGGTGGAAAACCATAGGAGCCTATTGGAGAATCCATTTCCCTTATTTCATTTTTGGTGGTTAATTTTTGTGAACTTGACATTCCTACACCCTCTTGTTTGATTTGGAACTCTTCATCATCCTAGGTTTGCATTGCATTGCATCATGCATTAGTCAAATTGTATCCTTGGTTTTCAAAATTTTGCATTAGTGAAAGAGCATATAGGTTACATTTTTGCATCTTAAAACATTGAACATTTCTAAAATTTTGCACTTTTATCTTAGATCTGCATTATACAATACAAAAACCACCTACACCCCTCAAAATCTTCTCCAAAAACTAAAAAAAAATCATAGCAGGACTAAGTCACCACCCTGAGGGACTTAGTCCCTTCAGGCCCTTGAAACTACCTTTTATAGAGCTGAAAACCCTATTTTTAAGCTTTATTTTTGTGCCAATATCTATTTGTATCCATTGGTTGTGTTTCTGTTACATGCATTTCATTAAAACTAGCCTAAATTAGCTCATTTCATGCATTTCTTAGTTTCAATTTTGTATATACTACATTTATTTTTTAGATTGTTGCATAGTGTAATCGAAAAATTACGTTGTTTCGCATATGAAAAATTGCATTTGAACATTTCACTTTAAATTATTGCTTTGCATTCTCTTTCCCTTCTCTCCATACCATGTTTTCTTTTAAAATATGTGGCTTTGATTTGGTTTCAAATGGATTGGATAAATACAACCTTCCTTCTTATGAGTTCAATGTAGATTACAATAATGAATTCATTAAAGAACATGTTAATAACCAAACCATTGACATAATTCTTAACATTACATTACCCCTTGATTAGGATGTTAGTGTTGACAATCATACCAATCATACTTGTGCTTCTCCCTATACCTCTCCTATTAGTGACGAAGGTATCTTGGTGAAAGAAGCTACAAGTATTGAGGGTCTTGATTGTCCCTCTCCTCATCCCCCTTTTGAAGATCCTAAACAACAAACTGATGACATCATAAGCACATTTCAAAACATTTCCTTACCTAGTCTCCCTAACCATGATGATAAAAATTTCCCTTCTTCTAATATCCCTCCTCGATGCAAAGAGGATAGGTTGGTGTTAGAAGATATACCTATTACAAGTCATGAGACTCTTCACCCTCCCTTCCCTAACACTCCAACCATTTGGGATAGTCTATTTGACAATCAGGATGGTTCTTCTCTTGATTCCTCCCCTCCTTGTGATCAAGCTAGTGACCATATTACAAGCTCTCCTAATAGGGTAGTCAGTATGGAATAGGAGAATGAGACCTTTGCAAAACAGGACAATAAAAAAAAACCCTGTCTTAATCATCCCAAAACTGATAATCTCATCATTGATCAATTCCCTACTTGCGATGAAGTCATTTTAGAAGAACCAACCCTCACATGTCAAGAACATGTGGGCTGTCATTCTCCTAAAAACTCTCCTCCTAGGGAGGATATCATGATGCAAGATAAGGATAATCTTGACCATAATAGTATTATGCCCTTCCACGAAGATGCAGAGCCTATGTTAGACTCTCATTCCCTAGGGGATGTTAATATTATTCAACCTCAACCTCCATCTAAACCTGAACTTATCCTTTACCCACCTCAGCATAATGTGTCATAGTAGTCACGTTATAATACCATTTCTCACACATATTACACTATAAATGCTCCATGACCACAACAACCAAACCAAACCCCCTCACCTTTACCCAATCTCATCTTACCTACTACCCCTCACCTAAATTCATCCATTAGGGAGTATGACCTTGTTGACCAACTAAGGAATACTCCTACTCAAATATCTTTATGGGACCTTATTCAAGCCTCCCCTCACTATCAAAACATTATGCAGAATACCTTACAACAAATTACTATCCCTTCTAATGCGCAAACAAATGGCATAGTAGCTATGATTCAAGGCTTGCATGTTGACATTGTTTTCCATCAAAGTGAGCTCCCTCCTTTGGATGCACAACATAAAGCTGAAGCCTTGGTAATCATATCTCAACACAAACACATAGGGATCAAGCAAACCCTTGTTGATACTGGCTCCACTGTTAATGTGTGTAGTGTCAATCTCTTGGATAGGCTCCATATCAATAAATCCACCATTCAACCTACCTCTTTATCTATCATTGGATTTGACAGTGTAGGAAAAAAACCACTTGGTGTGATCACTTGCCTCTTACAATTGGAATTGACACATTAGACACACTGATCCATGTTATTCCACATGATGTTTCATATAACCTCATTCTAGTCAGGCCATGGATTCATCCAATGAATGGGGTGCCTTCCACTCTTCATCGTAAAATGAAATACATCTACAACAACAAAGTGTACACACTTGACACTGATCTCGAGCTATTTAGTGTCTTACAACTTGAGCTAAAACAAATCCAAAACCTTCACCACCTTAACACCACCCAAACCAGTGGAACCCATAAAAAAATTGCCCTTAGACGATGATTGGGGTTCCTTAGACTTCACACCTCCTTTGCTAGGAGAATCCAAGATAGCAAACAATGACTCTAACAAGGGAAACATAGTCTTGTCCACACAAGACTCGACCGATCCTTCGAAAGCATCTATCTCATCTACTTTAGACAAACAATCCAACACGGAATCCTCACCCAATCCAAAAGCACTCAAAAAGATTTATGGAAAAGTTTATGAGCTTCTCAAACAACTTGGCTATAGTGGAAAAGGATGTGGTGCTAGTGAACAAGGTATCCACACCCTTATCGAGCCTCACACACAAACAACACATCATGGTCTTGGATTTTATCCTTTTATCAAAATCATCAAACCTTCCTCCAACATCAACACTATCCAAAACAATCCTTCTCACTCACCTTCCAACAGTGATCCTTTGCACCCAACAAAGAAACCTTCGCTTAATGTCATCTTGCAACCCACTACTAATTTGGATTTTACACACTCCTCCAAAGGAGTGTACAAAATATCACAATCTATAGAGCCTTGTGTAAGTATGACATGTTATACTAAGAAAGATACTTCTTTTTCACAAACCAAAGGAACACCTTCTATCCTTGATCAAGAGGGTGTCATGTTGAGACTCCTCCAAGATCACTTGATCTCCCTTCCTCCCCAAACTTGACAGAAATGTTACAACAAACATTCCTTTTGTGCCTACCACTGAATCCATGATCACTCCACTAATGAATGTCAGGCTTTGAGTAGAAAAATCCAACATCTTAAAGAATCTAGTTTTCTCCCTTATGTGGGAGCACCTAATTCCTCTAATTGATACTGCTTTTTCACTCTATCTTTCATCTCATCAATCCTTTCGGCTCACTCTTGTTCTACACTAAGTGGGGGAAAGGGGTTAGGCAGCCTTCTCCTCATATGTCACTTATCATTATCTCTCTTGACTAGTTGTTAACCTTTCATGAACAAATAAGAGCAAGCTTGGGATGTGTATGACATGTCTTAAGTTGACTCACATGTGACATACTCTTCCTTTTCATGATGCAGCTTCTCGGAAACATATGACTTGACATAGGGCTTTCCGAACAAGCTCTCATGTCCTCTCCTTCTCTACTTTACAAAAATTTCTCACAGTAATGGTGTTAGCAATTCCTTTAAAGTGGGGGCATACATCAACACTCACATTTCATTGTGTGATTTTATTTTTCTTGTGATTCCCTCTCTTGAAAACATTAGGTACAATTTTTCTTAGGATGAGACATTTGCACTTTTCCTCTCTTGCAAACAAGATGAGTACATTCGCATTTTTCCTCTCTTTAAGACATTACGCATGATGTTCCTTAAGATGAGACATTGCATGAAATAAGAAAAATCCCTTTGAACACTCCTTACACCATTAAACATCATTTTATTTTGTGGTGCCTTATCAAAGTTATCAGGAGGATAACTTGGGTATGGTTAGTATAATGGGAAGTTGACACACTAGCATGACTTTCTCAATATACGGTGAGAATTTGACACATTGGCATGAATTTCTCACTTAACCACTTATTTTGGGCCTTCTCACCAGACAGACAACCAAGAGTCTTGTCACCCCAGAGTGAGTACATCTTCCTTTTGGACAAATAACCTAGATCTGATCCATAATTAGTTGGACAAACAATCGAAGCTTGATCCAACTCTTTTCACTTTCCCTCCCCTCTTCCCTCTAGTCCTCATCATTGCATGATCATGTATCCTGGTTTTGATACAATAATTCACCCTTGAATGTGTCCTTTTGCATTGATGTCAGCTTCACTTAGAATATTGAACCCTGGGGGCTTGATCGCCTTCTTCATCTTCATCATTCTTCACCATCTCCATGTGGCTACTTTAGTGTGATTTTTGAAGCAAGTTCATCCTCTTGTGCTAAAGTGGGGGCTAAATGTGTCACAAAAAAGTGTAGCCTTGACACTTTTCACTCATTTGGACCCTTGCCTAGATAGATTATGGACCTCTTTTTACCCCTTCCTAATCCTTGTGCCAAATTTTTGTAAGGTGTTGTAAAACATTTTCACACTTTCCTAGGCTTTTCATCACTAAATTAACCCTTTCTTATGGCATAATGATCCCTTAATGCACTTATAAGCCTTACTTTAGTGTGTTTGTGAGACAATCCTGAAAAACATCATTAACCACATGATAATCCCCAACAAGCAATCAAAAATTCCCATGTTGACTAGGTCACCACCTTGGGTGACCTAGTCCCATGTGGCTTAAAAATCAAATATAACTTAAAATTATTTTGGTATTTTGTCTCCTAAACCCTAAGGTCGGCATGTGTGGTGTTATTCCAGGGAAATTAGGACAAGGTAAACTTCATTGTTTTATGATTCATTACATAATGCATATCTTCATTTGGTTTAATTACTCAAGAAGGGGTTTGACCAAGGCAAACCCATATGCCCTAACATCCAACATTTCTTTCTTTCTTTGTGTGATTTGCAGGGTTTGTTTGTAGGTTTGTCAAAGAATAAGTTTGGAAGTGTTACCATCAAGGTGTAAAAACTCTTCAAGGTTGGAGAAATGCTAGTTGAAGCTTGGAAAACATTTACAAACTAAATTCTTCATTTTCGTGACCAAATACCTAGAGGAGCAGAAAGTGCAGATCAGGGGCTTTCATTTCCAATTTTTGATCTACAAAAATTTAGAAGTGGACTAAGTCACCAACAATGGTGACCTAGTCCCTTTGAACCTTCCTTTCAAATATTTTGGTAGATTTGGATACCCTTTTGGCAGAAATGGGTTTCGATGAAGTTTTCCAAATCTAGGACTAGGTTGCCCAAAATGGCGTAAGTGTCCCAATAGGCCTGAATTTCAGCATCAACAACATTTCTAGCCTCCAATCCAGTCTGCAACTCATTTCCAGGTGCACACCTTTCATCTCTAGTTGTTTTTCTTGTTTCATAAGCTTTCTTAGGTCATTTAGTTTAATGTTTGCATACAACACTGTGTTTTCCAGCACTTTACATTTCAATAGTTTAAATTCAATAGATATTTTCTTTCATTAGTTTCCAGTACTTAGACATCACATTTACATCACACATCACATCAAACCTAATCTTTGAATGAAACACCAAGAATAACTAAGTGTGAAAGAGGTATTGTACCAAACTAGCTCCTAGGTGGAAAACCCTAGGAGCCTAGTGGGGAATCCCTTTCTCTTATTTCATTTTCGGTGGTTCAACATGATGATATGATCTTTAGTTGGTGCAATAAACCTTGATAATCTACCTTTGAATACCTTTGAAATTACCTTGTGAAGTATTAGGAGGCTCTCTTGAAAATATTAGATTGCTTAGGTTGAAACTATGTGAATTAACCTTATATTTATACTAAATCTAAGAATTAACCTCAAAATTCAAATAATCCAAGCCAACATCAGATCTAGGATTTAAAACCATTAAAATCCCCCCACTGGGTAAGTGCAAGAAGATGGGTCCACGAAGAGGGAATGTTTCGGCCAAAAAAAAAAATCTCGCAGAAAATGCATATGCGTTATTAAAAAATGCGTATGCATTATGCATTGGGTGCCCAAGCCTAAAAAAACACGCGTATGCGTTAAAAAATGCATACGCATTATAAAACGCGTATGCGTTATATAACGCATAAGCGTTTTTAGTGCATACAAGTCATTTATTTTAAAAAAAATGCTTTTTAGAAACGGGTACCCATTTTAAAACGCGTATGTGTTTTAATACGGGTACCTATTTCTAAAAAGCATTTTTTTTTAAATAATCAAACAAATAAAGAACGCATATGCATTTTGTAATGCGTATGCGTTTTTAAATGCATACGCGTTATTAAAAATTTGAATCTCCAACCCACTTGCAGCCTTGGTTTCAGGCTCAGGAAAGGCTTGGCAATCCGAGCCTTAGCCTTTGACCTGCAACTAAAAAACTAAGGCAAATTGAAGAAGAATGTCCATCTTTGACAATATGGTTGATGGACTTTTTTTCTGAATCAATCTATAAAATTAAAACCCATTACAGAACATGATTTATAGATTCCAAATATATAATTTTTATTAATATTGGATTATATTTTCTTTTAAATTAATTTCAAAGCAAACTAGTCCTTAAACATGAAATATCAGACTTTTTTTGTTTTTAAATAACTTTTTTTTGGTGAAGTTTCTTGTAAAAAAAATTATATGACATCAATCTTTAGACAATTATCTACAGAATGAAAAAAAAAAGTTTCAAAAAAAGTTTAGTTTAGGTCAAATTATGTTGTTCGTACACATTGATTTTTAAAAACAATAATTAAGGCCAATAAAAATTTAATAAAAAAAAAAATATTCAACAAAAAATTACAAAAAAAATTCCTCATCAATATTCATGTTGTTAGCTCTCTTTCCTCAAAAGGAATTAGCAAAATACTTTTATTTGGGTCAAAAAGTGGTGTCCGTACACATGCATGGTATGGTAAAAAAACAGGGACTTTTAAAAAGTGGTTTTTATAGATCCCTATCAAAATTTAATTTCTACAATTTGGGTATTTGAATAATTTACATATTTAGAAACTAGATTCAAAATTCAAACTTTCATATTACTGATTTTTTTAAAAATTCATTGTGTAAGTGCCTCAAATTTTCAGTCCAAGTGTGACAAATTATGAAAAACAACAAAAACACTTCCACTTTTTGAGCTTTTTGTGGACCTAACTTCTTGCATCAGCCCCACTAATAAATTCAAAAGGGGGTGTCCTAGGCAAGGAGGGCCCATTCACCACCTTGGGTGAATGGGTCCTAGCACAATTTCCTAGGACCTAGCTTCAGGGAGGTGAAATAACATCAATAACCCATCTCAAATATGCCAAGAAAGGGTTTTCCTAGGTTATGAGGACCCATTCGCCCAAAGTGGTGAATGGGTCCTAGCACAGTTTTCTAGGACTCCACCTTTGCCAATGTAAATGTTATGCAATATCATTAATGGGTGTTAGGATAGATCTTTGAAAAATGCAATTAATGAGGTTGAGTTTTGAACTAAAGGGAATAATTAACCTCAATTAATTAATGAAGCCCTAGATTAGTGTGAAAGTATAAGAAAACACTTTACAATACCCTAAATAGGGCACAATTAAGCACTTTTTATTAAAAAGATCCCTAGACTCAATGTTAATTGTAAAACATATTACAACACTAAATCAAGGCACTATTAGGTTCATTTATTGTTAATTGTTCCCAAACGTAGGAAAAAGGGATAATTTTTCCATTAATATAGATTCAACCTCAACTCATCCTATACCAACCTTCAAACAAACCTCAAATTGAAAAAAAACCTATTTTCACCCTTGAACCACCTAAGAATAATGTTTCACAACAATCAAGTTATAATACCATTTCTCATACATATAACACTAGAAAAAATCCACAGCCAAGACAACCATCTTCAACATCCTTACCTTTGCCTCAATCCATCTTGCCTAGTGCTCCTCGCTTTCCTTCACATAGTGGGAAGGAGTATGATCTTGTTGAACAAATTAAGAATACTCCCACAAAGATATCTCTATGGGACCTAATTCAAAATTCATCTAACTATCACACTATGCTTCAAACAACCTTGCAACAAGTTATGGTTCCCTCTAGCATAAATGCAAGTGATGTAGCAACTTTAATTCAAGGAATGAGTATGATTAGCATAGACATTAATTTTCATCAACATGACCTACCTCCCTTAGAGATGAGAAAGAAAAATCATGCCTTCATGATAATGGCTATCTTCAATAGGACAGGAATGAAAATAACCCTTGTTGACAATGGTTTCTCTCTTAATGTGTGTAGTGTGGCCCTTTTGGATAGACTTGGCATGGATAATCAAGAATTGAACCTAATTCCTTATCAATTTGAGGATTTGACAATGTAGGAAAGCAACCTCTTGGTGTGATTACTTTGCCTATTATAGTTGGAAAGGCTACGTTACAAACTCATATTCATGAAAATTCCCCTTTCACCCTTCTTCACTTTAGAAAACTAAACTCGGAGGCTTAATTCCACATAAGCCCACTATTCTCATTACACTTGGCACCCGCTTTTGAGTGTTGGTAGAGACGTTTCTGTCAGGGGCGCCCATGCTGTGCAGACTTCCACATGACACACTTACGTCCCTCGTAGATTCCTGTGGCTGGAGTCTACAAAGGTGTTACACTTCCTATTGGAAGTTGAATAGTAATGCCTCCCTTTGGTTGGCCAACCCGAATATGGTCATTTCTTCATCTCCCTTCATATTGACCATTCCTTCATCCATTTTCAAGTGAGCTGAAGCTTCACCATTTCATTCACTCATCCACAAGCTTTGAGGATTCACTTCAAGAATTGCAACACCATTTCACACTTCATAGAAACAATATCTTCACTCCATCACTTCAATAGAGCAAGCGCAGGACAAGTCCATTACAATAGAGGCTTGAGTTCCTCTCATTTTCTCCCCCACTAGCCTTGAGCGCTTTGGGAAAAGGTGGTAAGCTCCTCACTCATCTTCTCTATTATTTGGTTGGGTTGGCACATTACTGTTTTGTAGTGTTTTGGTGTACTTTGCTTGTATTTCCTTGTTTATCACTTTATTTCTATATCATGGAAAAATTGGCTATCCGTGGATGTGGTAACACCAAAATAGGGGTCTAACTGAGGCAGACCCCTAAACAACCCCCCAAAATTTTCCCTCTTTTCTATGTGTAGGTGGAGATATCTTGGAGCAAGCTGGTGAAAAAGCTATTGTGCGAGATCATCTTTGTCATTCTTGTGGTAAGATACATGTTTTATCACATTCATCTTTATTTTTCATATTTCATAGTGTTATTCTGCACCTTTAGGAATTCTTCACTAGGTTGTTCGTCCCTTTCTTAGAGGTCAAACCTTGTATCTCTAGTTTTCTAGCCATACGGATGCCAGTGCACCGCATTGTCATCCTAGGGCCACACTTCTGTCCTTTGATAAAGAGCTATCTGAGACACATAGTTGATCCTAAAAACTGACTCGCCTAGTCTCTTTTCAAACCTTGGGTCTATAAGGTGATCAAAGGACTCCACAGTCCTCATCATCCTCGTCCCTCCTTTCCTAACTATCTCTTAAACTGAGGTAAGTTAGGGAAGCCTATTTCTCTCGACCTTTCATGACCTAGGGCCTTGTAGTGGTTGGTCCCCCTCTCTTATATTTTTGGTTAACCCAATGTGAACCAACGTCTATAGATTTGTTGGTGTTCTGATCTTTTCCCTTGTACCCTTTGCTCATCATATCCCTATGTGTTGTGAAGTTTATGAGAATCACAACCTAGTCTACAACCTTTGGGCATATTGTTAAGAGAAGTTTAAGACACCTTCCGATGGAGAAGATGAACGTCTCTTCTCTGGTTCAGCTGTTGGCCTTGCCACATAGGAGCAAGTGTTATGAGGTGAGTCTAGATTCCTTGATGAAAATGAATGCATCCCTACTCCTCTTGTGTCTCCTACATCATCATCCATAGATGAGCATGAAGTCATCCACATTCCTTCGAAATATGTCTCTAGTCTGAGCGAAGGGTTAAGTGCTTTGGAAAATCACTTGGGAAGAAACCTGAAGCTGGCTATGGCCGCTAAGGTTATCAACGAAATAAAATATATTGTGGGAAAAGACCGAATGGGTGTAGAACTCCTAGCTAGTCTCACTAGTTTTACTGAATCGTGCGCCCCCTTGAATCATAGTCACATGATACGAGGTGTCTCCTTCAAAGAACATGAGAGACAGTTGGAAGTGTTGATGCCCCCTACATCTGTGTACATGGCCAACATGGTCCCTTCCATCAGTATGCCTGGTATTTCTGAAAATTCTGAGACCTTCAAAGTAAACAAGACCCCTCTAGGTTTTCACTTCACCCCTCCTGTTGCCTCTGGTGGTGGAGGATTGGGTGGGATTATTGGTGGAGGATTTGGTGGTGGAATTTTTGGTGGTGGAGGTGGCACTAGCAGAGGTGGTTCTAGTGGAGGTCATGACGGTGGCTTTGGAAGCGGTGGTGGCTTCAACGGAGGTCATGCTAGTGGCGGTGGCATCGAAGGTGGCTATGGTGGTAGTCACGGTGGTGGCTCTGGTGGTAGTCATGATGGTGGCTCTGGTGGTGGTTCCATTGGCCCTTTATCTTCTAATGATCTGATTCTGAGCACCCTTCTTCAAAATATGGGGAAGATGCAGAGCCAGCTAGTGAACCTTTCCCAGACTTTTGCCTAGCCTATCTTCCAACCCTTCTTCTGACATAGTCCAATGTCAGTAGAAATATTGAACACTCCTTTCCTGCAAGGGATGGAGATTCCTAAATTTGATTAGTATGATGGCAAAGGGGACCCACAAACACATGTGTCCGCCTTTAATGCCTTATGCATAGACTTTTTCCATCATGATGCATTGATGGAAAAATTGTTCCCTCGATCCCTCAAGGATACAACACTTGACTGGTACTATTCCTTGCCTGAAAATTCCATCTTTACGTTCAATCAACTTGTGAACCAGTTCTTGTGACAGTTGCAAGCCAACATCATACGTAAGATGGCCTTCTCTAACCTTGTTTGATGTAAACAAGGGGATAATGAGAACATTATCGACTTTATAGCATGATACCAAGCGCTCTTCTCGCAAATCTTGTATTTGTTACCTAACTTTGATGTGTAGAAGGTGTTCATAGGCAACATACAAAGGCCTTGTCAAGAGATGCTTTCCCTTATGAAGTACCCTTCTTTCGCACATTTGTGTGCGGCTTTATGACAGTATCAATAGATGGTGGTTCAGTTCGTGGGATCTTCCTCGTGCTTTCATCTTGAAGGGAAGTCCATTATATCAATCTATAGAAAAGGAAAATCCATTGCGAATGTAGTAACCACTATGGATAACAATGGCCTTTGACACGACTAAAATTTCACAAATTTATCAAAATCTTATTCTTCCATTTTATAGAAGTTGTTGAAGGATAAGATCGTTAACTTGTTGAGTCCTAAGCCCATTAGGGAGCCTTACCCTAACTGGTATGATGCAAATACTTATTGTTGATACAATCAAGTTAATGGACATGATACCGAATGTTGCATGTGCCTGTGTCATGAGATACAGGATTGCATCGAGGATAGTACAATTTGTCTTGATGGAAGCAAACCAAACACAAACAAATCAGTGGTGAAAGCTAATAGTGAATTAAAGATATACATGGACCCATTTATGTCGCATTCTGCTAACATGATTATCAATCCCACCAATTTTTTTTCTCAACCCGAAGCATACATTAACATGGTTACTGTTGCTCCTTCTCCCCGTCTTACGACCTGTTCGTCAGATATAACATTCACTTTGCAAGATGTGATAACAAATGATAAACCTTTTTTGCTTTACATTCCCGCTCACGTCAATGGCAACATTATGACAGGGGTCTTAGTCGACCCTACAAGTAGAGTGAATTTCATCATGGAGGAGACTTTGTTGTTGAACTCCCTAAAAAGGGAGGAATATGAAAAAACAAAATGCATCATCCATATGCATGATAGTATTGCTCTAAAACTGTATGGGTCGATAACTCTGTCTGTCTTGATTGGACCCATGAACATAGATACATTTTTTGATGTCATTCCCGAGTCGGACCTATTCAGGGTGAAGCTAGGTATACCTTGGATAGCTTCTATGAATGGGATTGCCTCTATAATTCATGAGTGTCTTAAGTTTTCCCATGAAGGTTTCGTGCTTGTGGTTCATGATACTGGATACCAGCCTGTGGTGTCCCATGGGGGATGCTCATTGGATCACTTTTGGCCCACCCCGGTTGGTCTACTTCCTCCAAGAACATACCTATTTTATAATAACTATGTAAAGTACAAGACTAGGGGTAAGCGATAGCTAAAATTGACCAATCTTGTAGTTGAGCAGCCAACTGTCTCCTCTTCTCGAAAGGGAAAAGATAAACTTTCTCCTTCTCAAGCTACCTCATCTCCTCCCCTCTCTTGGGAAGAGTATTGGATGAGTAAGCCTGGTTTTTACCCACTGAGTCTCATGATGCCTGCTTGGCATAGACCCAAGATTAGGATACCGGATCTCCCTACCGAGTCTCCTAGACCTTGGTACTGCTTATATGGTAGAAAGAAAGGCTCATGAAGAGAATTTTCTCTATGGCCTCTTACCCCTCCTACTTCTAAAGCAATGAATGGGAAGAGGCCCGCTATCAAGGTGTTGGATCTGATTCCCCTTGCTGCTTCTGAATTAGTTCCTCCTATTCTTATCCACAAGTTTGTCCCTCCATTGGAAATAGCTGTGGAGGACACTCCCATGGATAAACCAGAACCTTTTTTTCCTTCGCAACCTTCAACCTCTAGTTTGAAGAGTCATAGAAACTGCCTTGCACATGAGTGTAAGCACTAGTGAAAGGCTCTTTTAGCTAAGTAGGATGCTTCACAAAAGAAGGAAGAAGAGATTATCACTCCTGTATCAGGACCACCTACCACATCCTCCTCTTTTCTCTCCTTTTTTTCCATCCAAACTAGTTTTGTATCACTTCTGGCTTTCACTACTATTGCACATGCACCTAGAAAGGTGCAAGTGTTCATTGCTCCTTTGGTGGAGCCACCTTTATTTCCATACGTTCTAGATGTCTTGCCTTTTCTATAGCTCGTAGATATGATTAACACTTCGGTTGTATCTACTGGGGTTCTTTCCTCCTCTTCTCCCTCTACCCTTTTCACATCATCTGTGTGGAGTTCGCCTCCTCCAATGAAGAAGAATATAGAGAGTGGTCCCTCAAGTAATGAAGGATGTAAGAAGATCCCACCTTCCCCAAAAGGTGGCCCCATGCTGACTTGTTCTTTCCTAGTAACAAAACTAGTCTCGGCCTCTCCTAAGTTTGTCACCGCTCCTAAATCACTCGGAAATCCTAGCAGTGAACCTCTGATGAAGTCTTCCCCATCTATCAATGTGAAACATAACACTCCCATTAAGTGTATGTTTAACTCAATGGATGAAGTTTTGACCTTGACAATGATCTTCACAAAATCGTTGGCCTTAGACCCACAAGAGTTGAGCGACAAAGACCTCACAGGTCCTTCTTCCTTAGCCCTTGTTGTGGGAGGATTAGAAGATCCTCCCCTTAACATTCAACCACTGTAGGCTCATCCTCCTTCTCCTTATGATGATCTAGAGTGGGAAGTTGATGACCTATTGGTTGATCAATGTTAGGGGGAGACCCCTTCTTGATATTTAGATAATATGTGTGTGTGTTGTGATGTGTTTCCATCGTAATCATGCTATATGTGTGTGGATGACCCTCGTCACCCCTATTGGTGCTTGGATGTAGGTGTGGTGTTTGTGTTATAAACCTTCCTCTATTTTTATCATCATTCTTCCATGTTTGTGATTAACTTTTAGAAAATTAGGGACGTTGCAAAGCATCAGAAGCATTTAGGCTTCCTTCCATGACCTAATTTTTTACTTTTACTTTGTCTTCTTGTGCATTCTTCACATGGCCTATTTTAGTAGAGGGTTGATGATAGTTCATTTATATACTATTATTATACTTATATATATTTATGAGTAGTTCTGACCCTGAAATATTAGGCTACCCTTGTGCCCTTTGTTTGTGTTCTCTTTCCTTTTGTTTTCTCTTTATCTTTCTCTCTTCTTTGCTTGAGTTGTCCCTCTTATGTGTGACAATGTTGCTTCTACATCTTGGTCTTTAGAAAATACATTTTTTTCCCAAAAGATCTTTTCTTGAGACCCTTCACACACTTATTTATTAGAATTGCATTCTCAACTCAAAACCCTAATGGAATGTGTTTCCTTCATCATGGGTTAGAAAAGAAAGGACTTGAGAACCTTCCTCTGAAGTGGGAATAACTTTGATCTTCCCCTCACATGGGGGAATATCCTTCCTTTCGAATTCCTTGATGAAGTGAACATCTTTCGAAAGGATTCCTTGATGATGAATCAATTCAAGAAAGAAGGCATTAGCTTTTGAACAATTGCATCCCTTGAGTGGACCCTTTCCTTTCACATTGGGTTCCCAAGGTACCCTTTCAAAAATTCTTTAAATCTTTGCATCTAGCTTAGGGGCAACCCGACAAGACCTTCTTTACATCTTTGCATCTAGCTCAGGGGAAACTCAGCTAGACCCACTTCATATCCTTATGTCTAGCTTAGGGGCATCTTGACTAGACTTTACTTTTCAAACAGTGCATCCCTTGAGTGGACCCCTCTTCCTTTTAAAGGGTTCCTGAGGGACCCCTTTGAAAGTATTCTTAGTTGGCGATGGTCTGTGTGACTATCCATTCACTGGCCTATGTGGCCACTTCTTAACATGTTCTATCAGCGGGTAAACATGTCACCATTTCTAACTTTGTGGAGTCCCCTCTTCTCAGTATCCCTCATGTGAGATTTCTTGGGGTGATACCTTTCTTTGTAGGTTTGTGGGTTTGTAAGGTGCTCTTCTTCGTTTCTTTCATGTAAAATTTCTTGAAGGATACCTCCCTTGTAGGTTTGTGGGCCTGTAAGGCACTTTAATTCTTCAGTTTTTTGTCCTACACCTTTAGGTTTTCCAAACCATGATCTGAGCTTCCTCGACGATTTAGGTATACATATCTAGCCCTATGTCTTTTTTTATCTACTTTACCGAAGAACTCACTTGTATTTGTGCTTGCTAAAGTGGGAGAAAAATGTATAGGAGTCAATTTGCACTCCTAATGCAAATTCCCCTTTCACCCTTCTCCACTTAAGAAAACCAAACTCAGAGGCTTAATTCCACATAAGCCCGTTGTTCTCATTATACTTGGTGCCTGTTTTGAGTGTTAGTAGAGGCGTTTGTGTCAGGGACACCCGCACGACATGCAAACATCCACACGACACACTTACATCCCTGGCAGATTCCTGCGGGTGGAGTCTACAAAGGCATTACACTTCCTATTGGAAGATGAATAGTAATGCCTCCCTTCAGTTGGCCAACCCAAATATGGTTGTTTCTTCATATCCCTTCTTTATATTGACCATTCCTTCATCCATTATCAAGTGAGTTGAAGCTTCACCATTTCATTCACTCATCCACAAGCTTTGAGAATTCACTTCAAGCAATGCAGCAACATTTCACACTTCATAGCAGCAATATCTTCACTCCATCACTTCAATAGAGCAAGCGTAGGACAATTCCATTGCAACAGAGGCTTGAGTTCCTCTCATTTTCTCCCCCACTAGCCTTGATCACTTTGGGAAATTTTGGTAAGCTCATCACTCATCTTCTATATTACTTGGCTGGGTTAGAACATTACTATTTTGTAGTGTTTTGACCTGTACTTTGCTTGTATTTCCTTCTTTATCGCTTTATTTCTATATCGTGGCAAACTTGGCTATCCATGGAGGTGGAAACACCAAAATGAGGGTCTGACTGAGGTAGACCCCTAAATAGCCCCCTAACATTTCCCCTCTTTTATGTGTGTAGGTGGAGATATCTTGGAGCGAGCTGGCGAACAAGTTATTGTGTGAGATCATCTTCATCATTATTACGGTAATATACTTGTTTTATCACATTCATCTTTATGTTTCATATTTCATAGTGTTATTTTACACCTTTAGGAATTCTTGACTAGGTTGTTAGTCCCTTTCTTAGATGTCAGACCTTGTATCTCTAGTTTTTTGTCTATATACATGCCAATGCACCTGAGAGATTACAATGCACTCCGTTGTCATCCCAGAGCCACGCTTTTTTCCTTTGACAGAGAGCTATCTAAGATAGAGTTGACCCTAAAAATTGACTCTCCTAGTCTTCTTTCAAACCTCAGGTCTGTAGGGTGATTGAAGGACTCCACAATCCTCATCATCCTTGTCCCTCCTTTCCTAACTATCCCTTAAACTGAGGTAAGTTAGGGAAGCCTACTACTCTTGGTCTTTCATGACCTAGGGCCATGCAATGTTTGGTCCCCCTCTCTTACACCTCAGGATCTTTCATACAATCTTCTGTTAGGGAGACCTTGGATTCATGAGATGCATGTGGTGCCTTCAACTCTTCATCGTATCATGAAGTATGTCTATAACAATAAAGTGTACCAAGTTGAAATAGACCCCAATCCTAAAATTTTCTTATTAGTTGAAAACGAAGGACAAGTCCTCTAAATACATTAATTGCAACCTCAAACATAGAACCTATGAAAGAAGAGAAACAAGAGATGGAAAAAGAGTCAAAGTTATTGGAAGATGATTGGGGTTCTTTAGACTTCACACCAACATTTATGGGAGAATACAAATTCACAACAAAAGAAATTGAAAAACAAAAGCAACCAATGGTAATGTCAATGTAGAATTCAGAAGAAAACTCACAAGCATCCACCTCATCTACTCTAGAAGAAGACACAAGCTATACAACAAACTTTGATGAGATATACTATCAACAACCACCAAACCATAAGGAAATGGAGAAAATTTATGGAAAATTTTATGAGCTTATGAAACAACTTGGTTATAGTGGAAGAGGATGTGGAAGGAAAGAACAAGGCATCTGTGTTCCTATAGAGCCTAACACACAAGAAACAAAAAGTGGTTTGGGGTATTTCCCTTCTAAGATAATGCAAGCAACAAAAATACCCTCATTAAACATTAATACCATCATGTGTAACCCTAAAACAACTCTCACCTTGAAGCATCCTGAATTGATTGATACAACTTGCAAAGAATCATTAGAATAGTTTGAAGATGATGCATCCGTGAAAGAAATGTTAGCGGTTTATGATAAACCATTTACTCCTCCTGAAAAGAAATGGGTTACATATGCTATGATTAGTACTAAGTAAGAAGATGGAGAAAAGGAAAATAATGAGATTGATAAGGAAAACAAGAATACAATCCTAAAATTTTGAAACAAACAACATTCCCTTTGGGAGATACAATCAACGTACTGATGGATATTCATAACAAGGAAAAAGTGAAGTGCCTTGATGAAGATGAACAAGAAGACCATGCAACTTTACTTCATGAATTTCCTAAACCTTTTTCTTGGAATTATGCAAATATGTCAGGAATTGATGCTAAGATAGTGACATGCAACATAGTCCTTGCAGAGGATGCTAAACTAGTTAGACAAAAGATATGAAATATGAATCCTAAGATAGCCTTATTAGTTAAGGACAAGATTGAGAAACTCCTTAAAGCTAGTTTTATACGACCTATTGATTATTCTCCTTGGATCTCAAACATTGTTGTTGTCTACACCTAAAAATGGTCTGGAGAATCTAATTGATTAAATACGACTTATTTGATTAATTATCCTAAATTCCTCTACTATTGAATAAATAGAAATATTTATTTATATAGTTCACATTTAAATTCTTATTTAAATTCTTCTAATTCTACTATTATTTCATCTTAATTAAATAAAAAATACTAAATACTTTTATTTATTTAATTATCAAGTTCCCCTATTTATTCTATCTTAATCACATCATTTAAATAAATTAAACAAAAGGTTAAATACTATATTGTTTAATTATCATAATTCTTCTATTTTAATTTAATAAAAAACTTCTATAGTTTTTTTTATTAAATTATTTATTCCCTTTTGCTAATTTAAATAAATCAAAAATATTTAAATAAAAGCATAAATCAAATATTCCTCTATTTTCACTCACCTATCAAATTAGATATCAAATGTCTAAATTATGTCGAAATTAATGCAACTGGCATTCAAGGGAAAGCTTACAGGAAATCCTCTCAATATTCTCCCTCTGATCTTTCCTATCCTATTGCCTGATAATTTCATGGGGAGGAACCATTCCTATGATCAGCTCCAACCCCTCCATCTCTCACCATTCAATCCTCCAGATTGAATCCAAGCCTCTAATTTGCTGCCCCTGTGCAAATATGTTGTCAAGAAATCTATAAATACAACCTTTCAATACAAGAAATGGATCCCATCTTTGTGCAAACTTACTCTGCAGGAAAGCATCAAGCATCATAGCAATAGCAATAGATTTCATGTCACGCCTGCATCATAGCTTCATGTCAGCGTAGATTAAAGTAGTTTCCTTTTATCATATAGGATTAGATCACTCTATCTAGCATAATTTCGTTCTTTTAATTGGCATTTTAACAGTCATAGTGTCTCACTAAATTTGAGAGCTTCTTGACTTAATAAATGTTTAGAGATAATAAGCAATGAGACGCTTTCAATAGATTCTTGATTTAGATTAGTTTATTTATTGAATCTGTAAGATGGGGAAAATCAAATTGTATTAGATTAAGCGACAGCCAACACTTCTAAACTATTATCCCAATCTAAACAAGAGAATACAAACAAAGAGAGCAATCAAAATGAAATCCAATGAAATAAAGCACTCCCTTCTGAAGTTGATTCTTTCTCTTGTCTCTCCTATTTCTTCTTATGCCAATATTGCCCTCAGATTTGTTGATGAAGTTGTGCAAATACCTGCAAATAGTAAGCAAGAAAGTTGGAGATAATGACTGTTAAATTGAAAATGGAGGGGAAGGGTTTCTTTTATAGACAACCATTCGAATGGACGGACAAGATTGATCTTCCAGAAAGATTCTAAGATCAACGGATAAGGATTCATGAGAGGGAAGTTACGAAATGGATGGCCAAGATCGAGTTTCTAGAAAGATGCCAAGATCTACGGTTGAGAATTGATGTAACCAGAATATGCCATGCATGGAAAAGATATGACGTCGATGGCTATGATGCCTGACGGCTATGGCAGACATGCAGGACATGCAGACTATGACATGAAATAATGACAGGGGATCTTTGAACAAAATAGAGGGATAAATAATTTATTTTAAATTATTTATTCGAAAATGGAAGAGGATGACAAGTGGTAAATAAATTATTTATTTTAAATTATTTATTCGAAATGGAGGAGAAGGACAAGTGGCAAATAAATAATTTATTTTAAATCATTTATTTGGAGGAAATGAAAAAGGAGATTTAATTAAATTCATAAATTTAATTAAAGGAGGAGATATAAATTAAATATGGATAATTGATTAGGATCAATTATTTAAAGGAGAAGAATGACACATAATTAAATAATTTTGTTAATTATTTAATTATAGAAAAATAAAAGGTCAAATAATTATTATTATCTGACTATAGACATGTGATAAAAGATAAATAATTAAATAAATAATGATTTATTTAATTATTGAAGAAAGGGGTATTAGTGATGCAATTAAATAATTTTAATTGATCAAGATAGAAATGAGAAGGTGAATCAATTAAATAATTAAAAACTATTTAATTAATAAAGGAATATGATCGAACATAATTGAATAATTAAAATTATTCAATTATTGAAAGATGATGACTAGAAAAAATGATGCTCATAGACTTAGGACATTTTTCAATGTCTACAGAATCTTTGATATAATGTTTCATTAAGAAGCGTATATACCTTTTTTGCTTATTCACACTTACAATTTGGTGCCCGTCGTGGGGCTTAACCCCATATTTCATAAATTTCTTTGAAAAGTGTCATACAGGATTGTGGCGTGATTATTTTAGTGCAAACAAGAGTTTTTCTAGTGCTTCCGCCGAAAACTATAGAACTTATGAGAAAAAATATAGCGCTTCGAATCTCTATTTCAGTGCTTCTACATAAACTATAGCGCTTCTAAAGAATTGTTTAGCACTTCTGAGGAGGAAACTATAGCACTTCCACGATCTGTTTCAGCGCATCAGCCCAGCGTTCACAACACAGTTGGTCTCTATTCTCCAAAAAAATTCTAGTGCTTTAGGGGACTTCTATGGTACTTTTGCCAAATAATTTAGCGCTTCTAATGAAAGATATAGTGCTTCTGATCTAAACTATACCACTTCTAATTTTTATTTCAGTGCTTCTAACCTCTGTTTCAGTGGTTTTGTATTCTTTTAATTTGGATCCGACGCTACTGCGGGCAGAGTGTTATTTTGATACTTTTTGGCTAAAAAGAATCAATCCTAGGATAGTCATCATTCTTTTTGTTATATTAGTTAAATTAAATAGCCTGATTTTGTGAAGCAATATCTTCACTTAGAATAGTACATCATCTTTTGGGCTTAAAATAAATCATTATTTGTTGTGCTTGTGTGGTGAATAGGATCATGCTCTCCCCTTAACTAGGTGATCAAAATGCCATACTCATCCTTTCTTTTTTTATCCAATTTATGCTTTTGTTAAAACCATTAGAAGGCCTACCATAGAGGGAAAAAGTACTCACCCAACGGGAACAACCTAAGTGGGAAAGCCTAAAGCCAAGGATTCCAACCCACTCTAAAAAAATGTGAGTTGTTGATGAAAGTCCAACTCGATGGTAGTGTGTAAGATAACCATCCCCAAAGCCTTTATTCTAAAGTTTGGGAGGTCTCTTGAGGGATTTTATCATTTTCCACACCGCACGGAAACCCTATCTAAGAACCATAGTGTAGTATCCAAGCTGATTCAGTAACCAAACATTGTAATACTCGCAGTGCAAGGGGAGGGAAGAATTTTCCCCCAATACACTCACCATATAATTTCCAAGGACCGTTTTCTCAAGGGACAAGAAATCTAACCTTGAGTACGTGCCTAGAAACAACAAAAACACGGGTGCCCTCTAGGGGGTGACATAGCTGTGTGAGTCAACACAATTTTAAGATGTGGGTTGTTGAGTATAACGATGACCTTTTTGACCTTAAGAGTGAGTCTATCTAAAGTGCATTTTTGTTAAAGAAACTAGTGAAATAGAACCACGTGTGGTTCTTAGAACATACACTATCTGTTTTGATTCTAGGTTCAAAAACAACTATTTTACTATTGCTTGTCATGTTCTCAAATTAAAAACTCAGATAAAGATCATCCAAAAAAATACAAAAAGATTCGAACAAAAACGTCAATGAA
Organism: Sequoiadendron giganteum; assembly: GCA_007115665.2. NCBI lineage: Eukaryota > Viridiplantae > Streptophyta > Pinopsida > Cupressales > Cupressaceae > Sequoiadendron > Sequoiadendron giganteum. The sequence continues at coordinate 546,306,187 of CM021109.1, forward strand.
ATTTATGATTAGAGATTGGAAATATACAAAGTTTTCCAAGAAATCCCTAAAAAAAAGAGTCAAAAATCCAAAGAAACAACTTAGTTACAAAAACCTTTTGAAAAGAAGATGTTTCTTGTATCAAAGTAGAAAAATATTGCTCCACCATAGAACCTTCATCCATAGATTTCACAATTTTTCCCAAGGATATATTGACAATTATACTTTAGAGCCTCTATTCACAAGCCATTTACCAAAGAAGAGAATTGTCACAAAATCATAGTCATAGTCAACCTACTCATCAGTCTTTAATCCTGTAGCCAATGATAGAAGATTTCGATAGACCCGATCAATTTTTACAATAGAGACAACTTAGAATCTTTAGGCTTGTTGTCCAACATCAAAATTACTAGTGGAGGTATCCTGTCAAAATCAAAATTCCCAAAGATCAATCTCTTCACGGGTAGAAAAATCAGACACCACTATTGAAACCCAAAGTAGCGCTTCCATACTCTGTTGTAGCACTTTTGAGCTTTGTTTCAGTGCTTCTAAGGACTGTTTTACCACTTCCAAATCCAAAGTAGCACTTACACCTTCTATTTCAGCGCTTTTGAGTTTTTCCTTAGCGCTTCCATGAAATAGCACTTCTACAAACTATCATAGCGCTTCCACACTCTATTTCAACCCTTATAAAATAGCGCTTCCACACTCTATTTCAACCCTTATAAAATAGTGCTTCCACAGTCTGTTTCAACCCTTATAAAATAGCACTTCCATAGTCTATTTTAGTGCTTCTACACTCTGTTTTAGCACTTCCAAAAAATAGAAAAATAGAGAGATTCCAAACACATCTGTCAGATTTGTTAACATCTAAAACTCAATTTTTTATCAACCAGAAGTATCTCTTCAATATAGATAGTGTCTAAAACCAAAAATAGATAGGTTCCTACAAGTTAAATTTCTTTTTGAACCCAGATCTTGCAAACTATAAAGTGTCCACAAATCAAACCAAAATCTTGGTTATTAGGCTAAGTTTCTTCATCAGGATATTATCATCCTACTATCACAAAATAGGGCATTGTAAAAAAAATATTTTTAACCTAGTCTTATCAATAGGATATATCATCCTATTTGACTTAGTTAAGATTCATTAGACACTCATCAAAGCATAGAAGATCAATTTTTAGTAGAAAAAAAACAAACACTTGTATGCCAATCTTCACAAGGTTACAAAGACAGAGACTCTTAGAAAAATAAATTGAAACATCAAACACCATGGCAAAAGAAAATCCTTGGAAGAGCTTACATAAAAGAGACAAGAATGAAATAATGAAAGAAGACATACAAACAGCCCAACAGGATCCAAAATTCCATAAATTTATGGAAAAGATTTTAGAGCAAGACATGGAAAAATATCTCTTAATGCTAGCTGAATCAGGTGCCAAACTTCTAAAATATTTTGGTGTCAATCGATTAAAGGAAACACCTAGAGAAAATGAAAATGAAACACCACAACACACACAACACATGCAAAACACTGATCAAGTTGTGGCCCTAACACATCAGATGAAAAGCTTACAACAACAACTATAAGATATGCAAATGGGAAACACAAAAAGGTATGCATTATAGGACATTTGTCCTTATCCTTTTGACCCAAGTGTGGATACGATACCATTCCCTAGACATTGTGAATTCCTAAAATATGACAAATACAATGGTAAGACAGATCCAATCGACCATGTAAGGGAATTCAAGACCATGAGCATAGAATTTGTGGAAGAAGAAACTTACCTAATGAGGTTATTCCCAAGAATCTTAGGAGGTCAATGTATGGAATGGTTTTCCAAACTACAACCAGGAATAGAAACTTTTGAAGAGCTGGTCAATAGGTTCATATCACAATATTCCTTAAACATCCAACATGATGTCACAATAAAGGACCTCTACAACATGAAGCAAAACAAAGGTGAGACATTCCTGTCATTTCTACAACGATGGAAAAGACTATTTGCTAGGTATCCTCATTCCATACTCAAGGAAGAGAAAATGGATTTATTCATAAACAATCTGACAGATGAGATGAGCTATAGGCTTGAATTACAATGTACTCCAACATTCGAAAAAGTGATTGAAAATGGCCTTAAAATCGAAGAAGCTTTGGTCAAACGAGGGATGATCAAACACTACAATGAAAAATCAAACAACACCAACTCCTCAAATGAATATGCCAACAATGACAAGCCTAAATTCTGGCAAAAGAATAGAAATATTGGGATCGACGAAACTAAAAATGACTTACAAAATGAAAAGCCAATATTTAACTTGATGACCTCTACTACAAAGAGAAACCAAAATAGTGACCAAAATATCAAGTCAAATGTCAGTCAAAACAATAATTTGAACAATGGAGAATCAAAACCACAACTATATCAAAAATCATCAAACCGGTGTAGATTCACACCATTAGGCCAAACACTGGAATCAACAATGAGGGAACTTGTTGCAAGTGGTCTTATCACTACACAAGAAGCAAGATTGTGGGATCTAAATTCAAACCACCATGGTGGAATGACGTAGATTATTGTAACTTCCATAAAAATCAAGGACATAAGACAAATGATTGCATGGAATTAAAACATCTAGTCCAAGATCTGATTGACAACAAAAAGGTATACATAGAGGGACATCAAAACAACAACAATCATACTGCCTTTAAAGATCCTTTACCAAATTACTAAAAGGGAGAGTCATCTTCTACAAATACTAAAGGTAAAAACGTCAACCACATTTACAATAGCACGATCTTTTGTTTTTTTGAAGTGGAAAATGATATTGTCCCTAGTAATCAAATTGAGAACAGCAGAACCAATGACATTATACCATTGGATTTGATCCTGAACATAGAAACATCTGACAATTAGATAAATTTTTTAAAAATTAGGGAAAGACGAGACTATCAACTGGTCAACGTAATGACAAGGGGGAAATCCAAGGTTATTTGGAAGGGAGTTGCATCTAAAAACACCACTCCCCCTCCAATTCAATACAACATTGTCAACCAAATTTAGAAAATACTGGTGCAAAGATCAATACTTGAACTACTTAAACTCTCACCATCCCATAAAGAGGTTTTGGAACAAGCACTTGTAGCCACCACAGTAGCCAACAATCTATATGTTTGTCAATTCCAAGATATGGTGGGACATTTAACCATGCCACACTGTCTTTCATTCTCTGAATATGATGATGTGTCACTTAATCATCCACATAACATCGCCCTTCTTATTGAAGTTTTGATACACAAATATCATCTTAAAAGGGTCCTAATAGATGGGGGAGCTGGTTTAAATATTTGTACTTTAAAGTTAATCCATGCACTAGGGTATTCAGATAATGCTATTGATTCCTGAAGAAAAATGACAATAAAGGATTATGATGAAGAAGAGAGATCGTATAAAGGACTGATTATGTTGCCCATTCAAGTGGGACAAATGGTGAAAAATATAGCAGGCTAGGTACTAGAAAAAGAGTTAACCTATAATATATTCTTAGGACATCTGTGGATTCATGAAATGCAGGCAGTACGTTCGACCTATCACCAATGTTTGAAATTTCCAATTAATGGACAAGAGGTGACTATATTAGTAGATTATAACAATCCTCAACATTGTAACACACTCAAAACTTCTCAAGACACCTTTCTGCCTCACAATAGAGAAGGATGCACTTAAAATTCATTAGATGGTGAAAAACATCTAAACATTACATCCAAGTGGGTTGAGAAAAAGGATAAATCAAAATATACAAGTGATGTTAAATCTACATTAACAAACAATAAAGATCCTCTAAATTCTCTATCATAGAAATTCCAAGAAAAGGTCCAGCTAATAGACAAAGGCATGGGACAATATTTTATTGAGAAGTCTCTTAATCTTTCACAATTGATGCCATCTCCAAAGTCATATGGACAACCATCAATAATAAAATGAAAACCATCACAACCTACCATAGTTCTATAGGAAATATTTGTGAAAGACGGTACTATAGATGATGAAACAAAAGACAAAGCTATCCTCGATTGGTTGTACAAAAATGAAGAAGCATCAACGTCAACAAACATCAGCATCAAGACAAATAAGTATGGCAAAGGAAAGGAGTTTTTAGAGTAAATGGGTTATGAAGGACAGGGACCTATTGGAAAAAGGAAAGAAGGCATTGTAGAACCCATTCAACCTATCACTCTTTATTCAAAGGATAAGACAGGACTGGGTTACTCAGAAGAAGAAAAACAAGAAATGACTAAGAAGGAAGTTGAAAGAATCCTTCAAATGAGAGATGGCTTTGAAATAGATTCCAATGAATATGAATGGGATCTATATTTTGATGTATCTTACATAGATGTCCAAATTGATTTCATAAAACAATATGTACCTACATGTGAGGAGGGACAAAGCTCGGGGTCTAGACCACTTGTATCTGATTCACAGAATATCGATGACTCAAATGAGGATGAATAGACATTGAGTGAACTAGATAATTTGGAGGAGAGTAACATCATAGACCTTGACATCCCTAATGAAAACTCCAATAACATAACTATCTGAACCCTTACTGCCATTGACCCAAGTCAATCTAATGACTTTCTTCCCTTAATCCATCCTGAACTTATCAACTGGGAACCAATTGAATCTATAAATGTACCCATCTTTGTAAATGATGATGCTAGCATAAATTTCCTCTGTTGTGATGAACCTGATACACATTCTATTCATAAATCTCATAACAACACGGTTTGACAAGAGGGTGTCAAATATTCCAGTTGCAAAATTGAACACAAAAATAATGGATCTAATGATGAAAACCATTGAATGGCAACATTAGATCTTGAAAAAGTAAAAATAAAGAATGCATCGGACGGTGAAAAACTCTCTGAGGCACTGAAAGATGGGAGATTTGACACCCTTCCAAAACATTATTTTGAAAGATCATCAGTTCTGGTGGAGCCTACACAGTCTGTAAAAGCTGGCACAGAAGAAAAAGTAAAGATTTTACATCTGGCAACATCTATGACATAACAAGAAAGACCTGAATTTATCAAGTTATTTGAAGAAAGAAGCATTAACTTTGCTTGGTCATACTCCAATATGCCAGGTCTAGATCCAAATATTTTAATGCATCATTTGTCTCTACCTACTGGAATTAAACTTGTAAAACAAAAATTAAGGAAAATGCATCCACATATCGCCTTGATTGTAAAGGCTGAGCTAAACAAAATGTTAGATGCAGGGTTCATCAAGTCTATTGATTATGTTGAATGGATATCCAATATTGTCCATGTATCAAAGTCAAACAATAGTATTAGAATATGTATATACTTTATGGATCTGAATAAGGCATGTCTCAAAGATGATTTCCCCTTGCCTAATATTGCCATCATCATGGACTTAACAGCAGGGCATGTCATGTTATCAATAATGGATGGTTTCTCCAGCTACAACCAAATCAAGATAGCACTAGAAGACCAAGAGAAAACTGTATTCACATGTCCATGGGTAACATTTTGCTGGAACATCATGCCCTTCAGGTTGAAGAATGCAGGGGCAACTTATCAAAGAGAAATGACCACTATCTTCCATGATATTATGCATACCTTTATGGAGGATTTTGTGGATGATATCAAGTGATCACCGAACAATTAGTTGAAGCTCCTTTAATTGATGATCATCCTATGAAAATGGAGCTTATTGATGCAGAAATTCTTACAGTAACAACACAACAATGGATACTTTATTTTGATGGATCATATACACAAAGAGGATCTAGTGTGGGAATATTGTTTATTACACCCCAAGGACACACCATCCAAAAGTCTTATAGAATAATGTTTCCATGTACCAATAATGTGACAGAGTATGAGGCATTAATCATTAGCGTCAAAGTGGCAATTGAATGGAAAATTATAGAGTTACAAGTATATGGTGATTCTCAACTAGTAATTTATCAAGTAAATGATGAATATTAGATGAAAGATGAGAAGTTGATGCCCTCTAAGCAGCTGATTGATGATATCAAATAATACTTTTTCAATATCAAATTTGAGCAAATACCAAGGGCAGAAAATAAAGTGGTAGATGCTATGGCGACAATTGCTTCTCTTTTGCAATTACTAGAGAAACATGGCCATTATGAGTTTATGGTAGAACAAGTATCTAATCCTTCTTATAATAGTTTAGAATCCCAAACCATATACCATTTAGATGTCGTAGAATCCTCCATCTATGGAAAGATCTATGCATACCTAAAAGACAACATCCTTCCTCCAGATCTTTCTAGAAACCAAAAATGTAACTTTATCTATGAATCCACCTTGCATACCTTAATTACCGATATACTTTACCATCGAGGTCTAGATGGTACTCTTCTCTGGTGTTTAGAACATAATGAATTTGAGACAAACTTATGTGAGGTTCATAAAGGTATTTGTGGAACTCATTCAAGGAGGATAACTCTAGCAAAGAAACTCCTTCGTTTGGGGTATTACTGGCCAAGTATGGAGAAGGAATCTTATCAGTTTGTCAAGAAGTGCCAAAAGTGTCAGATTCATAGTAATTGGATCCATGCACCAGCTCAAGAATTACACCCCTTCACATCAACATGGCCCTTTTATAAATGGGGACTGGATGTGGTAGGAAAGATAAATCCATCTTCATCCAATGGACATAAGTTCATAATCACAACCACATAATACTTTACAAAATGGATAGAAGCGGTTCCTCTAACAACCATCACTGGAAAATAGATCTCGTCTTTCATATTCACTCATCATGGATGACCATTTAAAAACTAGGATGTCTAGGAATTGTGTGAAATATTTTATATCCAACATCGTTTCTCAACACCATATTATCCTCAGGGAAATGGTCGGGCAGAGGCCTCTAACAAGACAATTCTAAAAATAATCAAGAAAAAAGTTAACGATCTTGGACGTGATTGGCATGTTTAGCTTAATCCAGCACTTTGGGCCTACAAAACCAGCATCAAAACACTGACAGGAGCTACACCTAATGCCTTGGTATATGGATTAGAGGCCATACTATTCATTGAGGTAGAGATTCCATCACTCCATGTGTCACTAAAGGGAATCATTTCAGATGAGGATTATAGAGTGTCTAGGCTTCAAGAACTGGAATTGTTGGATGAGCATCATCAACAAGTTGTCAATCATCTAACGACATATCAACAAAGAATGTCCAGGAGCTAAAATCATAGGGTAAAACCTAGAATATTTCAGGTTGGTGATTTGGTCCTAAAAGAGAACCCTATAAATCAGTAGGATAGAGAAAAGAGAGGGAAGTTTGAACCTAACTGGCTAGGTCCCTTTTTCATCATACCAGTTTATGGATCAGGAACTTATCAGCTATCAACACCTGAAGGGGATTTGTTTGATGAACCTCTCAACAGTATCCATCTCAGAAGATTCTACACGTGAATCACCTAGTGTGTGTTTCAAACTTCTGAAAAATGGTTTCCTTGATGAAAACCTGGCAAACAGGCATCTTGGTAATAGAAAAATACAAAAAGATGAAAAAAGAGGGAAAAAAAATATCATAAAAATATGAAAAAGTGCAATAAAAACATATAGTGAAAACCTAGAAATAGGAACTATTTGTGATTTAACCAGCTTTTCCATCTATTTAGATACATGTCATGGTTGTTAATTCACCATCACTTTGCATCCATTATCATATCATTGCAAATACTCATGTCTCACCCTAGCTTGGGGGCAACATCTACACATCATCGAGGGCAATAAAACATTGAGCTTGGGAAAAATGCAACAAAAACAATGTTTGAAACACAACCAACTGGAACATCAATCACCATCAGAAATGCATTTCAGGCATCCATTTCAAAATAGAAATCCAAAAACAAAGTCAAAAGAATCAGTCTCAAAAGGTCAAAAACATGAATTTGTGTTAGTCAAACTATGTGGTCTCTGCATGTATAATGTAGGCAAGGCTAATATTTGATTAGCCCCCGAGGCCCCTAGGATAGGTCTTTAGGTTAGGTTGGATCCAAAATCCTAGAAAATAACAAAAACATCACAAAATTAGGATGGATGATCTAATCTGAATAATGATTGAAACACTTTAAGTAAAGGTTGGATATGTTGTATTTTCGATTATTTGTTATTATTTCTTTGGAGCAACTTGATGATGAATTGAACTAGAGAAGCTAGGAAGAAGAATGGTATTTTCATTTGTCTGTTGTTTTTGAATTAATTATTTAATGTGTGAACTATCATGGGATGTGCTCTAAAAATGTATCACTTATGAAATTTGAAATTCACACACTAAAATGATTGATCCTTGTCTGTTTGTGCAAGAAATGCTCAGGTCATCTTTGTTCAATTATACCTAGATTCTTGTGTTCGCTTGCAATATCAAAAATCATGAGAGTAATACTCAGGTCGTCATTGGTCTAAAATATACCTTTGATGCTTGTACTCACTTTCAAAAAATTTAAAGCTTTATGATGATACAAATCATAAAAAGTACTATTAAAATGCAAATATTTTGCATATAGTTGAATGATAAAATTATATTGCATTCATAAATAGTTTTATTTTACATCTACAGAGTATTTGTTGCGAAAATTTGTGAAAAATTAAAATTGATGATTATCATTTTCTCATAAAAGACTGAGTATACTTGACATAAACAGAAACGTCATCATAACCATGTAGTTGCATCAACATTTTTCACATTAGAAAGAATTTTCTATTCATCATTCATACATTTTAATCAAATCATTTTGCATTCATCATATCATATTTCTCTATATCATATAAAAGTTCTAAAAGAAAATTTAAAAACTAAATCATATCATTGCATTTCATTCATTCATCAAATTACATCTATTACATCAAGTCATTATCCATTCACATTTTATTATCAATACATTATTAACATACATTATTTTAATTCATCCATCAAATTATCATATTCATTGCACCATATCATTCATCATTTCATTTATCATTATTGCATCATATCATTACATTGCCATCAATTCATAATTTATATCATACATCATTGTCATTTATTTATTTACATCATCTATTTTTACATTTACCTCCATACATCAACATCATACACCCATACATCATTCATTAATATAGAACATCATAAACCATAGCATATTTCATGATCATCTAGAATCAAGTAAATCATCACATGGCATATAGAACATGGAAAATAAATGCATCCATCATAGAATAATAATAGAAACCATCATAGATCAATAATAGTCTATTGCATATCATATAAATCATATAAACATCAATGCCAAGTATACAATGAAGTCTGAAATAAAAAAAGATATATCATCAAAATTGGTTGTATCAAAGTGTACATCATGTCTCTGAAATATCACAAAATCACATAAAACAGCTAGGATATACTACTGCTAGATGGTGTAGGCATCATAGGACTAGTACCTCCACCATCAGATGGACCAGAACCTCCTAGATCTCTGTGAGGTGGTTGGGACACACCCTCGCTAACAGTCCTGGTATGTGTCCTTCCTGATCGTGAAGGAGCATAACTCACTCTCCGCTCAGGAGGGACTACATCATGATAACAACCTCTGTAAAACTCAGCCTCTCGGCCCACATGCAACACCTCTCTCATATAATATGATACAGTGGTACCATCAGAAATCCATTGTAATCTCTCAGCAGTCATCTAAGCCTAATCTGTGATCTTCCTGGCACTATCTCTCTTAGCTGTCAGTGTACCAATCTATGTCTGGGCAACAACCAACTGTCCCTATATCTGTGTCATGGCCTAGACATGAGCCTATGCTAGGTTTGTAACTATTTTTGTGTCTGCACAAGTAAACCATGTGCCTAAATAAGCTACCCTTGTAGAGTTTGAATCTATACCTTTAGGCTGGCAATCTGAGTCTAATAATCAGTAGAAGATGACTCCAATACTCACCTCTTACGAGGCACACTAGTGGATGGACATGTACTATCTTCCACAACACCTCTACCATCATCCCCTCCATCATCTTCGTCATCACTGCTTCTCTCACCATTTCTACTCTCCTCACTATCCTCACTACCACTATCCTCCCCCTCACCACTACCCTCCCCCTCAACATCAACATCCTCCTCTCCACCAACATCCTCCACCACATCCTCCTCTCATCTCCATCACCAACCAGGAACAATAACAACCTCCTCCTCTAAGAGTAGTGGTGCTGGCTCATTAGGAATAGTGATCCAAGGGTAGGGATGTAATGCAAGATAAGCAACATACTCCTCATTCACTAGTGCCTCTATGATATCATGTCGTATATCCCAGGTTGAAGGTTGTAATGCATGGTATCCCTCCACAATAATATCATATGACATACATGGCCCCCAATCTACTATATCACTCTGACATCAGGCATAATGTGCAACACCCTGGGGCATGCATTGAATAATACCATAATGTTTGTAGACCCTCTGTAGTAAAAATATCTCTAAGATGAAGCGGGTCCTACCAATCAAGTACATAGAGTCACACATATAACCCATTTATGCATCATTCTCATCCCAGTGCTCGTAATCCAGAGATAGGGATGCCATGTCACAACCTTTAAGTCATCCAATACATGTCTCCAATGCTCCAACTTACCCATCCTAGACTGGGTAATTCAACCTTTGTATCTGAAAACATATGGCCTAGTAGCAGGCCTATCTCATACTAGCAGTGGTCGAGTGATAGTAATATTCTCCCATGCCCAAACCTAAAGCAAAGTAGCTCCCAATGATAAACTACGCCCGCTCAAATAAACAGCCGAATGCAAGTCATGATACAGATGTTCTAGCATGCACATCCACCAAGCATATCTAGTCCCATGCATGATCATACTCTCAAGAACATGGCCCCACCCAATAGATAGTCCCTTTGACCTACAATCAAGATAAAGGAACCCTCCAATAAATCTTGCTAGAACTAAAGGTAAGGTGGCATAGGAATCCACCATCTCCTGCCATGGAATCCACATCTCAGCAATATGCTCATCCTGAAAGACTCTGCGAAGAGAATTTGTCCCACCCACCTCCTATGAATCATACATGATGATCTCTCCAACAAATGGTATCTGCAAAATATGCCAGACATCCTCTGGGGTGATAGTCATCTCTCTAGTGGGTAAGTGGAAGGTGTTATGATCTCTATGCCACTGCTCAGCTAAAGCTGTGAGAAGACCCCAATTAATCCTAATCCAAGGCATGTCAAGAAGAGAAGCAAGTCCACATTGAACAATAATCTGTGTCTCATCTGGTGTCAGCTGTGGAAGCAAGTCAAACGTCCATGGGAAATGCTCTCGTATCTGGAGGTTATCCAAAGTTTCCTATCATCTTGAAATGTTCAAAATCAGTACACTTTGACGAATATCAGATATCAATTTATCCTATCAAATCTAATCAGCTCTTGGTGCAAATTTTTGATCAAAATTCGTAAGCAAGCATCATCAAACCTCACCTATCATGAGGTCATCATTATCAATCTTAAATTGTACTTTGCCTAACATGAGATCAGTTTATCAAAATCAACCTTGCCTATCATGAGGTTCATCATAGTTAAGATTATTCCTCACCTATCATGAGGATAATTCTTGTCTATCAATCATCATAAGGTTGAAAATCATCAAGGTTATTAAATCATCAAATCATATCAAATCAAAAGGTTGACACAATTGAAATCGACAAAATCAAGGACAAATCTGACTTGGATGCGCTAAATCAGGCATTCAAAGCGCTAAAATATCAAAAGCATCATTTCATCAGTCAGAAGCACTAGAATAGATTATCAAAGCACCGAAACAGTTGCTCGAAGCACTAATTTTACCATTTGAAGTGCTAATGTATCTTATCCAAGCACTAATCTTCTCGAAGCACTAATTTAAACACTCAAAGCACTAAACTATCCTATCGTAGTGCTAATCTTTTCGAAGCGCTAAACTAACCTATTAAAGTGCTAAAATATCAAATTGAAGTGCTAATTCGCCGAAGTGCTAAAACGGTTTCTTAAAGCACTACACTGGAGTGTCAAAGCACTATAGTGCATTCGTGAAGCACTAAAACTACAAAAAAATTGAAAAACAAAAAAAAATGAATTATGAGGAGGTTTAGGGGTACGCATTGGAGGGTCTGTAAGCGGTTGGGCGCTAATGACGTCACACACGATCGAACCGGTGGGTGTGGTAAGGGATCAAAATCTTGCTCCAAGTGTCTCAAATATCTCTCACTCACAAAGTTCTCAAAGGTCAGATGCACAAATGAATTTGAAAAAGACCCTTTTGACCTTTTATAGGTTATTAAAGGTGAATTTTGGTGGGATTCTAAAAAAAATTTAATTAATTTTATTGGGAGATTAATTGAAATTCATCCAGGGACACACTTTTTACATCAATTATCAGGAGAGAAATTATTTTACCATCAAAACTTCATCAAATCTTCAGCAAATCATTGAAAAATCATAAAAAATCATTAAAAAAAATTGAAATTGGAAAATTTCCGAAAAATCCAAAAAAAATCCAAAAATCATAAATTTATCTCCCAATGGGGCATATTATCATCAATCACCTAAAAATCAATGACTAAGGCATCTAAGACACACTAAAAAATATTCGTCAATACTAGCAGCAGTAGCAAAAACTTCTTTGAAGCAATGTGTAAACACATCACTTCAAAGAGGGGCAAAATGTATACACCTAAAAATGGTCTGGAGAATCTAATTAATTAAATACGAATTATTTGATTAATTATCCTAAATTCCTCTACTATTGAATAAATAGAAATATTTATTTATATAGTTCATGTTTAAATACTTCTAATTTTTCTATTATTTCATCTTAATTAAATAAACAAAATTAAATATTTTGTTTTATTTAATTATCAAATTCCCCTATTTATTCTATCTTAATCACATCATTTAAATAAATTAAACAAAATGTTAAATACTTTATTGTTTAATTATTATAATTCGTCTATTTTAATTTAATAAACAACTTCTATAATTTCTTTTATTAAATTATTTATTCCCTTTTTCTAATTTAAATAAATCAAATATATTTAAATAAAAGCATAAATCAAATATTCCTCGATTTTCACTCACCTATCAAATTAGATATCAAATGTCTAAATTATGTCAAAATTAATGCAACTGGCATTCACGAGAAAGCTTGCAGGCAATCCTCTCAATCTCCTCCCTCTAATCGTTCCTATGCTCTTGCCTGCTGTTTTCATGGGGAGGAACCATTCCCATGATCAGTTCCAGCCCTCCATCTCTCACCATTCAATCCTCCAGATTGAATCCAAGCCTCTAATTTTCTGCCCTTGTGCAAATGTGCTACTGGGAAATCTATAAATACAACCTTTCAATACAAGAAATGGATCCCATCTTTGTGCAAACTTACTTTGTAGGAAATTATCAAGCAATCAAGCATCAAGCATCATAACAGTAGCAATAGATTTCATGTCATGCCTGCATCATAGCTTCATGTCAGCATAGATTAAAGTAATTTCCTTTTATCATTTAGATATTATCATATAAGATTAGATCACTGTATCTAGCATCATTCCATTCTTTAAATTGGCATTTTAACAGTCATAGTGTCTTACTAAATCTGAGAGCTTCTTGACTTAATAAATCTTTAGCGATAGGAAGCAATGAGATGCTTTCAGTAGATTCTTGATTTAGAGTAGTTTCTTTATTGAATCTTTGATATAATGTTTCATTAAGAAGTGTATATACCTTTGTTACTTATTCACACTTACAGTTGTAGTCGTGAAACCTGGTAATCATATTAGGATGTGTACAGACTTTTGTGATTTAAATAAAAATTCTTTAAAATACAATTTTCCCCTTCCTAATATTGACATGATAGTGGAATCGACTATGGGACATGCTTTGTTTTCATTAATGGATGGATTTTTTGGATATAATCAAATATTTATGAACCCTCAAGATCAATACAAGATAGCATTTACTACAACTTGGGGAATATTTTGCTAGGTATTCATGCCTTTTGGATTGAAGAACACAGGTACAACTTATCAATGAGCTATGCCATTAATATTTCATGATTATATACATAAGATCTTGGAAGATTATGTTGATGATATTCTAGCCAAATATTGAACTCGACAAGACAATGTGAATATCCTTCAAAAAATCTTTGAGCGAATGTGAAAATATAACATGACATTAAATTCGAAAAACTATCTTTGGTGTAGATAGTAGAATTTTTTTATTTTTTATAGTATCTCATAGAGGCATTGAGGTGGACATGAAGAAAATTAATGCTATAGTTAACATTCCACCTCCTAGAAATATTTCTTGATTGCGCACTTTACAAGGAAGAATTCAATCTATCTGTCATTTTGTAGCATCCTTAGAAAATCGAGCAATATCTTTTATGCAACTCCTTAAGAAAGAGGTTCATTTTAATTGGAATAAGGAAATTTTAAACAAGCTTTTGATATTTTGAAAGATTACCTTGCTACTCCACCTTTTTTACAACCTGCTATGCAAGACAAACCATTTATCCTTTATACAGCAGCATCGACCCATCCTCTTGTAGCATTTTTGGCTCAACAACACGAAAATGGTAAAGTACATCTTTTCTATTACATTAGCTAAACTTTGATTGATTATGAGACATGATAAACGATGATAGAAAACAATGTTTGGCTCTTGTATTTTGTACTAGTAAATTGAGACATTACTTACTGAATTTGGAAATACATGTGATGATGAAATTCAATCCTTTAAAACATCTTTTTGCTAAAAAAAATTTATGAGGATGCTTAGCTAAGTGGGTTATGTTGTTAACTGAGTTTGACCTTAATTTTGTCTTGCAAAAGTCAATTAAGGGACAAGCCTTGACTGACCAATTAGTTGACACTCCCTCTCCCCTAGCATTACCTAATAATGATTCATTCCCTGACGATAATGAGTTGATGATTGAAACTAATTCATGGGTTATATTTTGACAACTCTAAATGTAGGATGGGCTTTGGTGCAGGGGTTATAATAATCCTGCCCGTAATAAAGCCTATTCCCTTGTCCTACCACTTACACTTCCTATGCACAAACAACACTACAGAGTATGAAGTGTTAATTATTGGATTACATGCCGCTTTAACTCTAGGAGCATGAAATATTAAGATATTTGGTGATTCACATTTAGTAATTAAACATAAATGTAACATATCAAGAAAAACATGAAAAATTATTAAAATATAAGGATCTCACAATGAGTCTATTAAACACCTTTGATTCATATACCATTGATAACATCCCATGAAAAGATAATCGACATGCTGATGTAATGAGAAGTGTGACTTTCCTTATATCTCCTCAAGATCCTTCAAAATATTTCACATTTATTATCCATACAATTATGAAACCATGAATAGAATATAAGGTCAAATAAGTGTTCTCAACCACTATGGAAAGCTCTAGTGAATGGTATGCACCGATATTTAATTATTTAAAAGAAGGTACCTTTCCTGAGCCAACAACTAAGAACATTCGATCCCGCCTTCAAAAACTTGTGTCTAGATATATAATATTTGTTGATGTTTTGTATAGAAGGTCCTTTGATGGTCTTTTACTTAGATGCCTTAAACAATCCAAAATCTCTACAGCACTTGTGGAAGCCCATGCTGGTGCTTGTGGGGGTCATTTTAGAGGAATATCATTAGTTTAAAAGCTAATTCACATAGGATACTATTGGATACATATGGAACAAGATTTCTTTGAATACATTAAAAAATGTCACAAATGTCAAGAACATAGCAATTTGATTCACGCTCCTGCTTTTGAGATTCATTCCCAAGTTCTTATTTGGCTATTCTCGATATGGGGTCTGGATCTTATTGCAAAAAAATCGCCACCTTCTTTCGTTAGACATACATTTATATTTACCACAAAAAATTATTTCACGAAATGTGTAGAAGCCATTCCCCTTCATTCAATAATTGTTGATGTAATATGGCATTTCATATTGGAACACATTTTTCCTTGCTTTGGACTCCCTTCCATGTTAGTTTTGGATAATGGGACACCATTTAAGAATAATGATGTGAATAAGTTCTTAGAAACGTTTAACATCCAACATCATTTTTCAACACCCTACTATCCACAATCTAATAGTCAAGCCAAATCAACTAATCAGACTCTTGAGAAAATCTTAAGGAAAACATTAAGTAAACATGATAAGGATTGGCACATGCAGTTGACATATGCATTATGGGCTTATTGTACTATTATTAGAAAATCAACTGGGAATAGTCCTTATAACCTTGTCTATGGTACTAAGGTGACAATGCACTTGGAGTTAGAGATTCCTTCATTGAGAAACGCTCTTCAAGGACTTATTGATGACAATACTTATAAAGAAAAATGATTGCATCAGCTTGAAATGCTTGATGAACAATGCATTAATCCTCTTGAGCATCTCTAAGCTTACTCTAGAAAAATGCAACGTAGTTAGAATGATGATGTCATCCCTCATTCATTTACTAAAAGTGATTTGGTATTATTTTAAAATCAATGCAATGTTAATGCCGCCTCAATTGAAAAAGGAAAATTCAGCCCTAATTGGTTAAGACCTTACATAATTAATGAAAGTTATGGGTCTGGAGCATACATGTTAACAAAAGTGGATGGAACACCTCTTAAAGAACCTATTAATGTCACGCATTTGCATTTGTACTATATCTAATTTTCTTGAATAGTGTTAGTGATAAAGCAGTGGTGTTAGAGTTAGTATAAGATATTCTATGTTCTCTCACATTGCTTTATTCTTGACAAACAATCATTTGTGTTCCTTTAATACTAAAGTTATTATTTAAATTAGTTTTGGGTGGTTACTTTAGGTTTCATACTATTCAAGTTAATCTTGTACGTTATGTTAGATTAGATCCTTATATGCATTTAGTGTTCTATAATTAGATCATAGGTGAATTTAATTTAGCATAACATACTCAATCATAATGCTGCATCTAAAAGAAAACTAAGATAGTTTTAATTAGATCACATAAAACATGTTATATCATGGAGACATTTATTAAATAGTCTTACAAAGATTATTTCATAAATCGCATTGCCATCTAACTTAAACATATAAACATAAAACAACCAAATATAGATGCTCATATATATATATATATATATACATCATCCAAAAAAGTTTAAGTACATGTCATCAAATATACAATGCTATTGTGGCTTGTGGCTCCTAGATCCCTCGAGACCTGGTGATCTCATCTATCAAGAAATGGTAGTATGCGATCATGAACTAACAATAGAATCAAGTGCATCTTGTAGGCCCTTGGCTCATCCAACAATTGTAGCCTCCCATATGATGGCCTCCATGTGCTCTCACTCTATGCGGTCTCTATTTTCCTATAGCTTGGAAATCTCCCCACGAAGTCTCTCAACCTCTATTGGATCTTGAGATGACCAAAGCTCCTCATATGTAGCTTGCATTATGGAGAGGTCACCCTTAAATTGTTCAATGTTCCTGGTAGCAATCTCATATGCTCCTCTCAACCTTGTGAAAGGCTCAAAAAGCTTTGGATTCTGCTCCATGATGGGTGGGGGCATGTAGTCTATGTCGATAGCCTCATCTGCAACTGAAGGAGGTACTATCTATGTGGTCACCCATCACTGCAAGATAGAAATCATAAAGCTAATCAGTACACATCATGACATATATATATATATATAAATCAAAAACATGAATATGAGCATAATCATAAATAATGTGTCATCACCTAGATCTCTAACTGGCTATGTAAAAATAGCCTCATCCTTCATAGGAGGAATAGAAGATATGCTAGCCTCTCCATGCTCATAAGTGTTGGCACGTGCTACAACTACTGACTATGATTTGGTAGCCTGAGTGGGAACTGAATCTCTCCACTCATGGGTAACTAGATCCTCATCTACTATATCACTTCCCTCACTCACTATTTGGCCCTCGTCCTCCTCATCCTCATCCTTGTCCTCCTCCTCCTCCTCCTCCTCATCGTATTCCTCCTCTACCTCATCTGTAAATAGGTCTGTAGTCTTAACCCCTGGCTCCTCACCTATCTCCTCCTCATCATCCCTCTGATGTGGAAGATTCCCTACAAAGCCTATAGGCTGATCCATAGGAAATACTGGAGTTGGTCGTGTTGTGTCCAACCACTCCTCATATTCATCTGTATCACCCACATCATCAACGTAAAAAATTGGGGGCATATCGATATCATCATCATCAATAGTCATTTGTCTCATATCTCTTGGCCTCCGACCACTCCACATTGAACACATGTAAAATGGTCATGCTACTGGTGGTACTTGTACCTGTCCAAACTACCGCATAACATGATCATAGTAGAATGGTCTCACTATGTAATTGTGCCTCCTGAGTAAAAACTTGTCCCTATGCATCCTCATCAACTAGTGGGTATCATCTGGCCACTGTGGTATCAGCTAGTAAGGTCTCCATAAGATCTCCTCCTGATCTAGGCAGTCAAATCTGACTCTCTAGAATAGCATGTCTCCATACTGCCACTCTCATCTCAATGGATAACTGAAAGAGTGTGGGTATCCCAGGGTGCATACAAAAGGAAATCATGTTGACATGGTGCATGTGATATTCTATAGGAACCAAACTTGTAGTAGTGTATAATGCACCATGCTCTCCACCTCATGGTAAGCGAACCATCCTAAATCATAGTAAAGATGTACCAGCATGCTATGACCCCATGCATAGATGATCCTGCGGTGCTCCATCTCCCTGATAATGTGTACGAGTCCCCTATCTAGATGTTCTCTCGAGCCATCTGGGACTAGTACTAGTGCTACAGTGAAAATCATAATCCATCTTAGAAGTGGCGATCATGCATAGAGTAGCCATTGCAGCTCAATATGTGGCCCCTTGATCTCCTCACAAATCAAACCTCCAAGACAATACTAGATGTATGCTCTCATCTCCCTATATGAATGACCCTCTACAAAATGGATGGTCTCACCTCGAATGGAAACTCGAAGAATGCGATGAACATCCTCCATAGTTATAGTCATCTTGCTAGTGGGTAGATGAAAGGTGCAGGTATCTGCATCCCACCTCTCTGATAATTCCATTAACATAGCATCATGGTATCTCGTAGGGGGCATGAGATATGCCTAGTATATCCCAGTCACCTATAAAATCTCTATATCCTCTACCGAAAATGTTGCAAATAGGTCTTGTAAGTGATAGAATAGTCTACCACTGATATGCTATCATAATCGAAGAGGTATGTAACACAAAAAAAAAGAAAAATTATCACCTATAAGCATTCTAAAATCTTAAATCTATACATAAACAATCAAAAAGTGTGCTAAAGTTGCTCTAGGGTACTTTTATAAGGGTCCTATATGCTTTATTCTTTTGTTTCCTACACTTCACCAAAAAAGTGGGACACTTTACGAAAAAGTGGGACACTTAGCAAAAAAAAAGGGACACTATGTGAGAAAAAAGGGATTCTTTAATACGGATTTTTCTTCGAGGGTCCTAAATCTATCTAGAAATGTGTAAAACATATAAAAAAATACATAAAAATGAAGCTAAGGTAAAGAAGAATCCACTCACTATAAGTTGTGGCTCACCCCACACCACCTCCTCGTGTAGGCTCTCAAGTCTCAGAGGCATGTATGGTCGTACGCTCAACATTGTCACTCGTTCTCCACCAAAATAAAACTACAAGAAGGTAAAAGACAATGATTACAAATTAATTCACTTTTTACTCTTATATATGTTTAAATTAGGCCATTTTCATATTAGGGTTAAAAGTGATTTTTCATTCAAACTAGCATATTGGGGGCTAGAGAGCTTCGTTTTCAACACCGTTTGTTGCATTGGATTCGTGATTTCATCACCGTTCTCATCAAATATCTATCACTATGTGGTATGGTACTTGGAAATACCCAATGATGCGACTCATACATTTCAATTCGGTTAGACTACTACCTTGATTCCACCTCCATAAAGAAAGGGGAATCAAGGGGGGCATACATCTACCCTTGAATTTGATTTCATGAAGAAGTTAGATAAGAATATTTTTGAATGACTAATTAATCATTTTTGTCGGATGTGGTTCCTAACATTGTGGTTTTGTAGATATCTACAATGGGGGCTTCATTCTCCCATGATTGTGAATGGATCCATATGAATATATTTTTATTAAATGATTTTTATTGTTTGAATTCCTTTAGCTTGCATATGCATGTAGAGTCATATGGGCACTAAAGTGGGGGCTAAATACATAGTGTAGAAAATTGTACTCCCTTCTTGGAGATGGTACAATTTCACACTTATTTTGGACCTATTTTAGTACCCTTTCATTAATAACCCTTTAAATCATCATTAATAGGCCCCTAAGACCCTTTATTTTAGATCCCAAGGTTTATTTTAGTTGAAATCTTGACAAAATCAACAAAGGAATTTAATCTTCCAACATACCAACATTTTCTTACCCTGAAAACCTAGGGTGGGACTCATACGCCACCTTGGGCATATGAGTCCCCCTAGGTGGCACCCATATTCCACCTTGGGTGTATGAGTCTTGTGTGGCTCCTTTTTAGGGTTTGAGCGAGAAATTAAGGTTTCTAATTCAAATTTTGGACTAATATAGACATTTGGGATCTAGTAAACATTAAATTCTAGATGAGATGCCTATAAAACTAAGGTTTCAAATCATTATTTCACCTAGAAAAGGTGGTTCAAGAGCTAATAAATCCTAAAGTTTTCAAGCAAGATTCTTCAAGAGATATTTTCAAGTATTCAATTTGAGAAAGTAGCAAGCAAAGTTGAAGTCTTGGAGCAGCATAATAGTTTTTTTTCAAGTCTTCAAGCTCACTTTCATTCAAGATCTAGCATTGTCAAATATTGATGATGGTTGCCTATGGAGAATCATGATGGATTCTAGCTTGAGAAGATGCAACTAGCCATTGAATATGTGACCAACGACTTAGTATTGGATGAATACACTTGATCCATGAGGATTCAAAGTATAATTATGTTAGTAAGCATCAGTCCCAATAAGATCATTTATTGCAAATATTTAAAGTTATTTTACCATGATGAGCTTGCGTCGATTGATTCTATTGAAGATAATTGACGAAACCGATGATAGATGAGTATGAAAACATGATTTAAAGTTATTTTATCATGATGAGAACTATTCTAACATGATATGTGCTAAGATGATCAATATGGATGCATGCAAAACTATTCTAAATGAATTTTAATCTCTAAAGATTCAAACCCTAATTACAAAATATGTTAAATGGATGCATCTAAGTTACCATGGAAGCTAAGCTAATATGATGCAAGAAATTAACCTAAATTCCTTTTAAAACATGAAATATGAGTGGAAGATGAGAGTGATTTTAACAACATAATTTTTTTGTTAAAATATGGATCCAATTGTCTCCAAATAGTGACCTATTTATAGGAGGACAAATGAGAAACAAAGCGCTAAGATTGAAAAAGCTAATCAATGGTCAATATGGAAGGAAGATGGAGGCATGAATCATGGATTCCCATCAAGGGTTAAGGATGCAAGATGATATTTAATCAAGGGCTCACATTCATCCAAACAAACACACTTTCAAAACTTGCACGAGAAGTATTGTTCAAAATTTGTTTCAAAAAGGAATATTCCCTTTTCAAATGAGTCAAGAAAGAGAATATTCTCAAAGAATATTCTCATGGGTGAGGGAATTAGATATTTAGTTAATTTTAAAACCAAATTAAATGTGCAAAGGAATATTCCCTTTTTGGAGGAATGTGCAAAGGAGGAATATTCACTTGCAAGTTGGAGGAATGGATTTAATTAGTAATTTCATAATTAAATAAAGTTTCAATTATGCAAATTAGGGGAATTATTTGAAATTCATTAAATAAAATGATTTAATGAAAAGGGGGATGTGATTATGATATTTAATTAAATAACTTAGGGTTATTTAATTAAATAAGAGGACTTTAGGGATTAAATTAAATAATTTGATTTATTCAATTTAATAGGATCAAATGTTAGCATGAAAGAGGATGAATTTACCCAATTAGGTCAATTAGATTAATAGATGGAAAATGATGCAATTAATTAAATAGCTAGGATAATTTAATCAATTAAGCGAAAATAGGATGGGTGGATGAAGTGATGTTAGTATATTGGATTTGAGTGCATGATATCATTCAAGATATTTTTAAGTGTCTAAATTTTTCCCCTCTTTGAAGTGAGGTACCTGTTACATTGGTTCAAAGACTGACACCATTTGAATTAAAACTCCTGCTTAGATCAAAAAAAAAAAATTATTTATTTTTTTGGATGACCCACTATTGCCCCAATGGAAGGAATAAGTTGGTTCCTTTCCCCCTTGAGAAATCGAGCAAAAATTTTGAATTTTGGGTTGATTTCTCGAGAAAGGTAAAACATAGGTTCAAGTGCTAAAATAGGCCCTAGGATGCCAAAAATGGCCTCAAAAATGCAAAAAATAGCTCAAAATAGGTTGCATAGATTGGAAATAGGTAAAACAGGTGAAAAAACTAGTTTTTGGTTCAAATTAGGGCAAAACCCCCTAATTTTTAGGCTTAAATAGGTGATGAAGGGTCACTTTCAAATCATTTATGCATTCACACTTGATAGATTTGTTGCATTTTGAGTTTTGACCTCCTAACAAAATGGCGCAATGAGTGCTCCCACAACACATTTCTGACCAACCGTATGCAATCTAAAACTTTTCTTGCATTTTGACTTTTTGTGCATTTATTATGCTTTGGAATTTGGATTGGGTGGGTGTCGTATTGCGACGCTATTTTAAGAATTGGTGACACTTTTTTCATTTTTAGTGACGCCATTGTGTATGGTGACATACTTCATGATTTGAAATTAGGGTTTCCATATTTCAAATTGTGATGTGGATGTAATAAGCGACGCACCTGCTTGATTTGTAATTTAGATTTAGGGTTTCATATCTCAAATGGCAATGCTAGTGTGAATACCGATGCTAGTCATGATTTAGAATTTGAATGCATGTAGAATTACTATTTGGAATTTGGACTATGTTGAGATACCTTCGTAAATACTGACGCTTTTGTCATTTGGGAGATAAAAACTCCAAACTTGGATATTTTTAGTGAAATTTGACATCGTGCGCTTTGTGGGTGCAGGAAGTTATCCAGTCTTTGATGTCCCGCGAGCACTGACCTACTATTCTATCCAGACTTGATTTATTTGAGCTTTGACATGAGCACCTTGGGGAGATCAGATTGTGGTATGTTGCTTATATGCTTGTTGTGCGGACCCACCTACCAATGATGACAAATTTATATGAGCGATGGCATAGCGAGACCTCATCATTCTACTTACCCACCTGTGAGGTGATAGTCATGCTAGAGGATGTATGGTGGATATTATGATTTCCCATACATGGAAAGATGGTGATCTATGACACTAATGCAAGATATGATGCCTGTCATGACTCAATGATAACTTTAAGAAACCCCCCTCAAAAAAAGATATAAAATCTTGTTGAATCTTTCATTTTTTGAGGAAAAAAAATTAATTTCTATTGGCGAAACTTTCCTTTTTTTCGAAAAAAATATTAGTTTTATTGGTGATTTTTTAACATCACTAAAATTTTGTGGAAAATTTTGGTGAATCTTGAAAAATAATAGGAAAATGCATTTATTATGATGGCGAATCTATCCAATCTAAAAATAATTCTCATGGAAAAGTAGGGGCCCGTGGGTGGAAATTATCGATGAGTTGAAGGGGTAGACTATAATATTTACTTTCTACCATTTTTTTATAATATAATATAATGGCCCTCATTATATTCTACAAGGTAAAATGTAACCATGATCTATAATTCTCATGGGGGCTCAAAACTTCTTTTAGATCATTGATCTAACAACCCTTGTTGTACACTATAAGGTGAAATTTACCCACAATCTATAATGCTCGTGATACCCAAAATTATGGGCCCCATGAGCATTATAGATCATGTGTACATTTTACCTTGTGGAATACAACAAGCGCCATTAGATTATATTTAAATCAATGATGGAAACTAAAGATGATAAATATGGTCCTAAAGCAACTAATAGTTATGATATACTATTGGCAAATTAATATAGATTTCTCCAATAATTTATAAAATTAAGGCAAATATGATCTAATCATGTATCGAATATTGTGGTGAATTTTTGAGTTAAATTTTTTAATAAAATAAATTATTTGGCGATTTAAATGAGACTATAATAATTTTTTGTAAAAATGTGGTGATTCAAGTCACATTGTAGCTTGAACTATTAGCCAATTGGCGAATATTAGCCACTAAAAAAATCACTGGTCATGAGGTTCTTGACCAGGAGACTCTCCTAGTCAATTCATAGATTTACCTTGAGATGTATAGAGTTCGCTCGTTGACCTTCAGATTGATCATTGGTACAGTGATTTTGAGGTTGGTTGTCATAGATCAATGGAGTAGGGGATTCAGTCCTAGATGGGGGTTTGCATGGCATCAAATGCTTTTGAAGAGGATCCAATATGTGTGGGTTCTAGTGATGTTGGCCTTGTTTTATCATGACATGCATGACTATGTGTACTACAACGATAAAGATATTGGTATAGGGGTAACTCTTTT
Source organism: Sequoiadendron giganteum (assembly GCA_007115665.2). NCBI lineage: Eukaryota > Viridiplantae > Streptophyta > Pinopsida > Cupressales > Cupressaceae > Sequoiadendron > Sequoiadendron giganteum. The sequence continues at coordinate 546,330,921 of CM021109.1, forward strand.
ACATATATGGGCATGGGAGCACATTGTCGTGCTCCGACCAATTTTCCACATGGAAGATGTGGAGCCATATGATCCTATTGTCTATCCAGAGGTATAGAGGAGTGATCACTCTATAGCAAACAAGGTAGCTCAACATCTCATATTGGAGGAGATTGATTGATGAGATGACAGTATTTTCATGGCGGTCCTAGCTAGAGATGTTAGCCTAGTATGACGATGCACAATAGCAGAGCCAGCAAAAATGGGGGATAGATTGATGTTGATTAAGTGCTATCACAACTACTTTTGAAGATTCCACTCAAGGATAACCCTAGATATCTCAATGCAAAAGAGAAAGAAATCTTGCAATAAGGCTATCCTAGGAGATGAATATGATCTAATAAGTGGTTTACCACCACGTTTAGACTTGGAAAAGACAATGAAATGAAAGATGAAATGTAAAACCGTAATTGAATGCAAAATAAAACTAAATGACTTAAAAATGCATATAAAATAGAATAAAAAGTTGTGAAATGAAATGTGTGCACCTGGGAATCTAAAGATTACTAGAATAAGCTCTAAAATGCTAGAAACTCTAACTTTTTGACCTAGTGGGACTCATTCACCATTCTGGGTGAATAAATCCCAGTTCTAGAATTTTGTACAGGAGCGGGTTTCATAAAAAAGGGTATTTAAATCTGCAAAAATATCTGAAAAACACCTATAGTGGGACTCATTCACCACTTGTGGTGAATGAGCCTAGTTTAGATTTTTTTGGAACTTCAAAGTTCTGATCTGCACGTCTCAGTTTGGTCAATTTGCTTCCCCAGGTTTTTGGATCTAAAACTTTGAGTTCGGGGTTGTAGATGACCTCTTAGTGATGATTATGACCTTGCAAATGGGGAGACAAATCCAACAAGCTTGTAACCTCTTCAATGATCTTCAAGTCTTCAAAGCACCTAGATTTGCAATCACACAAAGAGAGAGAGAGAGAGAGAGAGAGAGAGAGAGTTGATTGTTAGGGAATAGGGGTTTTCCTTGGTAAAACCCCTTTTAGGTAATTAAACCAAATGATGAAACAATGAAATAAGGAAATAAAACATGAAACATAGGATATGAAACATTAACAATGATACCTTGAATGATGATGTCTTGTAAATTTGCAACTCAACATGAAATGGCCATGAAGGATGTAGATCTTGATCTTTGACAATAGGTGTAGAACAATGCTTGATCTTGGATCTTCAATGCTACATCACAACACTAGCTCAATAACATGCTTGATGCTTGATATGCTTGTCATGATGGTGGATCTTGAATTTTTGCAACAATGGATGTAGAATCTGCCCTCGAATGCCTTAAAAATGATCTTGAATGCTATCTTGATGATCTTGTAAAGTCTTGGAATGCTTAACTCTTGAATGCTTGACTTGATAACAAGAATTCATGATGAAATAATTATTTGAAATCTTTTTTATATAGGAAATGCACTCAAATGACCATTAATTTTATCCCAAAGGCTGACATAGAATAAATTTGAACTTAAAACCCAGTTTTTCCCACTCAAACCTTGAAAATAGGCCAAATGGGATTCATTCACCAAGTTGGGTGAATATGTCCCACCTATATGGGACTCATTCTCCCAAAGTGGCGAATTGGTCCCATAGGAGCTATTTTTCCAGCTAAAGTGTCGGTGAATGAAGAAATTAAGTTTATATGTTGATCTTGTTGGGTTTTGATTAAAATATTCCTTGGAATGCATAATATGTGGTCATAGGGGTCTATTAATGATGACATAAAGGTCATAAATGCAAAGGGGCTCAAAATCCAATTTGAAAGTGTAAATAAATATACTTTACAACACTAAATTAAGCCAAAAATAAGTCTATTTAGCTTAGAAGGGCCTTAAATCTCATGTGAATGTGAAGCACATTACAACACTAGATTAGGCCCATTTTCATTTACAAGCCTCCTAAATTAATGTGAAGGTGTCAATAAATACACTTTACAACATTAAATTAGGGAAAAGTTAGGTTAATTTAGCTTAAAAAGGGCCCAAGACCTAATGTGTATGTGTAAAACACCTCACAACACTAGATCAAGGCGATATCAAGTCTAATTTGTCATTAATTATTCCCAAATTAAGCACTTGGGATACTTTTTCAGTGACTCCATTTATCCCTGACTTTAGTGAGAGGATGAAGTTGCTTCAAACTCACACTAAATTAGACATTCAAGAGGGGTCCTAGTGTATCGATGTGGATGGTCTAGGATAACAAAGATTGAGGAGGCGATCAAACCCCCAAGATCCAATATCCTAAGTCAAACCAACATAAGCACAAAAGGACACACACAAGATGTATAATATGTAGCATCAAGATACGCAAACATGTAATGTCAATAACTAGAAGAAAGAAGAACAAAATAAACAAAAATAAAAAGATGGATCAAGCTTCAATCGTTTGTCCAACATGATGTGGATTGGATCTAAGTTTTTTGTCCAAAAAAAAATGCATACTCACTCTAAGGCAAGGGAACTCCTAGTTGTCCGTCCGCTAGGTGAGAAGTCCTAGAAGGTGAGACACATACACTCATTATTGGTATGCACTCTCACACACATGCAAGTGGCTATGGAGAAATTCATGCCTCGATTGGGCTTCCCTCTCAAACCATACCAAAGTTATACCTCTTGATAACTTTGATAAGGTTCCACACAAAAATTATTTTTGAGCTTCATGAGGCAAGAAAAACTTTTTATGCTTGAAACATAGAGACATTGTAGATGAAAAATAGTGTAAGGTTTATTCAAAGGGATTTTTCTTAGTTCATGTAAGGTCTATTCTTAGGGAAAATTGTGTCTAATATCTCCAAGAGAGGACAATTCAAAGAAATATCACACTCTCAAAGGAAATCAAACTCAATGACACCACCAAGAAAAGGACTCATCACAAGAGTAAAGAAAATCACACAGTGAAACCTAAGTGTCGTTGTATGCCCCCACTTTAAACAAATTGCTAACACCATTGCTATGAGAAATTTATTTAAAGTAGAAGAAGACATGAGAGATTATTTGGAAATCCCTATGCCAAGCCATGTGTTTCCGAATCAAACTACATCATGAATAATTATGTCACATGCAAGTCAACTTAAGGCATGTCGTCCACATCCCAAGCTTTCTCTTATATGTACATGAAAGGTGATCAAATGGCCAAAAGAGACAACGACAAGTGACATATGGGGATAAGGCTTCCTAACCCCCTTACCCCCAGTTAGTGTAGGACAAGGGTGAGACTGGAATGGATGATGATATGTTGCTCCTTACAAAAGGGGAATAACTTGCAATGAATGCAAAACATGCAATAGTAAGTATGTTATGATCCTACAACTATTACATGGAAAGGAGTAGAAACTAAGGTTATTTATTATGATGAGTAAACAAGGTGTCAACTTGATACATATTTAATGAGATATCTATTAGTTTCAAATGCATCAAAGTTAAAGTTGTCTTGGAAGAATCTTTTGTGATAGCATTGGCATTGAATGAAGGCTTTTGTTTTGAGGGACAATAACCAAGATCATTAGTCATTTCTTATGTTTTAGGATCTATAGGGACATGGATTCCTTTTTCTATAGCATCAAATCCTTTCCCAAGTTGCTTCATAAGTTCAAAACTTCTTCCATAAAGCTTTTTCATTTCTTTTGCATTCGGTGGTTGTTCAACCTCATCAAAGTTTGTCGTGTATGTTGTCGTTTCTTCTAAAGTGGTTGAAGTGAATGTTTTTGAATTTTGTATTGTCGTTACCAGTTTCTCTTTTCCCTTTTTAGACTCTTTTGTTACAATCATGTATTCTCTCATGAATATAGCTATGAAATCAAAGGTTTTCGAAAAATCTTCCAATAACTTTGTGGCTTTTTCAATTTTCTTTTGTTTTTTTGTCGCTTGTATGGGTTCTACATGTGTGGTTGATTTTAAGAGATATCTAACGTGCATAATATCGAAATACATATCCTTAGTTTCATGATCTCTTAGTGAAGAGGATTTTATTTTCACTTCATCATCTTCATCTAAGGAAGCCATATTACTATTGTTTGAAAGAAGTTTTCCAATGTTGTCGTTTTCTTACACCATGATAGCTTCCCTAGTAGGTGAGTTTTTACGAGAGTAACAAACTAGATGTTCATGACATTCATTGTTTGGTTCTTCTAAAATGTTTTCATCACAAGTAAGGGAGTGATCAATCATTGGATTGTTTTGCATGTTAATTATGGAATTTTTTTGTTCAATAATGTTTTCCTCATGATTCTCATTGATTGGTCTTGTAACACCATAATATCTTCCTCACCAATAGGAGAGATAGTAGGAGAGAGGGAAATTAGATTATTGTCCATAATTTTATCTTTTTTTCTCTAAGGTCTCATTCTCTTGTTCCATAATATATTTCCAAGGGGGAAGATGAATAAGACTTGCATGATTCTCAATTATTATATCTCCTATCACCAAGATACCTTCATCACTAATAGGAGAGGTATCGGGAGAAGAACAATTATGATTCTCATGATTGTCCATGCTTGTATCCTCTTGTATCAAACCTTTAGTGGATGATCTAGGAGAAATGAAGTCATCAAGGGCCTCATCTAGCATGTCAAATTCATCACTACTAAAGGGTTTGAATGATATGCTAAGGTTAAACATTTTTTTGTTTGTTTCTTTTGATGTTTTGAGGTTTTTTTTTGTTTTTCATTTTTTAATGAATGTTGAATGTAATCTAATCTAATTGAATTATGAATTAAGGATGAAATTGAAAAGTGCAAGAACCTAATTCTATCCACAATTGAAATGAATGTAAACTATGATAATTCGAATTATTTGATTGTAATAGAAAGCAGATAGACTAAAACTGAAAAGAAATAACAACAAACAGAAGCTTAAAAATAGGAAATTCAACTCTGTAAAATGCAATACAGAATTTTCACTGAGACTGATTCGCCCAAGGTGGCGAATGAGTCCCAATACGGATTTTTTTTAAATTTTCAAAACAAAATAGTTGATTTTTGTGCCCTTTATGCTATATGATCTAGAGCCCAAGTGAAAATGCATATTTTATGTGTTTTTCAATGATTTGAGATGCAAAAATGCAAACTATATGCACTTTCACTAATGCAAATTAACTAATGCAAAATGCAATGCAATGTTACAAGGTAATTCTAGGATGATTATGGAATCCAAATCAGAAAATTAAATGCTCTAAATGCATGTTCACCAAAATCAAACGAACAAAAAAGGGGGATAGATTGATGTTGATTAAGTGCTATCACACCCACTTTTGAAGCTTCCACTCAAGGATAAACCTAGAGATCTCAATTCAAAAGAGAAATAAATCTTGGAATAGGATTCTCGTAGGAGATGAATATGATATAATAAGGGGTTCACCACAAAGTTTAGACTTGGAAAAGACAACATAATGCAAGATAAAATGTAAAACGCTAATTAAATTCAAACTAAGACTAAATGACTTAAAAATGCATATAAAATAGAATAACAAGTTGTGAAATGAAATGTGTACACTTGGGAATCTGAAGATGACTAGAAGAAGCTATGAAATGCTAGAAATTTTTATTTTTGACCTAGTGGGACTCATTCACCATTTTGGGTGAATCAACCCTAGTTCTAGATTTTTGCAGAAGAGTAGGTTTAAGATAAAAGGGTATCTGAATCTACAAAAATCTCAAGAAAATACTTACAGTGGGACTCATTTTCCACCTGTGGTGAATGAGTTCAATTTTGATTTTCTATAACTTCAAAGTCTTGATCTACACCTCTTATTTTGTTCAATCTACTCCCCCAAGTTTTTAGATTTGAAACTTTGATTTTAGGGTTGTAGATGACCTCTTAGTGAAGATTATGACCTTGCAAATGTGGAGACAACTCCAACAAGCTTGTAACCTAATCTTCAATGATCTTCAACTCTTCAAAGAACCTAGATCTACAATCACACAAATAGAGAGAGAGAGAGAGAGAGAGAGAGAGAGAGAGAGAGAGAGAGAGAGAGAGAGAGAGAGAGAGAGAGTTGATTGTTAGGGAATAGGGGTTTTCCTTGGTCAAATCCCTTTTAGGTAATTAAACCACATGATGAAACTACGAAATACGGGCATGAAACATGAAACATGAACAATGATACCTTGAATGATGATGTCTTGTAAATATGCAACTCAACATAAAATGGTCATGAAGGATGTAGAACTTGATCTTTAACAATAGGTGTAGAATAATTCTCGATCTTGGATCTTCAATGCTAGATCACAAAACAAGCTCAATAACATGCTTGATTCCTGATATTCTTGACATGATGGTGGATCTTGAATTTTTGCAACATTGGATGAAGAATTTCCCTTGAATACCTTGAAAATGATCTTGAATGTTATCTTGATGATCTTGTAAAGTCTTGGAATGCTTGACTTGATAACATGAATTCATTATGAAATAATTATTTGAAAGATTGTTTATATAGGCAATGCACTCAAATGACCGTTAATTTGATCCCAAAGGCCGACATAGAAGAAATTTGATCTCAAAACCCATTTTTCCCACTCAAACCTTGAAAATAGGCCAAATGGGACTCATTCACCCAAAGTGGTGAATGGGTCCCATAGGGGCTATTTTGCCACCTAAAGTGTCAGGGAATGAAGAAATTAAGTTTATATGTTGATCTTGTCGAGTTTTTGATTAAAATATATCTTGGGATGCATAATATGGGGTCATATGGGCCTACTAATGATGATATAAAGGTCATAAATGCAAGGGGGACCAAAACCCAATGTGAAATAAATACACCTTACAACACTAAATTAAGGCAAAAATAGGTCTATTTAGCTTAGAAGGGCCCTAAATCTCATGTGCATATGTAAAACACATTACAACACTAGATTAGGTTCATTTTAGTTTACAATACTCCTAATTTAATGTGAAGGTGTCAATAAATACACTTTACAACATTAAATTATGGAAAATTTAGGTTAATGTAGCTTTAAAATGGCCCAAAACCTAATGTGGATGTGTAAAACATCTCACAACACTAGATCAAGGCGATATCAAGTCCAATTTGTCATTAAATATTCCCAAATTAAGAAAGGGATACTTTTTCGGTGACACCAACTAGCTATTCTTTGCTCATCAGACTCAGTATATGCAAGGTCGTGTGTACACCATGATCAAGAGTTACCTTCCAAATAGAGTAGCTAGATAGTTTGGAAAGAGGCAGGACATTCCTGATGATCAATACACTACTATATTTTTGAGATCAACTCAAGAGGTGACTCATGATACCGACCCATGAGGTCATCAAGGGATTTAGATAGTTGATTGTGAGGCCATGGGCCTATGATCAAGTGTAGGCCGATGCTCAGATAATGCATGCATACAATGCTTGGTTTGTATCCCCTCCTCAACTTATAGATCTAGTGGGAGTACCTCCACGAGGGAGACTGAGAGGGAGGAGAGTAGGTAGAGGATGATGCCATTCACAAGATGGAAAGGGAAGAGGATAGGGCAGAGGACCAAATGGTCTAGGGAGAGGACAAGATGGCCAAGATGGCCAACAACATGATCGACATGTCCCCGATGCACCTCCACTACACCAACAGGCACCAATACAAGAGCCATCGGTGCAACCACCACTAATGCAACCACCACCGATGTAGTCAGATCCTCGAGATGCACAGATTCAATAGTTATAGTATCAGTTACATTTTGCGACAGCTGAGTGAGATCAAGCTTGGTAGTAGGTGTTGGTGTTGACAACTGAGAGAGATCAAGCTTGGTAGCAAGTGTTGGCATTGATAGTTGAGAGAGATCATGAGTGCTAGATCAGACAAACCTCAGATGTACAATTGGAATAGGAGGTTGGTCGGAGGTAGTAGTTAGAGGCTATCTCATAGCAATAGTCTCAATAGACTTAGGGGATAGTCAGACAGATAGTGCCAACACAATTGTTTGGGTTGATGAGAGAGGAGATGGCATATTGGCATACATTGTACTATAGAGATGTCCCTCCACACCGTAGGTAGTCTAGTTTTGAGCACCGAAGCCAAGTACAACTGAGTGTGTCCACCTCAGTCAGACAACCAGATCAACCAGCACATGGTTATAGAGCTAGTGAGGGATATAACTCCTTTAATTTTGCAGACACCCTTTTGGTGTATAGCCTGATTTATTTATATATGCATACACTCATAGGCTCATTTTTGATAGCCTTGTGTACATTGTACATTTTTATGATATTCATACACAATGATTCAGATATTGTACCATGACAGTTATTTTTTGATATATAAATGATATGATATGGTTTCATGATGTGATATGCCTTAATTTGATGCTTTATGAGTATATGGATGCATATGATATGATGTGATGTTATGATTATGTATGGATGCAATGTGATGGATACACTTCTTTTATTTATGTGATATGTGATATGTGATATGTAATGTAATGCAATGAAAGAGTGTTTTATCTTCTTTTTCAGTATCTTTCTATGATATGCAATGAGATGGATGTGATGATATGCTATGATATGCAGATGATATGCAAGATGTATGGATTGATGCATTTATTTTTGTGTACTTTTCTTGTGCCATTTATGATGTGATGGTGCATGTATGTGGATATGGATAATGCTTATAGTATGAATGTTATGAATGTCCCTGATATGGATGCGATGAATGGTAATGCAATGTATTAAGATGCTTAGAATAAAAAATATATATTATTCAAAACAACTTAGATGATAATACAATGGATTACACTATATTCTTTTATTATGATATGTTGTGATAATGAGAGATGTATGCATGCTAATGATTTGTGGATACAAAATGGATGCATGATGATTTTTTTGTTGATTGTCATGATATCAGGTTAGAGTGGAAAGAAGATAGAATAAATAAGAATGAATTGACCATTGATTTTGAAGATTGATTCAAAAAATTCCAAAAAGTCCTTGATCCACTAAGACTTTATTAGATATGGTGATGAGATGGATGAGATGATTTTCTCATATCTTGGGATTGGGATTTTTTGTCATTCCTTATGTTTGATATAACACATAGACATGATGCATCAAGGTATAAATAGCCAAGATGAATTTTTAACTAGTGTAATGGACTTTGACTCTTCAAATAGATAGGATAGTTCTTGTTCACACCTTTACATACATAGACCACATTGGAATGTAGTTTATAAGCTTAGCATATCTTAGACTAAAGCATACACAATAGTCAACAATCTACCCCAAACAACTTCCCTACACACAACTAATAAAGTATGCTCCAAGATTATTTTACAAGAGTATCCACAAGCACAACAAAAAAAATATAATGATCGATGCCCCATTCATTTCTCTCTAAATCATTGAGACATCTTTGAGAGGCTCTCGGAATGGGCCATTGAGATAAATCAAAAGAAAAGATTAAAGACAAACAGTCAATGTTATTTATATCTCTTGCCAATTTTAACATAGCTAAGGTGATTTCTGATGCTAATGTCCATTGTGGGAAGGATGCATCCTAGGACATGTTGATCAAGTGTTTTGATTGAGATGAGGTGTGTGATAAGTCATTGATACAAACTTCACTGACTCATTTTCCTATGACCTAGACTTTATATTTTTGACACTTAGGTTCTCACTTTATTATTTGTGATACTTGATGTCTATTTGTTTTACCAAAGGTTGAAGGTGATGATTGATTTATTATGGGTGAAGGTTTATTGTGGGTGAAAGCAAAAATGGATGGATGGTTTGGGGATTTTGTAGAATATTTCAATGTTTTTGGTGTTTTGAAAGTGTTTTGAGGTTGTTCTTGAATTTTTTTTTAAGTTTACATGAATGTTTTGGTTTTCATTTATTTGATGATTTTTTAGGGTTTTCCTAATATATTTGATGCTATTTAGGTCTTTTTGAATGTTTTCTAATTTTTTGGGCTTTTCAATTTTCAAATGTGTAGGGGTTTTCCAAGATTTTACAAATGTTTAAATATTTTCTCGTATTTGAATGTTTTGGGTTTTTTCTAAGAGTTTCGACCAAGAACCTAACCTTAAAGACTATCCTAGGGGCCTCAAGGGCTTATCAAATATTATTCTTTCCTAAATTATACACACAGAGACCATGTAGTTCGAATAACTTGACTTATTAACAATGAGAAATGAATAGTTAATGGATTGTTAGTTTATTATGATGGACTCCTAAAGGACTGACCTAGGGTGTCTCGAGGGCACATCAATGATGGCCTTGCCTATGTTCAAGCTCAAAGACTCATAGTTTGACATGGTACTATTTTTGGATTTTCGATGTTTGACCTTTTTAGGGATTTTGATGTGTTTTGGATGTTTTGTATTTTTTAATTTACAATTTTTGAATGTTTTTGGATTTTACAAATTTTCAAGTGTTTATGGATTTTCAAGAGAGATTTCCAAATAACCTTAAGATATACAGGAACCCCACCTGATCCAAAAAAAATTGCACCTATAGACACTAATCTTCACAAACTTTAAACAATGAACCATATTAGTATTGTTAGTCCATTTAAAGCAAGTAAAACCAGCATCTCTAAAAAGTATTGAATCATACTAAATAATGCAAAAAAAACACTAAATTACCAAAGAGATTAATTGAAAGAATGTGAAGTATGTTCAAACCTATCCCATAGTGGGAGTGGTGCCCCTTATGATGTGGAAAGGATACCCTTTCCCACCCCTTGATAAGCAAAAATGCTAAGATGATGATAGTGCAAATGCATGAGATTGTGCATCAAGTTGTGGAGGAGTAATACAATAGAAGAGGCCTCTATTTATAGAATAGAATGATAGAAGAATTCAAGATAGAAGGAATGTGGAATAAAAGATAATCCAATGAAATTGTGCCACTTGTCAGCATTCTAATGGAGGGAGGTTGAGCACATTTTGATCAATGTGCAAGTTTGAATTTTGAATTTGATGAAGTGACATGTTTAGGGGGGATTAAAGATGAATTAAATGTCATGTTTGACTTGTGTAAGAGACATGTAAGAGACACATAAGAGGTCTTAAATGCTTTGTTGTATGGACAAGTCATGTGGGAGGGAAATTTGAAATTGGGAGAATATTCCCTCAAAGATGCCAAGTTTGAATGAAAATGAGGAATTAATAAATCAATTAAATTGATTTACGTGCACAAGTTGCAAAATATAGAGAAAAGAGTATTATGATTAAATTAATTAGGATTTGATTAATTTAATAGGAGATTAGGTGATTTTGACTTTTGACTTAGATTTTAGGATTAAAATAAATCAAAATGAGAAGAAAATGATTTTAGATTTGGTTAAATAAAGATTTAATTTATTTAAAAGAGGATGATGTTAGTGATCCCTTTAATTAAATAAAATTGATTTATTTAATTAAAAGATAAATGCTAAGGAATATTAGATGCATTGTTGTTAATTCTGCATGTCTACATTTTTCCCCTCTTTGAAGCAATGTACTTGTTGCATTGGTTCAAAGAATGATGTTGCCGACATCGAAATTAAGTTTTTTTTTTGTTTTTCAGATGCCCCAGCGAAAACAAGTACGTTGGTACATTGCCCCCTCGAGAGATTGAGTGAAAATTTCAATTTGAGGTTGATCTCATGACAAAGAGGTGGGTATGCGCAGGATCATGATGGGTCAAAAAGTGGTGATATGTAGGTGATATGATGACCCATGTGGCTGACGAAATTTTTTTTACCCAAAATCGATGAAACGAAAAGGGTTTTGAGAGGAGATTTTCAGCCTTCCACCAATATAAATTATGCTTTACTTTCAATTTAATAAATAATTATTATTCATTTTCTATTAGAATTGCGAATAAAGTCCTGATTGATAGGCTGATTGAAAAACATCTATAACTTTCAAACGGTATTATAGTTTTTGAATCCAAAACATGCGTCAAATTATGTGCTTTGCATACTATAGAATTAAAAAAAAGGAGTTTAATTTCATGAATTTTTGACCAAGTTAAAGTGGTTAGACAAATGAGATTTTATATTTTTAAAAATTTGTAATAAAAAATTCATAATTAATTATTTACTTGGAAAAAATTTATAAAAAAATATGCATCACATCGGGACATGATTCCTCTACTTATATCTAAAATATTATAAAAAAATATTATCATTTTATTGTGGTTAGGGTGGTCAAACAGACACCTACTTCTTATTTTTACCCTGAAATTTAAGTACTACTGCATTGAAATTTCAAATTTTCAGCAAATAGATTTTTTTTTTTTAAATAAAGGTCTAGTAGTTTAGAAACTACATTCAATTTTCTATAGATTATATTTTTACATTTTTTTGAAATAATATAGATAACTTATTCAAATTATTATGTCAAGTTGTCTAACTCTAATTTTTTGGATTTTTATTGCCACTTAAGGGCCTGTTTTTTCCATGATGATCCTGTGCATACCCAGGTTCAAAATGGATGTATGGATAGTTAGACTAACATATCTATATGATAATGATGATGTAAATGAGATGTTTGTAAGATGCTTAGAATATCAAATCTATATTATCCTAAACAACTTAAATGATGATGCAATGCATGTGAGATGGATGAGATGGATGATGTTGTCCTATGATGAAATGTTGTGATTATGCAGGATGAGAGTGTGAATGCAGGATGGATGTATTCATGAAGTGATACTTATGTTAGTGCAAAAGAGGATAGAAGAATGAGAGGGATCAACCCTTGAATCTAGGATGATGCATAGGTCCAACAAGTCCATTAGATATGATGATGAATGATGATGATGTATTTCTTATCCAAGGATGGGAGAGATAAAGATCATAACTTTCTTTATGTTTGATAACACACATAGGTACAATGCATCAAGGTATAAAGAACCAGGATGGCGTTGCACCTAGTGTGATGGACTTTGACTCGAAAATTAGATAGGAGTACTCTTGTTTACACCTGACATACGAAACCTTATTCTGAGTGTAGTTAAGATATTCTAAACATCTCAGACCAAAACATAGAAAAGCAAGTCTTCCTATGTGGTCAACAAGACATCTAAAATAACTTCCCTACAAACCAAACAAAGCATGCATGGCCAAGTTATATTACTAGAACATCCAACAAGCATAGCAGATAAAAATATAATCATCATTGCCCCATTCCTTTCTCTCTAAACCTTTTTATTAGGCATCATCGAGAGGTCCTTGGAATGAGCACAAAATAAGATAAGTTTAAAAGACCAAGATAAAGTAAACATACAAGCTAATGTTCTTCGTACCGCTAGACAAGACTAAACTATGGTGATGCCTGATGTTGATGCCCATTGTAGGAAGGATGCATCCTAGGACATATTGTGATTAGGTGATGATGAGATTTTACTGGATGATAAGCTATTGATACTCTGAGTTGATTAACTTGTTGACCTACTGACCTAGACTTAAGACTTTGACGATTTGAGATTTCACTTTAAAAGCTGCTAGACTTGCTTCCGACTGACTTACCAAATGATGAAGATGATGATTGATTTGTTAGGAATGATGTTTATTGCGAGTGAAAGTGAGATGAGATTGATGCATCATTTTGGATTTTTCAGATATTTGGATGTTTTTGGTGTTTTTGAAATTTTTCAATTTTTTGGTATTTTTGAGATTTACGACCAAGAGACTAACTTAAAGACCTATCCTAGGGGTCTCGGGATTTGATGAATAGATTAGCCTTGCCTACTTTTAAAATTTTTAGATGACATAGTTTAGATTCATATTTTTGATGGGTATGTGTAGGATCATCATGGAAAAAATAGGCCCTTAAGTGGTGATGAAAATTCAAAAAATCAAAGTTAGGAAATTTGACATAAAAATTTGAATAAGTTATCTATATTATTTCAAAAATGTGTAAGAATAGAATCTATATAAAATTGAATGTAGTTTCTAAACTACTAGATTTATTTTTTATTTTTAAATCTATTTGGTGAAAATTTGAAATTTCAATGCAGTAGTACTTAAATTTTAGGGAAAAAATAGGAAGTAGGTGTCTGTCTGACCACCCTAGCCACAATAAAATGATAATATTTTAGATATAAGTAGAGGACTCCTGTCCTGATGCGGGGCATATTTTTTGTAATTTTTTTCCAAGTAAATAATTAATTATGAATTTTTTATTACAACTTTTAAAAAATATAAAAAAATTGTATGTCTAACCACCTTAACTTGTTCAAAACTTCGTGAAATTCATTTTTTTGTAATCCTTTAGTATCCAAAGCATAGAATGTGATGTATGTTTTGTATTCAAAAAATGTGATACCGTTTGAAAGCTATAGATGTTTTTCAATCAGCCTATCAATTAGGAATTTATTCATAATTCAAATAGAAAATGAATAATAATATTTTATTAAATTCAAATTAAAGCATAATTTATATTGGTGGAAAGCTGAGAATCCCCTTTAAAAACCCTTTTCGTTTCATCAATTTTGGGTTAAAAAAAAGTTGTCAGCCACATGGGTCATCATATCACTTACATATTGCCACTTTTTGGCCCATCATGATCTTGCACATACCCTGATGTTTTCTGACTTTTTGAGTGTTTTTGGATTTTTGATTTTTTGAATATTTTGGATTTTTTTTGAAGGATTTTTTGAATGTTTTTGGATTTTTGGTATGATTTGGATGTTTTTGGATTTTCGCATGATTTTGACGATTTGGATATGGATATGTGATGATATTAGCGATTGATTTTTGGATTTTGTTGAAAACCAAGCTAAAGTTGATTGATCAAATTGATGGATTGATGATAATAACATTGTTGAGGATACACAACAATGCAACGATAGTGTTTAAGCAACATGAGGATGAATTCATGATGATAACATTGTTGAGGATACACAACAATGGAAGGATAGTGGTAAGCAACACAAGGATTGGGAAGGATATCTTGAGATGATTATGGATTGATTAGATTTTGAATAATCAGGATTTTGAAGCTTGATTTGGAATAAAATTGTCTTGATGATTTGATGTGATGCTGAAGTACACATTATATGCAACTAATATTAATTTTTGGATTGATGTTTGATGAAAGATAAAGCTTGATAAGGAACATCACCTTGTCAAAATGTGCCATGGGCTAGTGATTTGGATTTTGGCTCACAAATGCTTTGACCAATTTGATTTCATGTTTTCCAACATTCAGATCACCACATAAGTTGGAGGATATAGATCAAGATTTATTTTCGAAGCAAGATGCAAATATATGCTCCTAGTGTTTAGCAATGTTTGAAAGGCTATGGGTGGATGCTTGGGTTTGTATATGAATGGATGGATGGATTATCTTGCAATAAGATAAGGTGTTCAAACATAGGATTCACATTCAGATAATGCTTCAAGGCTTAGATAATGCTGGTTAGGATGGGATCAATGAAAATGACCTATGTCAAGATGTTCACCATAAAAAAGTGTAAGGTGTGCACTAAACTTTTATCAAGATCAAGATAAGGTGGATAGATGGAAAATGGTTCATGGATGAATGGATTTATTATAGATAATATGGAGGGAATGTTGGTTTTATTATGGATGTGATAAGATGATTTCTTTTGAAAGGATGCACGTAGATGCTTGATTCTACACATGATGCTTATTTGCCAGGTTTTCATCATGGTACCTGCCCAAAGCGCCGCCCATGTAGTTTTCACTAGAGGACAATTTTTTTCTTTACTATTTTCAATCCTTTTTTGGATTTATTTTTTTTTATATTTTTTATATTTTCTTTGGATTTTTTTATTTTTTTGATTTTTTTTAATTTTTTGCTGAAATATTTTAAGCTCATGTTGAACCACCTGGTGTTATTGATGTAGACACTTCTATCACAATGTGCCATCGGTATCCTACTTGAAGAAGTTTCCTTTCCAAGATACATGCACTTGAATGCAACTTTTGAGATTCCTGATCTACTTTGTTGATACCAAGGTTAACTTTGTCTTTGTGCGCACATCATGATAGAGTGCCTTCTGAATCCTTATGATGAAGGGTCGTTTCCAACACATGGTCAATGTGAGAATTGGAAATCATGTGTGGAGACGTGGATGGTTGAGTGTGTTTAGGAATAAAAGATGGATTGGTTGAAAGTTTGGAACCTTGACTCTCCAAACTTGGGAAGATGAGCAATGATGGGTGGATAGGGAAGTGTGCATGGAATTAGGACCAACTTCTTGATATACTTTGTACATCACTTGAGATGCCTTCTTTTTCTTTTGTGGACATCTTTGATGGATTATTTCCCTTTTTTATTTTTCCCCATAGTTTCTTTGACTAATGGAGTTTGATAGGGATTATCATTCTTTGTATTTTTTGGTATCCACTTGTATTTGATTTGTCCTTCATGCTTTTCCTCTTATTTTTATTTGATAATGTTTTTTGTGCTTTGATTCAAATCTTTCTTTTGATGTTGGTCCCAATTCATGGATGGGGTGATGGGTGGATGAAGATTCATGACGTGGTTGGTTGTAGTATCGGCATTGGTTTCATTATAAATATTCTTCGTGCTCCCTATGTTGAAGTTTGTTTGAGATGAAGTTTCCCCTAGTATGGTGGAAGTAGTACCTTCATGCTTTGATTCTACCTATTTTGAGAGTTCTTGTTTAGCAAGCATTCTCTGATAAATGACTATTGCAGATGATGGTATTTCAATTTGCTACTCTATTGACTCCAGAATATCATGTTATTTTTGACATGTTCCCTTGAGTGGATAATACTAGATATCTTCATACATGATGTCCTCAGTTTGAATTTGGGATATATCTAATCTTGATGTTGACAACTGAGTTTGACTGTAGGAATCAATATCCTACTCTTTTTGTGTAATAATGTTAGGAGTAAAGGAATCCTGTTATGAATGAAGACCATGTGTCCATCCAAAGAAATCATCTCATGGGTAGATGGAGGAGTATATGCTATGTGGATATTATTATCATTTATAGATAGGAGAGTGTCTATTACATCATTGTAGTATCTTGGAGATGCAAATTATTGATCTTGATTAATTTTGGAATCGATTTTGACATGCTTTGGATCAAGTTCTTGACATGGGTCAATTTCAAAGGATGGATTGTTATAAAGGGTTCTTGTATGTCTTCATTAGGAATGGGAAGTGGCTCAATATCTTCTGGATCTTTGAGTGGACTTGGATCAAGTGTTGAGTTGAGAATTTCTTCAATATCTATAACCATGAGGTCAAAGGATAATATTTCTTGGAAAGGACCATTGCTAGAATTTGATGACAGATGTTGATCATGCTTTGGAATAAATTCTTGAGATATGTCCTCTAACTCATTGGATGATGTATAGGTATTTTCAAAATGATCATTGGTGGAAGGATCCTTGATTATTAACATTCCTTGAAATAGATCATTGTTGGATATTGTTGAGGGGTTTTGATCATGACAAAAAAGTGACTCTTGATGTATGTTGATTTGATCGTAGGAGGAGATGGAAAAATCTTCAAGGTTCTCATTGATTGATAGATCTTGATCATTGTTTTCAACAATTATGGTTGACATATTGTCAATTTTTTCAACCATAAGATCAAATTATGTTAACATTTCTTGAATTGGATCATTGTTGGGTATTGTTGGTGGGTTTTGATCATGATTGAAAAGTGACTCTTGATCTATGTTGATTTGATCATCGGAGGAGATGGAAACATCTTCAAGGTGCTCATTGATTGATAGTGGTGATGGACCTTCGAGATGGAGTGATTGGGTTTGTTGTTGATGTTGTTGATATCCAACCTCTTGACATTGGATATATTATTCTTGATGTGGTTGAGGAGACAACTCAATGATTTGATGACATGGTTCAACCAATGGAAGAGTGCATTGATTTTGGGGTGGAGATGTCTCTTGGTGATATGAATCAATGATTTCTTTGAGTGTAGAAATTTTGTTTTGCAAGATTTGATGTTGACATTCTCAATATCATTCACTTGGTTGTTGACCAAGAATAATTGATAAGTATAGATTTGGCATTATTGGTTGATATTGAACATTGTTGTGATTTGGAAACACTTTGCTTGGATCTAGGTAACTTTGATTTTTCATGGGGTTACCTTGAATTGGATCAATACATGGATTTGTCAATATACTGCTGGAATTTTGAACAACATTGGTTTGATTTGAAAATTCATCTATCCCAAAGTTTACCAAGTGTGGATTTGAAATGTTCTTGTTTGGTAAACTTGTATTTGGAATGTATGGATTTGGTGGGATAATTTTGTTTGGAATACTCATGCCTTGATTGTATGGTTGATAGATTTGTAAGTTTTGGCTTTGATTTAAATCTACCATAGGGAAAGGTGGTCCAAAATTTAGATTGGGAAAATTCACATTTGTATCATTGACGTTTGGAGGAGATAATGATTCCATGTATGGATTTCATAAACGTGAGTTTTGATAAACAATTGGCATTGTGAGACTTGGATAGTTTAGTTGACTTGGATTACTCATGATGGATGAATCAATTTTATATTCCATGTTTTTCTTTTGTTTTGACCTTGTGGAAAAAGTAAACCTCTAAGGTGTTTAGGACCAATGATGAGATGAAAGATGAAAGGGTGAGTGATATGGGTGTTTGAAATTTTGAGAAGTTTGGATAAATTCTAGACTCTAGGACTTGATTTGATTTGATTAGGATAATGAACTTGTAAACTATAGGAGGTTGTGTTGTCCTAGAGTGAACTCATACACAAGAGGATAATTTGACTAAGTGTGTTGGGTCAAACAAAGTGATTTTGGATAATGAACTCCTAGACCCCAAGATGTTGGATTTTATCAAGAGGTAAAACAATTCACAAGGATTTGATAATTTGATGAAATATGCGAAGAAGGATTCATCTACACATATCTAACCAAACAAGATGATTTTTATTTTTCCTAGAAGTCTAGCATGAATGATTCTTCCAAGGTTCCAAAATTTGTTGGTGAAATGGGATTTGATAAATATTTGGATGGATGAAGTGTTTGATTTGATCCTAGATGAACCTAACAAGACTTTGTTTACAGAACCAAGGTAGTGAAGAACATGCTTTTCCCTAAGATTTGTTCAAACCAAAATACCAATGTTCACATGGAAAACCATAAGACTGAAGATTGCAAGCACATGTGTGAGGTTCAATTGGAGTTAAAATTGATTAATGACTTGCTTTTTACCACAAACACTTCTTGCTTAGTTTTTCAAACTAAATGTCTTTGTTTGAATTCCTTTTCATTCCACAAGGTCCATTATGTGAAAATAAAGGTTTCAAGAGCATAGTTTCCTAGGTTGACTTTAGTATGAGAAAATTATGATGTAAATCCAAATATCTAGAAACCTCTAAGGATAAAATCCCTAGGGAAAGCAACAACACTTGGATTCAGTCAAAGGTATTTTCCCCTCCTAAAGGGTTTGAAATTTGAAGATCTTGTGAATGTTTGTTTTCAAATGTTTCGAGACTCAAGTGAAGTTTTTTATTATTCCAAGAGCATGCACAATCCTAGGATGAAGAGACAATATTTGTTGGGATCCCACTTGGATAAATCTAGCTCCACATATTGAGTGCGGATGATTAGATGCTTGAGCACACAAGCTCCCCCTTACACTGCACTCACTTCTTAGATTAGCCAAGCATTAGTACCCATGAATCTCCCATGAAATACTTTTCATCTCTACAACAAAATCACATGTATATGTAAGACGGTTTCAAATGACATGACCTTTTGCACCAACAAATAGATTAGGATTTTGGCCTTTGCTAAACAAGGGTTTTAATGCAGGCATTTCATTCATGGGGACCATCCATGTGGTGAGATACCATTGTTTCCCTTCTCGTCAGAATAATCCTCATGATTCTTGAACTTTCCTCAAGAATCCACACTTAAATACTGGTTGGAAGTCACTTGGCTTTAGCGTGTTCCCAGTTGGGTCATTCCCTGGGTTGATTACTTTTTCCCACCAGGTAGGCCATCCAAGATAAACAAAAGAAAGTGAAGATATCCATAACTCGATCAATATTTTTTTTGAACCAAAGAGAGAGAATGTACGCAATATACTCTACTCACACTCGCAAGATTTGTTCAATTTTAAAATCCCAAATTGAAATGTGGAGGCAATCTTTTTGACAACTTAATATCAAAAAAAGACTTTTTATTCTCAAGATCATCGTGAGGCATGAGAGAAGAGCATACGTCTTTTTGATGATATTACTTTGTGAAAATATTACAAAACACCAAATGCACATGTTTATTTTAATCTCAAAAGAAGTAATGAATTATTTTTAAAGTACCAAACTTTGAAGTGTGAGTTTGTTTGTTCAACTTTAGCCCAAATGCTTTGACTCCAAAAGACTCGAGTTGACCTAAAACAAAACACAAAAGCATAAAATAGAAGCTCTAAGCATTTAAAAATGCTTTGTCAACTTCAAATTTAATGCTCAATTCTCTTTAACTCCAAGATTCTTCAAAGATCATTTCTTATGCTTCAATATTGAAAGTCCTTTGCGCAAAAGAAATCCCTTTTCCTATAAGAGAAAAAAAAGGAAAACACATGAGAATTAATTGTTAAGAAACCATTCAAAAAATAAATATCAAAAGAAAATCAATTCCAGCAAATGTGCAGTGAATGGAATTTAAAGATAATATCATGTCAAAAATCTTCCATTATGCTTTCCACCAAGATAAGATATGAATATATAATTAATGCAAAGGAATTTAAATCATTTGCAAGCCCCTCTAAAAGAAAATAATATTGAGTAAGGCCGGACAATAGTCAAAATTGTGAGCGTAATTTACTCCTCTGTAGTCTAATACCCTTGGATTCAAAGTCTTCTTGATTACAACTTATAGGAGGGCCCCATGCTTAACTAGGAAATCTGTTAGAGTACCTTGGGAATAGAAAGAAATTGATTTCTTCAAAGTTACACCTACAGCAACCATTTATTCAAGCCATTGTAACATTGTATCTTTCCAAGTGTTTTTCACAGGCACCAAAATTAAATTCCTTGTTGTAAATATTCATTATCATTTAAAACAACGGAAACAACTGTTTGATTTGACTGTAAATTTGCATTTCCAACCATAAATCTATGTGCTTTCTTCTATTTTTTTTGACACAAAATGGTTACTATATGCAACTGCAGTGTGCCCATAATATAGCTTGTGAGATAGAAATAAAGCTGATAAATTAGATACACATTTTTGAAATAAATGATAGAAATAAAGCTAATATTTAATTATCCCAATATACAAAGCTCTCAAAAGAAAAATGTGTTCCTTCTCAATCTACTAAAATTTTACATACTCAATGCTCTCAAATTTTTTAGCTGTGTACACCTCTTTTTCAAACTAATGGCTCTTTTCCACGTACATGTAATTGTATTAATCTGCCCAGTAGGTGTCTTATGTATAGGTACAAAATGATCCTTGAGGTGAGCATAGCCATCCCAAGACGTCACATGAAGCAATGATGCTTTAACCAAAACCTTGCAACTTAGCATTCATTAGTTACCATCATTATGCCCTTCGAAGCCAAAAGTAAATCAACAACAAACAGTGTGATAGCATAAACAAGAACGCATCTTTAATGTACTTTATTGCTTGTCAAGAAGATTGGTATATATGAATCTTTAATCTTGTTGCCTTTAAGATTTTACCTACCGACGCATTGAAGGTTGGAGGATAGGAATTAAGCACTTATAGATAGGACAGGAAAGGCATGATATTGAAGTAAGACTTTTTTGATACAAGAAAATTATTTTGGCAGACTGAAGCAGTAGTTGAGAGATTGGTTTTGGTTTAAATGCATGCAAAGCGTGAGAACATACACAAGGCACATGGGCCATTTGAAGAGATACCATCACATGGATATGCCAAAATGGAAGCTAATTTGGAGCACCACATGAACATCCATCAAATCATAAATGGTATAGGAATGGCATTGCAAGTACCCTGGCAAATGTGTATGCAAATGTTAATTGTTTGTAGGTTATAAAAAAAAATTTAAGGCTCTGTAAACTTTCGAACAAATGTATTTCACAACCTATGTACCAACTATAATTGCAATGCTCAAGTGACAAGAAATGAATATAGCAGAAACAAAGACTTTAAATTCCTTAATTGATAACAAAGGTGCCTCCTCCTACTATTAAAATATGCCAACAATAAATGTCATTCTGAGATCTTCCAATAATAAATACACCTCCTCTTAATTGCAACCAATCACCAGTCAATCCCCCATGCAGATTTTTTTTTGAAAAATGCAAAATTATGGCGTATCAAATCATTTGAGCTAGCTTGAAATTCATTAAAAATTATTCTGAAAATGAAATATCTCATGAATGCATTAATTGTGCATTTTAGTTTGGTATAACTATTGATCTATGCAGAATTTTTTGATCCTTCCCTTCATATATGTAGATATTCTCCACTTAGCTATGAGGTGAATTGACATCCACATCTGAAAAAAGTTTTCTACACTTAGTTACTTTTTCATTTATTGAATACCTATTCCTTAGCAAGAAAGGTTAATGTTGCAAGGTAGTATAAATTCAATTTGTTAGACAACGTAAATATCTCAAACCACCAAACCATAAATAATGATATTGTGCAACACTTGAATCCGCATTAAATCGATATTAAATAAATTGAACTGTATAGATTGAAAAACGTAAAGGCATGCAAGGAATAAACTGTATCAATTTATGACAGTAAGTGTTTAAGACAACATTATCACACAAAAATAAAAGATACGTCTATCATGCAGAGTGGCTAAGAAATACGATTTGATTGCCTAATATTTTTTTTGTTGCTTTTGTCAGTTGCTTTTTAGTGTTAACATTACCCCAAAAACTTCCGTACAAGTGAAGTCTTGATCTTTTAAATGGATTCCCTTTCAAATTCAAATCAGATTTCTTAAATGGACGCTTTTTAAACTCAAACTAGCATAGCAGATGAAATTTACTGCCACAACAACTCCCTCTTTATATCAACGAGTCTAAAATGTGATAGATACTAAAGAGAAGTTTACCTTAGATTGATGTTTTGATTTGAATCAATACCTTTCATGTGACTCCGAGCTCTAAGCAAGCACACAACAAAAATTTGTGACCTCTATTAGCAAACAAACCATGATAATAGGCCCTCCTTCTAGTGCCAGAATGTAGACACTAATCTTCACAAACTTTAAACAATGAACCACATTAGTATTGTTAGTCCATTTAAAGAAAGTAAAACCAACATCTCTATGAAATATTGAATCATACTAAATAATGCAAAAAAAACACTAAAATACCAAAGAGATTAATTGAAATCATGTGAAGTATGTTCAAACCTATCCCATAGTGGGAGTGGTGCCCCTTATGATGTGGAAAGGATGCCCTTTCCCACCCCTTGATAAGCAAGAATGCCAAGATGATGATAGTGCAAATGCATGAGATTGTGCTTCAAGTTGTGGAGGAGTAATAAAATAGAGGAGGCCTCTATTTATAGAATACAATGATAGAAGAATGCAAGATAGGAGGAATGTGGGATAAAATATAATCCAATGGAATTGTGCCACTTTTCAGCATTCCAATGGAGGGAGGTTGAGCACATTTTGATCAATGTGCAAGTTTGAATTTTGAATTTGATGAAGTGACATGTTTAGGGGGGATGAAAGATGAATTAAATGCCAAGTTTGACTTGTGTAAGAGACATTTAAGACACATATAAGACCTCTTAAATGATTTTTTGGATGGACAAGTCATGTGGGAGGAAAAATTGAAATTGGGAGAATATTCCCTCAAAGATGCCAAGTTTGAATGAAAATGAGGAATTAATAAATCAATTAAATTGATTTATGTGCACAAGTTGCAAAATCTAGAGAAAAGAGGATTAGGCTTTAATTAATCAGGATTTGATTAATTTAATAGGAGATTAGGTGATTTTGACTTTTGACTTAGATTTTAGGATTAAAATAAATCAAAATGAGAAGAAAATGATTTTAGATTTGGTTAAATAAAGATTTAATTTATTTAAAAGAGTATGATGTTAGTGATTTCAATTAAATAAAATTGATTTATTTAATTAAATGAAGAACTTTAGAAGTTAATTAAATAAGATTGATTTATTTAATTAAAGGGGCATTTTAGGATTGATTTATTTAATTAAAATATGAACACTAAGGAATATTATATGCGTGATTGTTAATTTTGCATGTCTACAACACCTAGTGTTATGTAGTAGATTACCTCAATATAGGTAGGACAAGATGACCTTTGGAATATGCCAAGTAGTAATAAAGGGGATACGATACCTCACAAAATCAAGCTATGATATGGATGTGGATGAGCAATGGAATAAAGAGGATGGATGATGCGATGGATGAATGTGATGTAAAAAATGATATTGATAAAGAGCCAAAGATAGATGGAGACACTTTATTTATGCATGGCACCTATTTTCCAAGTTCTCACCAAGGTACTTGCCTAAAGTGCCACCAAAGTGGTTTTTACTAGAGGATGGTTTTTTTTCTTTACTATTTTCAATCCTTTTTCTTATTTTTTTGGATTTTGTGATCATTTTTTAATATTTTTTGTAT
Organism: Sequoiadendron giganteum; assembly: GCA_007115665.2. Taxonomy (NCBI): domain Eukaryota; kingdom Viridiplantae; phylum Streptophyta; class Pinopsida; order Cupressales; family Cupressaceae; genus Sequoiadendron; species Sequoiadendron giganteum. The sequence continues at coordinate 546,355,521 of CM021109.1, forward strand.
TTTCATATTTACACCCTTTAAGCTTAGGAATAAGCTTTTCTACTATGTAGACTATTGGTTGGTTCCTATAAGGTTTCACCTTCAGGATTTGACAATTGATATGCTCTTGATCCATAGCTTGCTATGACGACAAAGGGACCTAACCAGTTAGGTTCAACCTTTCCTTTACTGTCTTGATTTGGAATTTTTTTTTTTTTAATTTAGAACAAGATCCCTAATGCAGAGCAGGGTGGAAATCTCTTAGAAAATCCAATTTGATTAGGTTCAACCAATAATTTATTCCTTACAGCTCTATCTTGTCAACTTTTCACCATTCCACACTATGCTCCGTGTACCACTCCAAAAGGGTTAAATAAGGTATATATTTTAGAATAGGAAGTTTCCCCACAAGATAAGGAGCTTTCTAGATACCCATTAAACTCTAATTTAACATATCTCAAAATCTCATAGGCTTGTTTTGGAACATGTTTGATAACAAATGATTGGTCACCATTTTCTAGGCCTAATTAGCTCTCTTTTCCAAAGAAACTACCCACAAAACAATCCCTCAATGCAATAAATTAACTCTAAAGATTATTTCAGGTATAAAATAGGCTGATTAAATAATATTTGACAATAGAAAGGCTTACAAACTCACCCAACTCAAAAACCCTTACCCTAGGCTTTGTTTGGCCAATTTCCATGAGGTTCTATTGGAAACCCAACCTCCAAACCTTATAATACTCTAAAAAACACTTAGAAACATCTCCTAGGGTACACACACACTATCCAAACCATCTCCCAACATTTTTCAATGCAATTTCATGATACACCAACTTCTAGCCACCAATTCTTGCTTGGAAACTTGCAAATATCAACTAGGGCATCACTCCAACTTTATCAAATGGCCTCCCCTACTCTTGGAAACCACACAAACACAAAAAATAGACCTAATTGAGTCATTCCACCAAGTTACATAAAATTACAATGGGTGGAATGGCTTAAACATCCATCTTACACTGTCAAACCCTTGAACTCAAACTTACACAGGCAGTTTTAGTAAAACATTTATAAAATTCACAATACTCAATGAAATAACCTCAAACCAAATGTATTTGAAATATAATTCAATTAAATATCATCACAGGCTGATCTCATGGCACAAAACAACTATACAGGTCTGTACAAACCCGTGAAACAACAAAATTACAGTCAAAATGTAGAATTTAATCAGTGTTTTATTGATATGTAATTGCCAATACAATGCTTGGCCACTCTTTCCCGAGTCTTCTAATAAATTTATAAACTCATTGAATTCCATTACAACTATCCAAACACTCAAAACTAACTTTTAAGCTTCAATGACCCTTCAACTTCCCTAAAATTGTATTTTTGCATTTTTGCATGACAACATTTTTGGCAATTTTGCAATTTTGCAATTTTGTTCCCAAATGACTCTCAACCAATTTAATTACATTTAAATGGTCTCAATAGACCTTATTCAATGCAAAAAAATATAAAATATGTAATAACTTAACATTTCAACCCTAATGCAAGAATGGCCTTGGTGCCCCTGCACCATACACCTGGCTTAAAAAAAAAAGTGTCCAAGTCCCTTGGAATTTGATTTGCAGCTTGTCCACATATGAAAATTTCATATCCTTCATCTCCAAATTTTCTTTCACCTAGGAACCCCTTCCATTGGGTTAGATACTAAAAATAGAGTCCCTCTTTTCATTCTTGAACTTTCTTCCAACTTGACATTGTCTCACCTTCACAAACTGACCAGTTACATGCCCTCTGGCTTGTCTCTCATATGTATCTAATGCCAACCTTGTCTTGACACCTGCAATATTTCCTCTCAGAACTTTTTCTTGGACTTCCTACATCTTTACCCTTGGAGCATACTCAAACTCACCTACTTTTCCTTTCCTTGCAACTTGATATTGCTTCCTCCTTACAACTAGACTTGTTTCATGTCCTCTAACCTTTATCTCATCAAGAACTAATGGTATACCTACAAACAAACATTTATCCATTGCTCCATGAACTCTCTTCTTCATCACACCTACTACATGCTTGAACTTATCCATTTTTTTTTACCAAACACACCCATTCACCTCTCTTTTTCCCTTCATCTTCTCTCTCTTAGGTTCTCTTCTCTTAGAACCCTAGTATAATCAATTTTTGAAACCTATGTCATGGAAGAATATAACTGCCTACCAACCTCTTTTGACACCAAAGGACAAATCACTGCCCTTACCACAATACCATCACTCTTCTAAAAACCATTTGGAGTCTTCAAATACAATATTTCTTTGTACTTCTCTTGGCCTTTCTCTACCAACATCACATCCTTAGTCTTCTCCAATACTGAGACCCTCTTCAAACTCATTGTTTGGTCATCTTCACCTCTTTGGGTGACTACAACCTCTATCTTTATTTCATCCTCAACCTTAAAAAACTATTTCAATTTCCATTTACCTTGTATCATTGCACTCACTATCCTCATGTATTGTACTAGATTATCTACCCTTGTCATCACTATATTTTCAGACTTATAAACCTTTGTCTCATCAAACCTAGTATCCTCTGTATTGACAGTGATTGACTGCCCATTGTCTTATTTTTCGATCAAGGGATGAGGCACTGTCCCCACCATGATCTCTTCATGCTTTTCAATCTTGTATTGATCCTTCAAGGTCAATTCATCCTTGACCCTATTTTTCTCAGATTTCATCACCAGCATATCATCTTTTCTCTCTAGCATTGCATTAGTGTGCAAACTTGCTTCCTTGACATCTTTAACCCATGTAGTGGTTGCACATCCTCCATTTTTGTCTTCCTCTTACTCTATAAAATCTTTCTTACCACACAAATACTCTTGATAACTTTCTCTATCCCTTATCATCTTCCACCAATGGAGTTAAGGTGAAATTGGTTCCATCTTTCACAATCTGATAAGGATTGGCTCTTCCATCATAAATGGCATATCTCTCAAACTATTATGGACTTCATAGTATTAAGTGGCACACACTCATAGGAAACACATCACATAATATCCTATCCTTTTAGGGACCAATATGAAACTCAACCCAAGATTTTTCATTCACTAGAATTGAGTGATCATCATTTAACCAAGAAACACTATATGGAGTATCATGAGGCATCTTTTCCAAATTCAATTTATTAACCATTTCAATCGAAACCAAGTTATCAATGAAACCTGAATCTATTACCAATTTACATACCTTTTTTTTGCACTTGCATGTGGTCTTGAAAATTCCTCTCCTTTGTGTTGCTTCTATGATTTCCTTTTCCATGTTGTCTTGTGTTTTCAACTTCCAATTGTTCTTTTATGCAAACTTCAACCAATCACCTTCAAAAGATCTACTGCTTGAGATCTCATACCAATTAATGTAGAGTAGGGTGGAAATCTCTTAACAAACCCAGTTTCATTAGGTTCAACCAACAATTTATTCCTTACAACTCTATTTTGTCAACTTTTCACCATTCCACACTATGCTCCTTGTAGCACTCCAAAATGGTTAAATCGAGTATATCTTTTATAATAGGTGGTTTCCTCACAAGGGAGGGAGTGTTTTAGATACCCATTAAGCTCTACATTAACATATCTCAAAATACAATAGGATTGTTTTGGAACATGTTTGAGAACAAATGACTCGTCACCATTTTCTAAGCCTAATTAGCCCTCTTTTCCAAAGCAACTACCCACAAAACAATCCCTCAATGAAATAACTCAGATATAAATATTATTTCAAGTCTCAAATAGGCTGATTCAATAATATTTGACAATATAAAGGCTTACAAATTCACCCAACTCAAAAACCCTTACCCTAGGCTTGTTTTGGCCAATTTCCACGAGGGTCTATTGGAAACCCAACCTCCAAACCTTCTCACACTCTAATAACCACTTAGAAACATCTCCTAGGGTCTGGACACACTATCCAAACCATCTCTGAACATTTTCCAATGCAATTTCATGATACACCAACTTCTAGCCACCAATTCTTACTTGGAAACTTGCAAAAATCAACTAGGGCATCACTCCAACTTTATAAAATGGCCTCCCCTGATCTTGTAAACCAAAAAAAAAAAAAAACCTAGACCTAATTTATCCATTCCACTAAATTAAATAAAATTACAATTGGTGGAATGGCTTAAACATCCATTTTACACTCTCAAACCCTTGAACTTGAACTTACACAAGTAATTTTAGTAAAACGTTTGTAAAATTCGCAATACTCAATGAAATAACCTCAAACCAAATGTATTTGAAAAATAATTAAATTAAATATCATATCAGGTTGATTTCATGGAATAAAAATACTATACAGTTCCGTACAAACCCATGAAACAACAAAATTACAGTCAAAATGCAAAAAATAACGTTTTATTGATATGTAATTGTCAATACAATGCTTGGCTACTCTATCCTGAGTCTTCTAAGGCCTTTATAAACTCATTAAATTCCATTCCAACTGTCCAAATTTCCAAATCTAACTTTTAAGCTTCAATGACCCTTCAACTTCCCTTAAATTGCTTTTTTGCATTTTTGCATGACAACATTTTTGGCAATGTTGTAATTTTTACACTTTTTGCCCAAATGACTCTAAACCAACTTAATTACATTTAAGTGGTCTCAATGGAACTTATTCAATGCCAAAAGACCTAAAACACATAAGATCTTAATATTCTACCCCTAATGCAAGAATGGCCTTGGTGCCCTTGCACCAATCCCTTACCTGGGAAGATTGACTCTTGATCTTCTTGTTATAGCTTTGTTTCAGTCGGTTTTGATATACTTTCAAGTGATTAGGAGAATCAAGGTGATTCCCATCCAATAATTCTAGCTCATCTAGCCATGATACTATGTATTCTTCATCAGTGATTAGGTTCGATAGTGACACTCACAACGAGGGAAGCTCGACCTCAATAGGAAAGATGGTTTATGAACCATAGACCAAGGAAAATGGGGTTACACCTGTAGGAATTTGGATACTGGCTTGTTAGGCCTAGAGGGTGGGATTCAACTATAGATTCCAATCACGACCAACTTCATTGACCATTTTCTTTAGGATTTTTAGAATGGTCTTGTTTGTAGCCTCAACTTGACCATTGCCATGGGGGTAATACATGGTAGAGAATCGATGTTGGATGTTGAATATTTGAGATAGCTCTTTCACATCTAGATTCTTGAAGGGTGTTCCATTGTCTAAGATAAGGGATTATGGAACACCATAATAGTAGATAAGGTAATTCAAAATAAATTTGGAAATTTTCTTCCCTATTATGTAGGTCATAGGAATGGATTCCACCCACTTAGTAAAGTACTTAGTGGATGTTATGTTGAACTTGTGGCCATTAGATGAGGTGGGAGTAATTTCTCCTATGAGGTCAAGTCACCACTATGAAAAATTCCAAGGTGTGACCGTTGGTTGTAACTCCCGAGTTGGAGCATGAATAATATCTCCATGTTGTTGACACTAAACACACTTTTGCACATACTGATGAGCTTCTCTTTCCATTGTTGGCCTGTAGTACCCATCCTTAATATTTTCTTAGCTAAATTCATACCAATGGAATGGGAACCTCATATTCGATCATGTACTTCTATTAAGGTGGTCAAGGCTTCCTCTTGGTTAAGAAATCATAGTAGTGTCCCCTCGATTCTTAGGTGGTATAAGGTATCACCTAGGATCACGAATTGGGATGCCTTTTTGACAAAGGTCCTTTTAATCTTGGTAGTGATATCATATGGGAGAGTTCCTCTTCTAAGGTAGGTGAATATGGAATGATACCATGAGGAACCAGGACCAATGATTACACACACAAATTCAGATTCAGGGATTTAAAAAAGTTTTTACAAGAGGTTTTTCTACCAAGAATTCACATTAAAGGATGTTTTGTAGCATGTCTAACAATGATCCAATGGTTTCCATAGCATCAGATACTCAATTGATCATGCGAGGAATCTGCTCAAAAGTTATATCAATGAAAAAGTCCTTGATACTTTCTACAATCTTCTTAAATATGGAGTAAGCTTATCATCCTTAGTTTGGTAGTCGTCATTGACTTGGTTGATAACCAACAACGAGTCTCCATATACTTTCATTTGTTGTATCTACCATTGAATTGCTATCCTTAGAACCGTGATTTAAGATTCATACTCAGCAATATTATTAGTACATGGAAATGATAGCCTGTATGACTTTTGAATGCAATCACCTTGAGGGGTGATAAAAATAATACCCTCCCCTAATCCATGTTGGGTAAATGATCTGTCAAAGTACATTTTCCATTGATATGATGTATTGACAAGGAACACTGATTCATCAGGAAATTTAAATATCAAAACATTCTCTACATAGATAGGTACTTCTGCCAGTTGGTCTGTGATCACTTATCCTTTAATTTCCTTGCACTCCATGTACTCTATGTTGAATTCAATTAAGATCATTACCCATTTGGCCATTCTCCCCATGAGAGTTGCTTTGGATAACAAATATTTTAATGGGTCGATTTTTGCAATAAACTTGATTTGATGTGACAACATGTAATGCCTAAACCTTTGTGAAGAAAAAACCAATGCTAAGCATGCTTTCTCAATGGATGAATAATTCATTTCATAGCCCACCAAGGTCTTTCTGATGTAATATATAGCCTTTTCCTTTCCATTTTCATCATGTTGTGCTAGAAGAGCACCCAATGTTGTTGATGTTGCTAAGATATATAGGATCAATGGTTTGTTTGGTATTGGCAACATGAGGATTGGAGGTGTTAATAGGTAGTACTTGATCTTCTTGAAAGCTTTATCACACTTCTCACCCCACTTGTAAGTTATTCCTTTATGGAGAAGATGCGAGAAAGGGTGGATTTTATCTAATAGTTGTGTTGTGAACCTTCTAATGGACTATAATCTTCCTTGTAACCCTCTCATTTGCTTCAACATTTATGGTGGTTCCATGTCTAGGATGGATTTCACTTTTTTTGGATCAATTTCTATCCCTCTCTATGATATGATGTAGCCAAGGAGCTTCCCTGATGTAACCCCAAAGACACACTTTTTTAGATTTAGTCATACCTTGTATTCTTCGAGTCTGTTTAAGGTGGGTCCCAAGACTTCTATGTGCTCACTCCTTTTCTTTGATTTTTCCAAAATATCATCCACATAATCTTTGATTGTTTTGTGGATCATGTAATGAAAGATGAGGTTCATTACTCTTTGATAGGTCTCTCCTCCATTCTTCAACCCAAATGGCATCATGTTCTAGCAATATGTTCTCCATGGAAAAATGAATGTAGTTTTGTGTTGATCCTCGGCGATCATGATTTGATTATAACCTAAAAAACTATCCATGACTGACAACATTTCATGCCTAGTTGTTAAACCAACAATTAGGTTAATGTTAGGAAGAGGGGAATCATCCTCTGGGCATGCTTTGTTTAAATCCCTAGAATTCATGCTTATTTTGATTCCCCTAGTGAGTTTGGAGACTAGTATCAAGTTGGAAACCCACTCATGATAATATATCGGTCGGATGAATCCAACATCAAGAAGCTTTTGTAATTGAAGTTTCACCAAGAGTGTTATTTGAGGGTGCATCTTTCTCAATTTCTGCTTCATTGGTTTGGCTTCAGGATAGACCACTAAATGATGCACAACCACTTTTGGTTCAAGCCCTACCATATCTATGTATAACCATGCAAAGTTTTCTCTTCGCTCTTTTAGAAATGCTACTAGGTTTTTTTGTTCTTCATCCATCAAGGATTCCACATATAAAGTGATCTTGGGTGCTTCTTTTGTTTCCACATTAACTGGGGTGGCCTTTTCTACTAGAATTGATGACTTATTTGGATGCATTGCACTAAGGGGTATATTTAATCCCTCATCCTTGGGTGCCTCAAAGAGTTTTTCACCCTCAGATGCATCCTTTCTTTTTACTATTTTAGGATCAAAGAGTGCCACTATGTGGTTTTCACTCAAAGATTTGCATGTTGTTCATTTTGTGAATGAAGGATTCAATCATTTCCCCATACTATGCCCCTGTGTCTAGCTCTATATCAAAACCAGCTTTGTGATCTACCCATGGAAACTTGTCACAAATTCCCATGAATTATGTGATTGCTTCATCATTTTTGAATGAATCTAGAATTGGTGGCCCTTGTTGGTCCTAGTCAATGAGTTGGGGATATACTAGGCTTATTTCAGTGGCTTGGTTTTTTGGGGTGAAAGACATGTCATGGATATCATGAAGAGAGAGTTATTCTCAAATAGGTCAACAAAATCAAGGGGGAAGTCATCTAAGGTCATATCACGTGATGTGGGTAACCAAGAGGAATCCTCGGCTTGTTTAGCAGAAGTACCTTTTCCAAGAAGGGTAACCTTTCTAGTAGTACATCCTAATCCAAGATTCTTAAGATGTTTCTCAGGAATGATGGGTTCCAATAGACCATTATCATTTTTTCCCTATTTCTTGTTCTTGTTATAGCCCCATCCCTTCATTAGCTGCAAGCCTTTATTTTCATCTTCCATGGGAAGAACAGGGATAGGTCATTCATCTTGATAGAGAAATTTAGAGACATCCTCCTAATTGACATTTTCTTTGTTCAAATCCCCCCACTTGGTAAAGGTGATAGAGTCAAGTGTTAAGGTTTCCACCACTTTGTTAATAGGTGTGGGCTTCCCATGAGATTTAGGAGAAAGAGGTAACTCACCTAGCATGAAAGTGTCATTTATTAGTTTATAGTTTCCACAACCATCATCTTGGATCACTGCGTTGATGTCTAGAATTTTTTGTAGAATGGGTGCTTTTATTTCTGAGGTAGATGTGAGGGATGATGGATCAACAAATGAGGAGGATGGTGTAGGCCCTTCATCATTTTTAGGGATCTGGGGTATTTTGTCAAACTTGGCCTCAAGATTCTTGTAGTAGTAAAAAGGCTCTGGATCTCCATGGATAGTAACTTCCCTATCCTCAAAAGGAAACTTTGCACATTGATGATAGGTTGAAGCTACAAATTTTAGGGCATGAATCCAAGGTCATCCAAGAAAGATGTTGTAAGGAAGATCAAGGTCTAATACTTGGCATGTAGTTTCTGCACTGATTGGTCCCACTTGGATGGGAAGTGTGATGACACCTTGTGATACCTTCTCTTGGTCATCATATGCCCTAATGGTGGTACTCTTTTCTTTCTCAATAGCATCTTTTGAATAGCCCAAGTTCTTGATCAACTGAAAGGTGCAAATGTTCATACCAACACCTCCATCTACTAAGACTCTTTTAACCCTATTCTTATGAACAATGACCTCAAGGTGTAAAGCACGATTATGAGATGGTTGTGATGGTAGGTATTGTTCTAAGAAGGTGAGAAGATGATTAGTGATATGCCCTACCATATCTTTAAATTGTTTGGTGTCAATATCCTTGGGGATGGATGATGAAGATAAAGACTTCTCTAAGATTTCCCTATGTGTGGGGGATATGCTCAATAGTTCTAAGATAGAAATCTATGTGGGGGTATTCTTAAGTTGATCTAGGAGATTGTAATTGCTAGGGTTTGATGTAGGAAAAGTAGGTTGTTCCCTAGGTTGAGATGGATCTCCTTGGATGGTGACTTTTCCACATCGTGTGGTGACTCCACACTCTACACTAGGCCCTTTGATGGTGATGGCAGTGATAACACTATCATAGAAGTGACTACATTGGAGTAGATATGTTGTAAATTTGTGTAATCCTTAGATTTTCTAGTGTTTTTTCCTTTGCTATGGTCTGTCATATGGTTCTTGTATATCTTAAGATCCTAGTTGTTGACTGGTACTTCAAAAGATATGTCTCCATTCTCGATAAGATATTGGATAACATTTTTGAGCTTCATACAATTCGATGTTTTGTGTCCTTTGATTTTTTTAAAGTCACAAAGATCCTTTTCATTGTACCAAGGTATTTTACCCTATGGTTCTTGGTATTTTTCAAAATTGGGAAGGGTTATCAAGTTTGACTCTACCAATTTCTTCATGATGGTTTCAATAGGTTCCGAAAATTGTGTGTATTTGTGTTTTAGATAGTAGTTTATGTTGGGAGTTCATCGTTGTTGTGTTTCAGTGTTATTGATCTGATTTTTTTTTGCGAAGTAGTTTTTTGCACAGTTGGTTGAACGTTAGTTGTTTAAGTGTTGTTTTTCCTAGGATTACTTAGGACCACCTTAGCATCTACCATGCCATCATTTTTTATGTTCTTGTTCTTAGCCCATACACGAGGCTTGTCATTTGAGCTGGTTGATGGGTGGTTGTCTTTGTAATCTTGAGTATTTCCCTATGAGATTAGAGCTCTCTCCATGTTAAGGGCCCTAGGGAAAAGCTCAACATAAGATGTCATAAGATCTAAATTTGATATGATAATCCCCACTTATTTTTAATCAGGAATTGGCCACTTTCTCTTACTATACCTTTGTTTCCAACATTGTAAGAAATTGGTGAAATATTCTCCTTTATTTTTCTTAAGAGTATACAACTCTTCTAATCTCACGTCCATGTCGAGATTAAAGGAGAAGTGATCTATGAATGTATCAGTGATTTCATGGAAAGTTTTAATACCTAGAGGCAATTGAGAAAACCAATTGATGGTTGGGCCTGTTAACCTTCGTGGAAAGAGGTGCATTAAATAGGATTCATTGTAGGTGACCTTCATGTTGAACAAGACAACTGAGAGGGGGGGTGAATCAGTTGTCATAGATTTAAAAATTAATTCATTCACTAGAACTAATCCTTAACACTTAGCTTAAATGATTAAACATTAAATTCAAGTGCAAAAACTAAAAACAATCACAAAACACAACACCAGATTTATGTGGAAAACCCAATAAGAGAAAAATCACGATGAGGATTAACTCACACTATAGAGAATATCAAAACTAATTACAAGAGGCTCACTTCCTAAAAAACTAGGATCACTACTAAAACAAGCAATCACTATCGAACAAGGTTAACAACTCAGAGGGCTCACTACCACAGAGATACAAAGAAGATAGAAGATATATGTTACAAAGAGAAGACAATCTCAATGCAACAAAGAAATCCACCACAATTTACTCAACCACTTGCAAACATGAATGAATGATAGAGAACACCTCCTGCTCACTACATCCAGAAACTTAGCATTTAGGCTTCACACTGATATGCCACACTCTCATCACACACACTCACTGATTAGCATCAATCTCACATCTATCTACTCTATTTCTTTGCACTTATCTCTCTTTCTCTTGCCTTCCTCTTTTCACCACTAACCCATTCTATATTTATACCATCTTCAACTTTGAAACATATCCAAAGTCGCCCATCCAACACTAAATTTAAATTAGGTTGGCACCAAAGCATCCTAGGGTGGGATTATAATGAGATTGATCCAAACACTCGCTTAATAAGAACCCAAATAGATCCAACATGCTTCATCAACTCTGAAGATAATATTCAATGCAAGGTCGACCAAACCAGTGTAAAACACATAGAACAATTAAGCGCGAACCTTCCAGATACTGAAATTATCTTCAATACAATAAAAACATATTAAATCTAGAACTGCAAGTCATAAGACTTTACCAAAGATAAATCCAGACCAACAACATTTCTCCTGGACCTCAACAAGAAACACAAAAAACCATAGTTCACAAATGGTGAACATAACTCGCACTATATAATTAATGAGTAGCCAAAAATCTAGATATAGCAGCTTCAAACAATCATGATCAACATATCTAAACCACACAAACATAGGAGAAAATCTTCTAGCAACCACTGAACACCTGCATTCTTTCTTTAATATAGTTTTCTCAATATCCTCGAAATATACAACCAATAACCTGTAACCATGAAATTAGTGACAAAAACAATCAGTTGATAACCAATTGACCAGTTGACATCAATGAAAACACCTTCATTCTTCCTATTATTTCAAAAATCTCCCCCTTTGTCATTGATGGCAACACATGATGTGAAAAAACCATCAAAGACAACATACTAGCTTTGAATACACTTCTCAAGATTTTTCTTTATGTTTCTCCCCCTTAGTAGATAATTGTTTATATTATTCCTCTTTTTTGTTTTTTTTCTCCTTCTTTCTTCCTCTCATTTTTTTGTTTTTATTCACATTCTTCATCAATTATAACTCCTTCATTCTTCCCATTCTTACAACAATCTCCCCCTTTGTCATTGATGGCAACACATGATGTGAAAAAACCATCAAAGACAACATACTAGCTCTGAATACACTTCTCAAGATTTTTCTTTTTATTTATCCCCCTTAGTAGATAATCGTTTATATTCTTCCTCTTTTTGTTTGTTTTCTCCTTTCTTCCTCTCCTTTTTTTGTTTGTTTTATTTTTTTTCATATTCTTCCTCCCCCCCCTTTGACATCAATGGCAAAGGCAAGAGATATTTTACATTGATTTCCCTTTTGACATTAAAAACAAAATACTTCACAATGAAAACACCTGACACTACCTAATCCCCCTAAGAGGTAGCCACCAAAACATCAATCCAAAAGAAAGATAGATCCATAGATCCACCAGACTGATGCATCTCCATATGCATCTATTTCAAGAAAGGAGGAGCAATGATACCTAACTTCTCCTGGAGATACTCAAAAGTATCTTTAAGAAGATACTATGTAAATATATCAGCAATTTGATCCCTCATTGAAACATATTCAAGTTTTACTTCATTCTCCATAACTTTCTCTCTCAAGAAATGATACCTGATAGATATATGCTTCATCCTCGAGTGCATCACTGAATTATTTGAAATGTTAATTTCACCTGTACTATCACAAAAGTTATAAATAGGATCATCATACACCACTGCGATATATTTCAATTTTTGTTTCATGCATAGAACTTGTGTACAATAGGATGTAGTATCAATATACTTAGCTCCAGTGGTAGACAAGGAGACTAAATATTTCTTTTTACTCAACTATGCCACCAATCTGCAACCAATAAGAAAAATGCACCACCACTGGTACTCTTTTTGTCATCTACACATCTAACCCAATCTGCATCTGTATAGGCACTTAGAGTAAAGTCAGTATCTCTAGGATACCATATAACCCATAATCTAGAGTACCATTTGTTGTGCATGTTGCACACACGCCCCATTCAGAACAAGGACCCTCTCTTCCCTCTTTTGCTTAGCCTTGTTTTACGTGCCCCTTTTTGCACCCTAGAAGCTCAACATATTCTCAAAAGTCACATTTCACATTTGACCAAACTTGGCCCCCTTGAAAAATGCTAAATCTTAAGCCATTTGGGGTTTCCTTTGTCAGAATGCCTTTCTGACGTCCGTGGCGCCTTCTAGGCCCAGACCCTCGGGTTTCCCCTCTCGAATTTCCATCCTAGTTCTGTCATTTTGAATGAGAGCTGTGTGACATCTTTTTGGCCCTTCCAACCCAATCTATTGGAATTCCTTTCCTGGGTTTCCCTTTGGACTTCGCCATTCCAAATGGCTGCCAACTTTCGTCTTTCTGGCCATCGGACTCCAGATCTCCTGTCGCCTTTTACACTTCACTTGATAGATTTTTGAAATGGCCATGGCTTGACGTCTTTCCGGCCATCGAACTCCGGATCACCCGCCACCTCTTACAAAATTTGAACTCACCAAACTTACCTACCACTATACGGATTATTCAATTGTGGCATTAATTGCAAGTTTGGCTATTTAAACAAATTTTCACCTGTCATTTTCACATGGCAGAATGAAATTTTGAAAGCTTGTTGGCCCTAGCTCTTTTTGCCTTCATTCCCAAGCACTTGCTTCACTAGTCAAAAGGATTTTGGCATCGAGCTTCTCTGGGAATTCAAGGTAGGTTTTCCGCCGGCCTCGTCTTCCTTCTTTTTCAAGAATTCAAACTCAAAATCTTAAGGGGAAGATAAAATGAACTAAAACACAATAGTGTAGTGCCCCTGGCTCAAAACCCACCAGTTCAAATCAAGAAACACCATGTCAAACCATCAAAATCCACCTTCAGAACAGTCGATGGCATTTCTTGGGCCTGGATCTCTCCACAGTCGTTCGTGCACAAACACAAATTTGAACTTAGAAAATGATAGTGTCCACTACGCCTCCGGGTCTCAGCCTCCAAAATTCCCTTCTCGAGTTTCCATTGTGCTTCTGCCATTCCGAACGATCGTCCTCGAGCGTCTTCCCAACCCTCAAACCCCAGGCATGAGATTTCCATCTCAAAAAATTACAGGAAAACCAAATGTCTAAAATGTCACCGGACCCCGACCTTTGGAATTCTATGCCTAGGATTCTGTGTCACTTTCGCCATCTCGAACGGCTATCCTGGGATGTCTTTCCGACCCCTAGACCTCGATACCCTTTTTGTCGAGCATAAAGTCTAAACTGAAAACATAACATCCAAATGTTGACCAGACTCTAGACTCCGGAATTCCATCTCCGAGATTCCATTTTGGTTTTTCCGTTCCAAACGGTTGAACCTGACCATCTTTCTGGCCTCTAGGTCCTGACCTTTGATTTACCAATGGGCTTTCCTAACTGATAAATCTACCTTCGGGGATTACCCTTCGGACTTCCATCCTTGGATTGCCACCTGCATTTCACCATTTTACACGTTTTTCCCCTAACAGCTTCTTGACTTTGGCAACCCGAATTCTGGAGCCCGACACTCGGCACCCGGAGTGTTGTCTTCCCTACGCCGTTTCAAATGGCCTTCCTACTGCTGAAACCCGAATTCCTAAATGAAGACTCAAATGACCTCCAACTCCAAAATGGACTTTGACCCACTTCCTAAAATTTGGTCTTCTTTCACGTTAGCCCTTCATTGATCAAATCCAAGATTGGAAAAATCATTGGGAGTGTCTTGCCTCATTTGCCCTTCCAAACAACATTCTGCCAAGGGAATTCTAACCCTGGAAATGCAGATTTCCTATTTCGCTTCCTTATGATGTTTTATCATGTGTTAGGCATGAATAACGATTGTGGATCTAACCTTAATGTGCAAGGATTTGTTTGAGGCCGCTTTTCCATGTTTAATGTTACTGATTCATGTCTCTTTGTGCAAGATTTATGGAATCCGGTGCAAAAACCTTCGGTGCCGCCAAGGAAAAGGGAAAAGGAACTGCCAAGGCACCTTGAGGTAAGGAGGACAAGGATCAGATGAAGTTCAAATTCCAGGGGGTGCCATTACACTCCAGAATCACCACCCTTTGGAGAGACATCACAAATACTAATATCAGGCATGTCGATATTGGTGAATTTACTCGGAGGGTCAGGGTGGATCCGAAAACAAAAAACCAAAAATGAATCAAAAGCAGCGGACTTGATAAGGCTGTAGGCTTCCCATCAACGTTGGTAGCTCCTGAGCTGGTAATAGCATGCCGAGAAGCATATCAAACCCAGACCAGAAGCATAGTGGACAAAGATGGAAACATCCTTGTAGATATGTCCCCTCTTGGGATAACTACAACCTTCCACATCCCCGCCTTTGAAAGTATGGAGACCCCGACTATGGAAGAATGCAAGGCATTATGGGATCAAGATCCTATAAGATGTAAGAAACTAATTAATCAGTACTGGTTGAAGGATAAGCAGGCCAGTGCCGACAAAGTCCCATAGGAGCTCTTTCGCAGTGATTTCTTCGAGGATTACCACAACCTCGTTACGTTACTAAGCAGAGTAATGGACCTTCCTACTACGACCTTCTTCTAGGAGTGGATGTTATACTTTCTGGATCAACTTCTCCATGGTGACCCTACCTTTGATTGGGGAGAAATAATCAACAATTGCTTTCTCGAGAAATTTATCAGTGTGAAGAAGACATCAAAGTTCTACATGATGTCCTACCTGGTTTATTCGCTTGTTGATCAGCGACATTATCATGGATTGAACGTGATGCCCAATGCGGCACCAAGGAGGGACCTCAAGCCTTATGATAGATACCCTCAGCTACAATACAAGAACTTCAAGAGGGACTACTATAGGGTGAATGATGCCTTCATCGCCTACATCACCCGACTACTTGGAGGAGATTTTTAGAGAAGAGTATCCCATAGTGCCAGAGCCCTCCTCAGGTATTACACCTTCTTATACATATAATTCCCCAAGTTCACTTACATTCAAGCCCAAGGATTCACGAAAATGCCAAACAAGCTGCCCCAGTACCCGAATGGCTGAATCATACTATTGGAGCTGACCTGGTAGCTATGACACATTCATAATATTCTGAGCAAGATACATCTAGTAGGGACACCTTATCCTATTGGCCTTGGTCAGGGAATGTACAAGATTCATACCTCCCAATGTGCAGGGCACTCAGAGAAGGAGCTGGCAAAGTACCACTTCCGACAGTATACAGCTCGGTCGCAAATGGACCCATATGGTCATATTAGAAAGGTACTGGGACTAGAGTATGCCCACCTCCACAATGTTGAGGATTTCTAAGCCAACTATAAGAATGATCTTGAGGTGTGGTTACGACACTACATGCGATGAGTGTCCTCTACATGTGAAGAGTGAACTAGTGCCAAGTTTCGGACCAACTTGAAGAGGATGAGAGCACGATGATCGATCTGAGATACAGTGTCATTGCCAACTTACCACTGCCTATGATTGATTGGGATGAGCAAGAGGTTGATAACCTCAACATCCTCACCAAGCCTGTGGAAGTTTGAAAGAAGGCTTGGATCAACCAACAAGTTGCCTAACTGAAACAATAGGGAGTCACCTTAACATTCAAGGGACTCGAATGTGAGCCAAGTGGCTCTAATGGTGGGGTGACTACTACTACAACTGGGGAACTTCCAAATCCCCACCATCCATCAAAACCAAAAAGAGAAAGGAAGCTAGTGAGCAGGTGCCAAACCAAAAGGTTTACACTCGAAAGGCTTCAGAGGGTGAGCCTTTCAAAAAGAAAAGAAAATAGCCAGCGTTGTAGAGATGCCTATAATACCCAAAGATCCACTCCTCGAGGGTGGAGAAGAAGATTCTGACCCACCAAGGTCTCCATCTACTGCAATTGTTGCTGCCATTACCATTGTCCCACCTACATCACTTGCAGTATCTGCTTCCTCTTTGCTTGCAGTGGAAATCTCTATCCATCTTGCCTCCACTTCTCTGATCGTGCAGGTCATATCGGTGGATTCGTCCTCTACCATGACCTCACTGGTCTCTTCATCTTCTATGTCTCCTTCCCATCCACTTCCATTGCTATAATGCCTATCCTCAATCTCCTAAATTCCTTCGTAAAGTACATGCAAAACCTGCCCTCCGAGCTTTCAAGGATGCTTACAAGTGCAATAGTGCAAGCTGCAATAGCCTTGGCTATGGCCAATGCTCCAGCTCTCCCTCCCCCTACCGAACCACCAAGAATGGAGGCAACAATGCAGATATCTGATGAGATCGAGCGACAACAACTAGAGGCTACAAGGAGGCCTGAATATGAGGAGTTTGAATACCATGAGCACCCAATGTTCAAGCATCGGGATATCGATGAGGTAGCCTATGAATCCTCCAATGAGAGCAGTGAGGAGTTGGACATGGAATTAATCTGAGAAACAACTGACCCAGAGCTTGAGGAAGAATGGAACAAGCATCTCAAGGAGATCGAGGACCAAGAGGCTGCAGGGCAGCCTACGATTGAAGGATCTTCTGCTCCGAAGACTGAGACTGGCAGGTCTCCAGCTGAAAGACATGATTGAACCCTGAAGCATGACGAGGAAGTACCCCTCCATGAAGATAAATAGGAAGATAGGCCTGGGGAACATGAGTATGATCAGGATGAAGAGGAAAAAGATACTGAAAGGGAAGATCCCTCTGAAAAGAAATTGCTCACCAAGTCTCCCACTAAGCGTTTAATTCTTGTACAGGACTCCGACGAGGAGAAGGAGGATATAGGGGTTGAGAAAGGGGCTCGTGTTGTCAGAACCATTGAACTTAGGGTGGAGGGAAGCAAGGATCAATGTGAATCACCCAAGGAGGAGCCCTAAATGCGTGATTGGCTGGGGAATCAGCTTGGGCAAAAGACTCCCACCCTAAAGGATCCTAAGGTGAGGCTAAAAGCCATACTAGCCAGAGCACAGATAAGCACCAAGAAAGAGAAAAGGCCAAAGATCAAATCAAAAGTAACCATGGATGCCTCCGGATCTAGGGCAGTACAAATAGCAATGTCGGTGGTTGGAGAACAAGGAGTGACCTATAATGTCTCCACCATCGACTTGGGAGTGGTCACTAGGGAGCAGAAGCTTGACCACCTCCAGGAATTGGTCACCATGGAGGTGTACCTTATCCAGCAGTATAAGGTTTCAAAGGAGAAAATTAAAGCATAGGTGACCGATCTAACAACCTATATTCAATAATGGTCATCCCTGGATGAGTAGCCCACCACATCATCGGCCTCGCCTCAGCTGTTGTCTCAAGAGTAGATCAATAAGTTGGAAAAGAGAAGGAACTTGGATAAGACTACGAAAAATTGGTTCTGGTAGGTCTTAGACATGGGAAACACGGGCATCAATTTGGCTGTCTGAACAACAAATAAGTTCTTGGAAGTGTAGAGAACACTTGAGGGCACAAGGCAAGTCTGCGAGGAATTCCCGAGGAAGTACAGAGCAACTTATCCGAAAATTGAGGCCATACTCGCATTGCCAAGTGAGGTTTGGGAGAAGGACCTTGCCCTCAAGGATGATGACCACTGATTAGTGGATGTGTGGAAACGAGATTTTGATCATCGAAAGGGAAAGCTGGAGGACATCCTGGAATGGGTAATTTCAAATATCGAATGGGCCAAGGAGGCCAGAGGAGATTGCGCTCGGTACCTGAAGCTAATAGTGGGGTACGAGTTGTCTGTCATTGAAATTAATCTAGAGAGCATAAAGCCTCACTTCTTGAAGAACATGGAAGATGGGATGTCAGCTGAAGTTACCACAATTTTCATGAGTTTTTCTGCTCGAGCCTTCGCCTAGTCTGAGCTTTTTAGAAGCAATGTGGCCAAGTATGATGACGATTGGAAGAAGCACATTAGCAACTCCCAAGAATGGAATTACCAAGTGCTACAATCAGACATCATGGAGGTGGAAAAGCTTCAGCCAATGATCTTAAGCTTCATAGAGTATGTAGCTTTGAAGAGGTGCGAGGGCAACCCAGTCATCGATGAAGAATTCCTAAAATAGTAGCTGCAACAAAAGGGCGAATGACAAAAAGACAAAACTGCTACAGTGCTACCACTAGATAATGAATTAGGGAAAAAGACAAATGATGTTTTAAAAATGTAATATATTTGGGGTTAGGTGAAACCCTAGTGTAAAGTGAATCTTGGCCACTCATTTTTCTTTTTGAAAACTATAAATAGGGCTCTCCTCCTCTCATTTTAAGAGAGTTGAGTTGTTGTAAAGGCATTCTGCAAAAAATTTAATAGAAATACATTGATTTGGTGCATTTCTGGATTTCTTCCCATGTTGCATGATTCTTCTCCCTTTAGTTAAAGTTCTAGTTTAAATTTATTTTGCTGTGCTAGTTCTCCTTTAGCTAACTTTGGTAGATTTAGTATGTTGTCTTTGGTTATGAAGTTTTCTGCTATGTGTATGCTTTCCTTGTCCATACTTTTAGTCATTTGCTGCTGGTAGATGACTATGTAAAGTTAGTCTAGACTATAATTTCATAGCAGCTCTTCAAACTTTGTCTTTGTTCACATCTACATGGCGAATGAATGACGAATATCTGTAGTCCTTAGAAGATACCATAGATTTCATGATACTGTGAGAATTCTGGTTAAGTGAAATCATATTTTTAGGAAACTATCCATAGTAGGAACTTCCATGATCACCATTCATTGGTAGTTGTAGGTCCAGGAACCTTCCTTCTTCCCTGCCTCTTTTCATTTTTTTTAAGAAACAACTTGTGCTAAGGTTCATTGCACATTGTAAAGTCAAATCCAACAAAACAATGGAGTTCAAGACTGTTGTCTGAGCCTACAACAAAGTGTATTAATTTCTTCTTTGAAGAGCTCCATTTACAGACCCAATTCTCTTACAACTTTAACTTCCGTAAGGCTGCTTTATGATTCTAGAAAGTCACATAAATCAACTGAAATATTCCAAGCATCATCATGACCTGACATCTGAGAGATAGGATAGTGTTCTGCAATTTCATTTTGGAAGATTGTCTTTCAAGAGAGGTAGTGCACCTACGTATTACCTGTGTTGTGAAGTGCAGAAAAACACCATCAACACCATTCAAATATATGAATATTCTTTTAACAGTAGCAACATGTGTCTCCTTAGGATCTTCTTAAAATCTAGCCACAAGATAGACAATATGCATAATATTCGGTCTAGTAGCGGTCAAATACAATATTCCACCAATCATAGATCTATACTTGCTTTGATTAACCTTAGGTGAATCATCATCTTTACCCAATTTGCAACTAGTCACTATAGGAGTAGATACCAGTTTTGAACTATCCATCCCAAACTTCCTCAACATCTCTTTCTCATACTTAGACTATAAAATAAAAATCCATTTCTCTGTTTGATTAATATGTAGCCCAAGAAAGAAATTCATCTCTCCAAACATAGAAATTTCAAATTCTCTTTGCATCTCTTCTACAAACATCTTACACATATTTTCATTTCCTCCAAAAATAATGTCATCAACATGTACAACTACAATCAATATTTTATCATTTTCAATCTTAAAATACAGATTACTATTTGTTGTACCTTTGTTGAAACCTTGTTGAATCAAATACCTATCTAGCCTTGCATACCAAGCTCTAGGAGCTTGCTTCAATCCATATAAGGCTTTCTTCAATCTACACACCATATCTAGTTGATCTAACAATTGAAATCCTTCAGGTTGTTCCATGTACACCTCATGTTCTAGTTCACCATTCAAAAGTGCAGACTTGACATCCATCCAATAGGCCTTGAAATATTTATGAGAAGGAAGTGCTAAGAACATCCTTATAGCTTCCATTCTTTCTACTAGAGAAAAATCCTCCTTAAAATCTGTCTTCTACTTGTGAGTAACCTTTACACACAAGCCTTACTTTGTTTCTAACCACTTCTCCATTCTCATTCAACTTGTTTCTCAATACCCACTTTGATCCAATAATGTTTTTATCTACGGGTCTTGGGACCAATTCCCATGTTTGATTCTTCTCAATTTGCATAAGCTATTCTTCCATAGCTTCCATCCAATGTTCATCTTTACAATCTTCACTTACAGTCTTCGATTCAATCTTGGAAAATAAACACAAATTTACTTCAACAACAACTCTTCTTCTAGTCAATACTTCTTTAGTCTTATCTCCAATAATCTAACTTTCTGAATGATTCTTCTACACATATCTAGGTGTCTTAGGGGATACCACTGGAGCTTCTTCTTCTCTTTCATTCTATTCATTGTTCTCCTCTTGCTCATCCTTTTCCTATTCTTCCACAATCTCTTCAATTCTTACATAATCAAGTTCATCAGATACATATCCATTAATGTCAATTGTATTCTTCGTTGTTTCATCAACCTTGACATTTGCACTTTCTACAATCTTCCTCAGTATTTAATTGAAACATTTGTATGATTTTTTTTGAGTATAATATCCAAGAAAAATTCCTTCACCACTTCTTGCATCAAACTTTCATAAATTTTCATCTTTTCTGATACAACATTTGCTTTTGAATACCTTAAAATACTTAATAGTAGGAATTCTTCCATGCCATAACTCATAGGCTATCTTTGTATTGTTTTCTATTTCTTGAACTCAATTGAATACATAAACATTAGTATGAATAACTTCTCTCTAGTAAACTTTCGATATACCAACCTCGATAATCATTGATCTAGC
Source organism: Sequoiadendron giganteum (assembly GCA_007115665.2). NCBI lineage: Eukaryota > Viridiplantae > Streptophyta > Pinopsida > Cupressales > Cupressaceae > Sequoiadendron > Sequoiadendron giganteum. The sequence goes on from CM021109.1 coordinate 546,377,375, forward strand.
GAACTCTTGAACAGTTATGTTTTTTCTTTCAACAAATTCATTATGTTGAGGAGTTCTCATAGTAGATAATTGTCTCTTCATTCCATGCACTTCACAAAACATGTTAAACTCATGGGAGGTGAATTATCCACCTATTTGAGATCTTAAGAATTTTATCCTCAAATTCACTTTATTTTCAACCATAGTTTTGAATGTCTTGAATCTATCTAATGCATCCAATTTTTCTCTAAGAAATGTAACCCATGTATCTCTAGAATAATCATCAATCAAAAGCATAAAGTACCTTTCACCTTGTAGAATTATCACTCTTGTAGGACCATAGAGATCTGTATGAACTAAATCCAGTAGTCCAATAGTAGATTGTTCCTTTGATTTGTAATGACTTATTGCTTACTTTCCAAACTGGCAGTTTCTACAAATAGCATTTACAAGCTTTGTAATCCTTAGTAAATATCTCACAGCCTAACAAAACTAATCATCGCCAAGTTATCAAAATTCATGTGACGCGTTATATGATGCCATAACGAATTGTCACTAATTTGATTCATAAAGCATCATCCATCAACACCCTTAAGTTGATAGATATTTCCTTCATATTTCTTTCCTACAACAATCAATGTTTTGGATCATTTTCAGATCTCACATCTCTCATCCTTATTGCACATCTTTCCAACACTCAAAATATTATGCCTTAAACCCTTAACATGGTAGACATCTTCAGTATTATTCTTGCCATCAAAACTTACTAAACCTATCCCACAAATTTTAGCACTATTATCATCTCCAAACATAACCAAGCCTCCATCATATTTTTTAAGTTTAAAAAACTTAATTTTATCACCAATCATGTGATGTGAACAACCACTATCAACAACCCAATATTTCTTTTCTTGTTTAGCATGTAGAGTAGAGATAACAGTACCTTCATTTGTCTCCTTCTCCAAAGGGCTTCCCTTCACCTCTTTTCCATAATTAGCAGAAGTAGGTTCATCCTCTATAGCCAAGAACAATAATTCATTGTCATTAAGGTCTTCATAATCAAAATATTCATTTGATATATTAGCATTTTCATTCATATAATATGATTTTTTGATCTTGTTTCCTTTCTTTTCTTTTGAATATCTTTGTTTATTCCTCTTAGCTCTTTCTGGACATTTTGCAGCATAATGACCTATTTCTCCATAACTAAAGTATTTAAAGGGTAACTTACCTTCATACTTACCAAAGCCTTTCCTCATCCTTCTCACAAATTTAGCTTCTATTTCATCAATATTTTATTCTTTCAGATCTTCAACTTTTGTAGCTTTAAAAATAGTCTCTGATTTGTATCCATTCCTCATATTCGACTTCCTCATCTCATAAGAAGTTAGAAATCCCAACAATAGATCTTTAGTATATGTCTTATAATCTATACTCTATTCAATAGAACACACCTTCTCATTGTAAACATCAAGGAGAGTTCTAAGAATCTTCTTTACAATTCAGGTTTCATCTATAATAACACCAATTCCATTCATTCTGGCTACTATCTCATCCAATCTTTGTACATAAGCTTTAACATTCTCATCTTCGGACACATGAAGAAGCTCAAATTGTGTCTCCAAATTATACATTTTTCCTCTTTGACTCTTTCATCACCTTCATGTGCCCTTTCCAAAGCATCCCAAACTTTGTTAGCAATCTTCAGATTTTGAACCTTAATCAACTCAAAATGTACAAAACTATTCTTCAAAATCTACTTCACCTTATAATTCGCTTCATGTGCTTTGATCTCATCAGCCATACTCAGACCATTAGCAGGAGGAGTGTAAGGATTCTTGTAAGCTTTCTCCACATCATATCCACAATACTCCAGATACTCTTCCATCAATATTTTCCAGATAGCATAATTTGTTCCATCAAATCTTGAAAATAATCATAAGTCATTTTTCTAGCCATCTCTGACCTTCCTCAAGTGATTAATCTCTTCACCAAGGAACCAAGCTATGATACCAATTGTTGACCAAGACAACTGAGAGGGGGGTGAATCAGTTGTCATATATTTAAACCTCAATTCATTCACTAGAACTAATCCTTAACACTAAGCTTAAATGTGTTGTGTAGGAAAATACATACCCTTACATTTTCACACTTTTTTGGGCCCACCTTAATTTTTTAACCCTATTTATTTCTTAATTATTCCTATTTTGCATCCATAAGCCTAATAAACTATATCTTTTTATGGCTAATCCTGACGAACGTCAAAGGGGAAATGATAATTTAATGATTTTGGCTATGTGTCCCTGATTTTTGGGTCGTGACTAAGATGCCACCTAGGGCGTCTTTGTCCCCCAAAGGTCTTGGGACCCTCTTTTCAAAGGAACCTTAAATGGGCTCCTTTTTCTAGAGTTTGTGACCCAAGTTTCATGCCTTGGGACTAAGATGCCACCTAGGGCGTGCTAGAACTTCAAATTCTGTTCTTTGAATTCCATTTTATCTCTCCCTTGTCCTGGTCTTTCATATTGTTTGGGGAAAACCTAAGGTTGGGGTTTTTATTTTGTCTTCATGAAAATCCTAATGTCTTATGTTATGCCTTGGGTGGGATCTATTTGGCCATTACCTTTTTGAAGTGGGTTTTAAAACAATTTATGCCCCATCACTTCGTCTAAGCTGAGCCCCTATTTGATTTATTGTTTTAATTTTTCTGCTTGACTTTATTACTCCCTAATTCTAGGTTGACCCATGCCCCCACATTTAAATAAAACTTAAGCCATTATTTTTCATCAACCTATGTGATGTCCCCTTGTGCCTTTAATAAATGTTTCATATTTTGCAGGGAACAATTTTAAATGACCGTTGATCAACCATCAGTTGATCTCAGTCATTCCCCGCAATCCCATGATGACCCCACCATAGATTCTCAACTGATTGCGATATCACAGGAGAGCACCATGTGTCTCATCTAGTGATGCTGAATAGATGACGAAATTGCTTTAATATATGTGTTGGGTTTTAATATGTTATATGGAAGGTTACTAAAGTGGCTATGAGATGCACATGCTCCAAATCAACGGAGATGTTATAATCTTCACAGAAAAGTTGCTCGATGGTTAATTTCAATGATGGAGACTGTATTGAATGAACATGATTGTCGATGGTGGGGATCAATAGTTTCCTACCATTGCATGATCAAAATTTGTGAGGTTTTTATCAATCACGATATCATAGGAAAACAACACATGGATTTCTTTGGTGATGCATAATATGGTGGGCCCTTAGTGCTCTGATGGAGATTGTGTCAGCCTATTTTAAAGGTAGCCGCTTGATGATCTGATAGAAGTGAAGGATCGACGGTTGGAATTTGAATTTGCATCAAATATGATTGGATTCGTTGGTGCAGCATGCAATTAAGCTTTAATGGTGGACGAGACATCTATTGGCACAATTTGATTGAAATAAAGTGGTTGTATTCTACCCTAGTGTCTCACAAAGTATTCAAACATATTTGCGGAGCCTTCTCAGAACCAAGGATGAAGCTACGAGCTATCACAACGAAGTATTTTGGTTTCTGCAAAGCACAAAACCGTGAGTTAATTTTTATACCTCCTAGTTATTCTGATTGAGAATTTGGGAAAATTATGGTGCACTTGTCGGAGAGTTCATTGATAATTGTTCTAGGGGCTATAGGTTAGTTGAATTGTGATAAATTGCAGGGTTATATTCTGTAATTTCATTTTCTATTTAGCCTTGGTTTATTTAAAGATTTTAAATATCAAGGAAGCCCTATTTGACCAAAGATGGCACCGCCAAAGCATCATTTTTGCCTAGCCGAATATTTACGCAGAAATTTATATGAAGAATTCTAGGATCAATTGCCATCGTTGACTAATGATAGGAAGAAGGGGTTGGTCTTGATGCGTGAAAGAACCCAGGGGGATGAATTGGTATGTAACTGTTCTACCATTTCTGATGCTAGGGTTCCCATGATAGGTTTGGAGATGTTTAGATTGTGGTATGGCCAGAGGAATTTGCCTCACCCTTTCTCGAATGGTTGGAGATATGAGATGGGGAAGCTAGTAGTACCAAATGTATTCCCTGATGTGGATTTTCTCAAGATAGTAGCAACACGTTATGACCCTGTTACATGGGTGATTAGAGATAATGATGGTGGGGTTATGCTGAGCATCAGTAAGGAAGAATTTCAATAGGTTTTTGACCTAAGTGAGCCTAGCCCATTTTTGGTTCGTATTGATCTTGAGGAGATGAAACAAGAGTATGCAAGATCAAAGTCACTTTTCAGGGTTAGGTTGCTTCCATGTCATCTAGCAAGGGTAGGCGGTTCAAGGTTTTATATCAGCCCTAGTGACCGAGAGCCTTTCAAGCTAAATTGTTTTGCTAATCATTTCTTAGCCACTTTTTACTCATTGTGCCAAATTTTGGGTTTTAACCCTAATACAGTGATGCCAATTGCCTATATGTTTATGGGGGTGCAAATACAAAACCCTAAATTCTCAGTGATCTATGATTTTGCATCATTTTTGGCTGAGAAGATACATGAAGGGCTGTTAAAGTTGCAGCAAAGGGATGCAAGCACTCCATTCTTTTGGTATTCCATGTTGATGTACATGTTCTTGTACAAGAATGCTGATTTATTTTCTGAGAAGATGGAATTAAGACAAATGGTTAATGGAGAAAGATTGTCGGTGTAAGCATGGACTACAGACTTATCTTATAATAGGGAAAGTGCTAGTTTTGTGTAGTTTAATAATTTTTTTGCTTCCAGATTGAGGTCTAGGTTGATGGTGAATGTATCTAGAATCCCTGAGGAGTTACTTGATTTCCTCAAACTGAAGGGAAGGAAGCCAAAACTGAAGGTTTTCCATAACTAGGGTGACATCATTCCATACCTAGTCAGCACTGTTTTGAGAGTATATGGTTTCCAAGGAACCCCACATATACCGCCATACAATGTGCCACCGAGAGTAGGATTTATAGGAAATCATGTGGCAGATTGGTTGTATCCATGAGGACAACCTTACAGGAAAAGGTAAAGGAACTATTTTCCCTGATTACATTGTAGTGTCAGATTTTGTGTTTTCAAAAGGAGGTTGGGTCCACTTTGGGAAGTTTTTTTATGATTACCATCTAAGGTGTGGTCCCAAGTGGCAACATGATCCTGAGGACTTCTTTTCCCTTTTTAGACAACGAATAAAAGGTGTAAGTTTGTGCATGGATTCAACTTTCTTGAAGACTTGATTAGAAACGAGTTTGATCTAAATAAGTAGGAGTTGACCAAGGATAAATGGATAGCTTATGACAAGCTATTGGCCATTGTGCACAAAATGGATCCTAAAGATGATCCATTGATGGAGTTTAGTCCATTTCACAAGAAAATTGATTTTTTATGGACAACTTCAAAGAGATTATGGGCATCCTAATGACCAAGAAGATAAACTTGGAGTTGGAATTTGGTACACAGGAGTCTGATATGAGGCAAAGTGAAACAAGGCCAACTTATCAACCTATAGAGAAGTGGCCTATCTATAGAAGAAAAAGAAATGAAAACAATGATGAGGAGGAGGAAAATAAAAAGGGAAAACAAATCATGAAAGCACCAACACAGTTAGGTCCAAGGTTCAAGACACTTGGGACCATCCAAATTATTGATTTGGACCCATCACCAAAAGATAACCCTTCACAACCACCATCAGAGCCAAGCCCTAAGAGGCAAAGGATTAAGAATGTACAAGAGCATTTGATGCATGAAATTATTATCACAGATCAGGATATGCAAGTTGGTATGGCTTATCCTCCTAGGCCAGCTGAGTTGGTCTTGTCTGATTTGGATATGAAAGGGAAGTGTGTACAAGATGCGAGGATGGAGGCATGTAAGGCCTTTTTTAATGATGATGCATATTTCAAGACTCCAATTTTCTTGCAATTCGTATGGAGAATGAGACTTGAGGAATATCAAGATAAGTGCAAGAAGAGAAGAGAGTTGAGGCCTGATAGGTCAGACCACGAGAATGATGACGAAGTAAAAAATCAATTGATGGAAGAATTTAAGAACATCACTCCTCAGTATGGGATAAAATTACTGACTCGGATTGGTGTATTAATTTTACCTGAATGGGATATAGGAGATGGAGTAGCATTTAATGCTATTCTAAAATTCAAACATCCCTTGCAGAATTTTGAGCAAGAGGTCAAGGCAACATTGCAAGATTCTGGCTTCAGCGAAGAATATGAGACCCTAGCAATTTGGTCATTGGCACCTCAAGGTAGAAAGCCTAATGTAACTGACATTAGCCCAAAATTAAGGGGAGGGTTAATAATAAAGAGAGCCACAGAAACTTCAACTACAGAGGCTACTAATTTAACTGTGAATGTGGCCAAATTGCCCAAGAGACTGCTGGGAGGGAAGAAGCTAAGAAGAAGAGCTTAATGGAAAAGTACAACTTCATAATTGGAGTGTACAAAAAGGTGTAGGAAAGGAATGTTGAGATGTAAAATGAGGTGGATAGGTTGAAATATAGGAAAATTGGGGAGACCTCAAGTGCTCCAGGTATCATGACATTGCCTTCCACATCAGGAACAATGCCTCCTACTTCTCAATTTGTTTCTACACTAGGGTCCCCCATCCAAACTCTTTCTCTCAGTGCTCCATTAGAGCCAATTAAGGAAGAAGTTGAATACTCTATGGATCCTACTAAGAAGCAGCTAATGCACAAGATTAAAGAGTTGCACATAGCCTTAAAGGCAAGTGAGGAGGGAGCACTTAAACAGAAGGGTGAGATTGTTGACACAGTTTTGAGGCATCTGAATGAAAAGATTGATGACAGATTGCCATCACTATATTCTTTGTATTCTTTATTATTGAATGCAATAAAGAGTATTAATAGGGATCAAGAGGTAGTTTTACCCTTAATTGAAAAGTGGATCCCTAGGGCTAGTGATTTAGACATAATGTATAAAGCCTCAAGGATTGATACAAATAATAGACCCCAATCATTAAGGCCTAATCAAATATTTCTAAAGTCATTGCAAGGTTTTCAAGCCTTACCAAATGATTTGAGTAGGAAAATCAGAGAATTGGTAAAGAATTTTGATGATTGGAGTGATACATCTTTACCTGATATAATTGTTGCATAGGGAAATGTTAAATCTCTGCAACAGTGGCGGGATAGAGAAAATGAGGTCATCAATGCACAAATCAAATTGATTTGCAATGGCTTAGACCATGACTTGTTGGTGAGCTGGATGGACAAGATCATCAATACCAGAACATTTTTGGAATCTTTCAAGAGAGAAGCGAATCAAGTAGTGGTTAAATACACACCTTATAGTGTTAAGGTGAATGAGATAGTTAATTATGATTGGCCGAATGATGATGAATACCAAAGATGGGTAAATATATAGTTAACCGAGGAAGAGTAAAATAGATTTGGCTACTAGCAGCTAACAACTCGGTCGTTGCCGTTACAACAGATTCTGGTTATGTTTTAATGGCAGTTTTGTCATAGAAATTTTGAAGTTTTACTGATGCATCAACTTTTTTCAGTGGGTAGGATGAACAAGAAGATTCTTTGAGGATCAACTATTGTAAGAAATTTTTGAAATGTCACAAGGCGGTCCAAGTGATTGGTGACGTGTACTTCTAGCCCGATACTTGTTTGCTCCTTTATTCTCTATAAGAAGGATTTCAAGGCCAAAAATAGGGGTTATAAATTTAGATAATTTTGGTCGAGTCTAGGTGAAGTTGTAGAGCAATTGTAAACCTTGATGTTTTTAGTGAAATGCAATTTAGGTTTTGGGTAATTCTCTTGTAGGTTTTGAACTCATAGGAATTTGATGTATTGTGACAGTACAAGCAGTTGAATTAAAATGAATTATTTTGAGCTCATGTCTCTCCATTATATAGGCATATCAAAATTTTGAATAAAATGATCAAGGGTTGTTTCGTTCATCTCACTATTGTGGTGTGTATGATTCTCATTTTAGCTTTAATTCAAAGAATTAATTAAAATGCTTGAATTGGATCATAGGTGAATATGTTTTATATAAGGATTTGATAAGTAGTATTGGGTTATAATATATAAAGGTGATATTTTAAGGCAATATTATCACATATCCTACACGTTATATGTTAAATTAGTCACAAACCTTTAAATTCTTATGAATTTGACTCGTCCAATGGTATATGAAACTAATCTAGACTGTACTTATTTTTAAGGTTCAATATTTGTTTGTCTTTGCTTAGAGCTTGCTACAAATTGAAAATCAATGACTATTTTATGCTGAGGAATGTCGTTGTAGTTATCTCATGCTCCAAATGGTTGGTATTATTGATGAACAGCCAATTCTACTCGGTATTATCCTGTTATGTTGAGATATTAAATGAGATTATATGTTGTTATTAATGTTGTGTATAATATTGGTGTAGAGGTTGTAAAAACATTAAGGGGAGCACCCTCCCAAGTCTTGCAGAGCCCAAAGTGTAGGAGGTTTTGTTAAAATCCTCGTCAGTTGGTCTAGGTCCTTTGAGCTTCCCTTGATTGGAATTGGCAAGTCCATAGGTAGATTAGGAGATCAACCTAGTTACAGTAAAAACAACCAACAAAATGGTGACTCTGTTGGGGAAATTAATCTAAATATTTCTGGTCAGTGGTCACTTATCCATTTTGCATAGAGTTTTCATGGTATTTCTATGATTTGAAAGTCGAGCCCGTGGTGTTGTATTTTGTTTGTCGATCTCGTCTGTCATTCAAAATTTTTGAGTTATTTCATGAATTATTTTTGTACATTGTCAATACAAGAGTTCTAAAGATCTTTTAAATTCCACCAAGTGTCTCTGGATAGTTGGTATTCCCAAGATAATTGGGTGGTGACTCTAAAGTCTTTGCACCAATGTGCATCTTATTTGAAGATTTAATACAAATTAAAAGATCTTTGGACAAGCATGAAGAATGAAGAACACCAAGTCATTCATAAAGAATCACCTGGAACAAAAATTGGAGGGTGAACTTCCTAAAATGAAGAAGAAGGACTGGATAAAGAAGAAATTATAATCTAGCAATGTTTCTCCCATGTCACAGAATCCTGTACACCAAGGTACAAGTAAGCCTTATCCATGAGACTCTTGAACAAGTGTCTAGACATTCAGAATCAGATATTTGTGGATTTTTTGATGCATTATTTAATACACCTATTCAAGAGGATGCAACATGTCATAATAAAGGACCTATTAGTGTCCAATATGCTGAAAAGAGAAGAGGTGGGAGTAGAAGTTGAAGCCATCACATAGAGAGCACCAATGATGTACCTCCTCCTCCTGTTGAAGATGATGGAACACCTTTATTGTCTGAACATGTGCTTGAAGAAGTAAATCTGATAGATTTAAGTGATACATCAAGTTTTGATATGACTTTGCTTGACCTTGATGATTTTTTTAGAGATATTGATTCCTTGAGATGGGAGATCCAAAAACAAGCCGAGCTTAGGATGAAAAAGGATAAGGAGAGGAAAAAAAAATTGATGCATGTTGTAATTGAGAGGGATAGGTTAATTAGATAGTTGGCAACAATGAAGCTCTTGAACCAAAACAAACCTGAGCCAGAAGAGGAAGGTCTTGTTGTATGTGAAATCATTGATAAGGAGATAAAGCTTGTGTCTAAAAATGGTCTTGTAGGTCAAGATGATGCCCAATCAAAACCTACAGACCCAAAACCCTCAAACCCTATTAAGCCTCAACCATGTAATCCAAACCCTAAGCCTGTTTTAGACAAAGGAAAATAGAAGACCGAGGGAATTGAGATAAATGATAGGGTGACTTCTCATTCCCCTAAAAGAGATCCCCCACCACATGTATTTATACAAGCTGAGAGTTCCTTAGAGAAGGTTAGGAGGGAAGGCGAGGCTCTTGCAAAAGAGTTAGAGAGAACTAATATTGAAGCTACAAATGAAAAAATGAAGAGAAAAATAAGTTTCCTAAAAATTTCAAGTGTGGATGAGGTCACACAAGCTGCAACCTCATCAGGCCACCAAGATGCCTTGAAAAAGGGTCCTAAAACCAATTTGGACAATACCACAAACAATTTTGGCCTGAAGTTTTATGCAATTAAGTCTGTAAATCTAAATGAGGATGGCCCTAGGGTACAAAATACATAGTCTGGTGATGATTCTCAGAAGACTAGAGAACTTTTCCAAAGGAGACCTATACAATTGGAAAGGTATAGGCAATTATTCTTTTATGGTATTCTGGGTTATCCAAACCCCATCCCTGATGAGTTAAGAGAAAAGGTGAATAAATTTGCTGGAAACAATGTTGTGACAATAGAGGAACATTTAAATGCCTTCATGGATATGTTAAATGACTATGAGGTAGAGCACGAAGATGTTGTAATGAAGTTGTTTGTACAATCTTTGGTGGAAGATGCAAGGGATTGGTATAGAGGCCTACCGAATGCTAGTATTGGTTCATGGGATGAGTTTGAAAAGTGCTTCAAAGAACAATATGGTGATAAAACTAATGCTATTTTCATGCTAAATGAATTCAATAACATCAAGAAGTCATTGAATGAACCTGTGACAAAATTTAACCTTAGATTTCAAAAGGAAATGTATAAGTTGTTTTAGGTTTTGAGGCTTGATGAAAATATTTGTTTAACTATATATTTCAATGCTTTCGATACTAAAATGGCATATCTTCTCAGAGATAAGGACCCCCAAACAATGAGAGATGCTTCTAGGGTGGCCATTAATATTGAAAGTAATAGGAGAGATTTTGGGAAATATGGTAGGAGGGAGGAACCCATTCTTTTGAAAAATCCTAAGGATAAGACTGAGAAGGTTTCTACTGCAAACCCTAAGGATGATGATAAATGGGATAAAGTCTTCAGCACTTTGAAAGACATAAAGTATACTATTTCCAAGCAAGAAAAGGGTATAGGAAATGAAAAGCAGCAGTATAATAAAAATGATAGACAACTTAGGCTGCAAAATTATCCTTACAACACAAATTGGAAGGATGGGAAACCAATCTCGTCAGGCTAGAAGCCTAAAACTGATTAGCATACACCAAACCCCCTGCAGAAGCATTCAGTAAATCTAGTACAATATAGACCATGGTGTGAGGTGTGTGAACATCCACATGATCAAAATTACTATGGTATTGCTCAGTTGCTTGTTGCTAAAGGAATAGAGGAAGACACTCACGAGCAGACTCCTGACTATGAACAGGGTGATGTAGATGTTTGTATGGCCCGATCATACATTAATGAGGTTGAATGTTCTTCTAATGATGAGTTACAAGAAGCTGATGTGGATAATCAAAGATAGAGAAGTGATATGTATCATCAACAAGGATTTTCTAATGAAGAAGGCGATTTTAACCATCATGCTTGCAATATGGAGCAAGTTGAAGATTTAGTTTCCTTAAGGAGACCATCAGAAGAGGAGATTGCACAGTTGACTAAGGAAATGGCTACTCAAATGAGAAGTACACTTCATCTAAGAAATAGAACTATGGATGGTGAATAGGGTAAACCTGCTAGCCTTTTTATAAAAGAGCAAAAGAATAAGAACAAGGGTGTTAAGGTGGATGGAAAAAAGGATGTTGTCAAAATCAAAGAGGTTAAGAATGACAAGGTTTGGGCAAAAAATATTGAAACCCCAAAGCCTCAAGAAGATGTTACTTCATCATTGGTAAAGACCAAGGTGATTACCAATTTTGTTGAACCTTCTCTAGAAGAGAAGAAGCAAAAGAAACTTGAAGGAAATCAACAATTAGAGAGGAAAGAAAATGATGAAGGTATGATTTTTGACCTGCCTAAATATACACCCTTAGACATGTTTCAAGTGCTTTCTCAAGTTAAATTTTATGTACCTTTGCTAGAAATGATGAGAATAACTTAGCACAAGGAAAATATAATAGCCTTGATTACAGGTGTTGCTAGTAATAAGATTGACCAAGGTAATTGTAAAGAAGCAAAGGATGAAGATGAAAGAAAAGAGAAAGAAATGGAGGGAATTGTGTCACAAATTCACCCTGTGTATTTAGGGAATTCTATTAATATGTGTCTTGAAAACATAAACCCCTTTTTCTTAAGTGTTGATATAAATGGGCAAACTTTGAGAAATTGTATGATAGATTCAAGGCATCCAATAATGTTATTCCAGTCAAAATAATGGATGCGATGGGCTTGATAGTAGATACCACTCAAGGTAAATTCTATGCATTAGATTCAAGAGAAGTGCTAGTTATTGGGACTATTAAAGCATTGCCTTATAAACTGACTCAGTATCCTGAGAAGGTTTTAGCCATAACTGTATTAGTTGCAGATATCCCACCTCATTTTGGGATGTTTTTTTCAAGAAAGTGGAGTGCATCAATGGGAGGTAACATGCAGTGTGATCTATCATTTGCTAATTTCTAAATTGATGGTAATAATTTCAAGATTGAAAGAGAGTCAAAAGTGTCTCATATGATTGAGGATGATCCTACCGAAAATATGACATGTTTTACTGATAGTGGCATAAATGAATTCAGGGCTGAAGAATTCACTGGCAACTATGATAAGCCTATTGCATCGATTGATACAGAGGTGAAAAAAGTGTTAGAGTCTGATGACTTATGGAATATGTACTTTCATGGTGCAAGTTCAAAAGAGGGCTCTGGTGCAAGTGTTTTGTTAAGATCCCTGAGTGGAAAGACATTCAGGTTCTCTTTCACTCTATTATTTGAATGCACCAATAATGTGGCAAAGTATGAGGCCTTGTTATTGGGGCTAGGATTAGCTGAAAAACATGGGATCAAGAAGCTCAATGTAATTGGAGATTTTGAGCTTGTGGTTTCCCAAGTTAGATCCAGGTATGTATCAAAAAACAAAAGGTTGAAACATTATAGCAAATTTTTTTGGGATGAATTGGAAAACTTTGATGCATTTGGAATAGGTTGGATGGAGAGAGGCCACAACAAGGTGGCAGATTTATTAGAAAATATTGCATTAAAGCCAAATGATATGACTTATGCTGGAATTTAAAAGGTTGAAGTGCAAACTAGACCATCCATCCCTGATAATATAAAAAATTGGCAAGTTTTTGATAGTGATGATGATATATTGAGGTTCTTGAATTGTGTGGATGAATATGAAAGTCAAGAAATTGACTTTGGAGCTTTTGTTGAAAAAATTGATGGTAAGGATACTATGTTTGGTAATGAAGTCATTCAGTTAAAGACAAATACAATTCCTAAAGGTTTAGTTGTAGTTGAAAGAGTGTTTGATAATCAAGATAGGACAAAGGTTAATTGTGTTTCTTCCCATCCTGATGACTTGGAGGAGATAAACCTTGGAATAGAGGCATCACCAAAAAAGGTGTATATTGGAAGGAAATTGTCACCAAGGGTGAGAAAGATGTTAATTCATTTGTTAAGGAAATTCAAACATGTGTTTGCATGGTCATATGATGATCTTAAGGCATATAGGGAGGATTTATTTCAACATGAATCTACTTTGAGTGATGATGCTAAGCCATTTAGGAAAAAGAAAAGGCCTATTAATTCTACCTTGGCCCCTAAAATGCAAGAAGAATTAATGAAGTTAAGAGATGAAAGGATCATCAAGCCAATCAAACATTCATCCTGGGTGTCAAATTTGATGCCTATGAGAAAGAAAAATTGAGACATTAGGTTATCCATTACCGAACATGGAAGCCATGTTCTAGAAGGTGATAGGCTATGAGTTAATGTCTATGATGGATGGGTTCTCTTGCTACAACCAACTCATGGTCAAGGAGTCTAAGTAGTTTAAGAAAGCTTTCATTACACCCTGGGGAACTTATGTCTATGTGATAATGCCTTTTGGTCTAACAAATGCAGGGGCTACTTTGTAGAGAGCCATGGATGTGGCATTTTTCAGATTTCATTAACTTGTTTTTGGTGATTTACCAAGATGATTTGATAGCTTATTCCAGGAAAGAAGACGATCATTGTGAACATTTGGAGAAGGTATTTAGCAGGGCACTAGAGTATGGTATTTCCTTGAATCCGAAGAAGTGTGATTTTGGGGTAAGGGGAGGAAAATTGTTAGGACATATTGTTTCCAAGGATGGGGTCAAAGTTGATCCAGAGAGGGTAATTGCAATAGATAAAATCCCACAACCCCACAATAAAGGAGGATACTATGTTACGAACCCCCGATTTCTCGAAAACCTTACAGATTTTTTCATTTGCTTCTTTCCACATAATTGCAGTTGTGTTGCAAAAGAATTTAGAAGGTTTTGAACAACCTATAGCCTTTTTCAGCAAATCTTTACAGGCTATAGAACTTAAATATGACATAAGTGAAAAATAGGCATATGCATTGGTAAAAGCAGTAAAGGCTTTCAGGACTTATTTGATGGGAGCTAGTATAATTGCCTATGTACCCAGTGTTGCTGTGAAGGACATTTTCACACAATAGGAAGTGTCAGGAAGAAGGTGTAGATGGATCAATAGGATCCAAGAGTTCAACATTGAAATCCCAATTACTAAACTGGTGAGAGGACAAGGATTGGTCAAGCTTATGGCCCAAAGTAATTTGGAAGCAAATCGGATAAATTTTCTTGAAGAAGAGAATAAATCACACATATGTGATATGGAGCATTCTGAATGGTATAAGGATGTGATCTATTATTTACAAAAGATGAAATGTCCTGATAATTTGAGTGAAAATGAAAAGAGGGCATTGAAGTTACATGCTGTCAAATATGTTATCATAATTGGAAAGCTCTGGTGGAGAAATGGAGAAGGTGCTATGTTGAAGTGTGTTGACCAAGATCAAGCACAAGGACTCCTGAATGAGATGCATAGTGGAGTTTGTCGAGGGAATTATATGGACAAAACAACTGCACACAAGGTAATGAGGGTTGGATTTTGGTGGCCTACTATTTTTAAGGATGCACACCAATTAGTGAAAACATGTGATGCCTGTCAAAATTTCTCTGGTAAGTTGAAATTTACTGGTAACTTACCCCTAAAACTAGTTGCAGTACAATCTCCATTCTAGCAATGGGGTATTGATTTTGTAGGAAAAATAGCATGTAAATCTAGTGGAGGCCATTCATGGATATTGGTGGCTACTGATTATTTTTCCAAGTGGGTGGAAGCAATTCCAACAAAGAAAGCAACTATTAAGGTGGTAATTGACTTCTTGATGAACAATATATTGACTTGGTCTAGGTGTCTAGAAAGGATTGTGTCAGATAATGCAATGTGTTTCAGATCTGAGGAATACACAAAATTATGTGAAAAACATGGTATCCAAATCTCTTACTCATCACCTTACCACCCACAAGGAAATGGACAAGAAGAATCAAGTAATAAAATATTGATGAAGATTATTAAGAGAATCCTAGATAAAAATAAGAAGGCATGGTATTCTAAATTGATATTAGCACTTTAGGCAGACAGGGTAACTATGAAAAAGGCAATAGGTTGTGCTCCATTTGACTTAGTTTTTGGGATAAATGCAAGGTTGCCCCAAAATAACCTGATGGAAATGTATAAGTTTTTCCATATGTATGATAATGAAATGGATGATGAAATGTAATTGAGAGTGGAAGCTCTCATAGAATTAGATGAAACCAGGAGGGAAGCTCAAATACAAAATGAAAAATTGCAGTTGCAAGTAAAAAAAATGTATGATAAAAGGGAAATTGCAAGGAGCTTCCAATATAGAGATTTGGTCTTAACGTGGAATGCCAGATTAGAAGATAAAGGAAAACATGGAAAATTTTATGCAATCTATTTGGGTCCATTTTTGATAAATAGTAAGTGGGGTGAAGACTCATACTTCCTCCAAGATATGACATGAGACATTCTTGAACTACAAGTTCATGGACAGTTCTTGAAATTGTACTTCAATTGAAGTATTGTTTTCCATGGACAATAGCGTAGGTTTGTATATATGTTAGTTGTAGGTTTCTTTCCTACTGGGTTGTTTTGTCCAAACAATCCTTTTTGGTCATCTCTATAATTGGTCTACTCAACTTGAGATTCTGAATTCTTGCTTCATTCCAGTGGAATGAATGTCCCCAATTGGAGCCACTGATGGAACTTCAAATTTTGTTCTTTGAATTCCATTTTATCTTTTCCTTGTTTTGGTCTTTCATATTGTTTGGGAAAAACCTAAGGTTGGGGTTTTTATTTTGTCTTCATGAAAATCCTAATGTCTTATATTATGCCTTGGGTGGGATCTATTTGGCCATTACCCTTTTGAAGTGGGTTTTAAAACAACTTATGCCCCATCACTTCGTCTAAGTCGGGCCCCTTTCTGATTTATTGTTTTAATTTTTCCGCTTGACTTTATTACTCCCTAAGTCTAGGTTGTCCTGTGCCCCCAAATTTAAGAACAACTTATGCCATTGTTTGTCATTAGCCTAGGCGATGTCCCCTTGTTCCTTTAATAATTGTCTCATATTTTGCAGGGAACAATTTTAAATGACCATTGATTAACCATCGGTTGATCTCAACCATTCACTACAATCCCATGATGACCCCACCACAAAGTCTCAACTGATTTTGATATCATGGGTGAGCACCACGTGTCTCATCTGGTGATCAAATTGCTTTAATATATCTATCGGCTTTTAATATGTTATATGGCGGGTTACTAAAGTGGCTATGAGATGCATGTGCTCCAAATTAATAGAGATGTTATAATCTTGATGGAAAAGTTGCTCGATGGTTAATTTTAATGATGTTGCCTATATTGAATGAACACAATTGCTGATGGTGGAGATCAACAGTTTCCCACCATCGTGTGATCAAAAGTTGCAATGTTTTTATCGATTATGATATCACAAGCGGGTGCCACGTGGATTTCTTTGGCGATGCATAATATGGTGGGCCCTTAGTGTCGTGATGGACATTGTGTTAGCCTGTTTTGAACGAATTCATTTGATGATCTGAAAGAAGTGAAGAATCTATGGTTCGAATTTGAATTTGCATCAAATATGATTGGAGTCATTGGCGCGGCATGCAAGTAAGCTTTAATGGAGAACAAGAAGTCTACTGGCATAATTTGATTGAAATAAATTGACTGTCTCCTGCCCTAATGTCTCACAAATTATTCAAACATATTTACGGAGCCTTCTCGGAGCCAAGGATGAAGCTACGAGCTGTCACAAAAAAGAATTTGGGTTTTTGCAAAGCACAAAATAGTGAGTTAATTTGTGTACCTCCTAGTTATTCTAATTGAGAATTTGGGAAAATTGTGGTGCGCTTGTTGGAGAGTTCATTGATAATGGTTCTCAGGGCTATAGGTTAGTTGAATTGTGAGAAATTGCAGGGTTATATTTTGTAATTTCATTTTCTACTTAGCCCTGGTTTATTTAAAGATTTGAAATATCAAGCAAGCCCTAGTTTACCAAAGATGGCACTACCAAAGTAGCATTCTAGCCAAGTTGAATATTTACACATAGATTTATATGATGAATTCCTGGATCAATTTCCATTGTCAACTAATGATAGGAAGAAGGGGTTGGTCTTGATGCATGGAAGAACCCTAGGGGATGGATTGGTATGTAACTATTCCTACATTGTCGATGCTAGGGTTCCCATGACAGGTTTGGAGATGTTTAGATTGTGGTATGGGCAGAGGAATTTGCGTCACCCTTTCTCGAATGGTTGGAGATATGAGATGGGGAAGTTGGTAGTACCAAACGTATTCCCTAATGTGGATTTTCTTAGGGCAGTAGCAACACGTTATGACCCTGTTACACGGGTGATCAGAGATAATGATGGTGGGGTTATGCTAAGCATCAATAAGGAATAATTTCAATAGGTTTTTGACCTAAGTGAGCCTAGCCCATTTTTGGTTTATATTGATCTTGAGGAGATGAAACAAGAGTATGCAAGATCAAAGACACTTTTTAGGGTTACATTGCTTCCACCTCATCTAGAAAGGGTAGGTGGTTCAAGGTTTTATATCAACATTAGTGACCAGGAGCCTTTCAGGCTAAATTGTTTTGCTAATGATTTCTTAGCCACTTTTTATTCATTGTGCCAGATTTTGGGTTTTAACCCTAATATGGTGATGCCAATTTCCTATATGTTTATGGGGGTGCAAATACATTACCCTAACTTCTTAGTGATCTATGATTTTCCATCCTTTTTGGCTAAGAAGATACACGAAGGAATGTTAAAGTTGCAACAAAGGGATTCAGACACTCCATTCTTTTGGTATTCCATGTTGATGTACATGTTCCTATACAAGAATTCTGATTTCTTTTTTGAGAAGATGGAATTAAGACAAATGGTTAATGGAGAACAATTTTTGGTGCAAGCATGGACTACGGACTTATCTTATAATGGGGAAAGTGCTAGTTTTGCACAATTTGATCATTGTTTTGCTTCCAGATTGAGGGCTAGGTTGATGGTGAATGTACCTAGAATCCCTAAGGAGTTACTTGATATTATTAGACTGAAGGGAAGGAATCCATGATTGAAGGTTTGTTATAACTGGGGTGACATCATTCCATACCCTATCAACACTATTTTGAGAGTATATGGTTTTCAGGGAAGCCCACATATCCTTCCATACAATGTGCCACCAAGAGTAGGATTTTTAGAAATCATGTGGTAGATTGGTTGTATCCATGAGGACGACCTTATAGGGAAAGGTAAAGGAAATATTTTCCCTAATTACACTATAGTGTCAAATTTTGTGTTTTCAAAAGGAGGTTGGGTCCACTTTGGGAAGTTTTTTGATGATTACCATCTGAGGTGTGGTCCCAAGTGGCAACATGATCCTGAGGGCTTCTTTTCCTTTTTCAGACAATGAATAATAGGTGGTAAGTTTGTGCATGAATTCAACTTTCCTGAAGACTTGATTAGAAATGAGTTTAATCTGAATACAAGGGAGTTGAGCAAGTAGAAATGGATAGCTTATGACAAGCTATTGGCCATTGTGCACAAAATGGACCCTAAATATGATCCATTGATGGAGTTTAGTCCATTTCACAAGAAAATTGATTTTTTGATGGACAACTTCAAGGAGATTATGGGCATCTTAATGACCAAGAAGATAAACTTGGAGTTGGACTTTGGTACACAGGCGTCTGATATGAGTTAAGGTGAAACAAGGCCATCCTATCAACCTATAGAGAAGTGGCCTATCTATAGAAGAAAAAGAAATGACAACAGTGATGAGGAGGAAAATAAAAAGGGAAAACAAATCATGAAAGCACCAGCACAATCAGGTCCAAGGTTCAAGAAACCTAGGACCATCAAAATTATTGATTTGGACTAATCACTGGAGGATAACCCTTCACCACCACCATCAAATCCAAGCCCTAAGAGGCAAAGGATTGAGAAAGTACAAGAGGATCTGATGGATGAAATTGTTGTCACAGATCAAGATATGCAAGTTTGTATGCCTTCTCCTCCTAGGCCAGCTGAGTTGGTCTTGTCTAATTTGGATATGAAAGGGAAGTGTGTATAAGAAGCTAGGATGGAGTCATGTAAGTCCTTTCTGGATGATGATGCATTTGTCAAGACTCCAGTTTTCTTGCAATTAGTATGGAGAATGAGACTTGAGGAATATCAAGATAAGTGCAAGAAGAGAAGAGAGTTGATGCCTGATAGGTCAGACCAGGAGAATGATGATGAAGTAAAAAATGAATTGATGGAAAAATTTAAGAACATCACTCCTCAGGATGGGAGAAAATTAGTGACTCGGGCTGGTGTATTAATTTTTCCTAAATTAGATATAGCAGATGCAGTAACATTTAATGCTATTCTAAAATCCAAACATCCCTTGCAAAATTTTGAGGAAGAGGTAAAGGCAACATTGCAAGATTCTGCCTTCAGCGAAGAATATGAGACCCTAGCAATTTAGCCTTTGGCACCTCAAGGTCGAAAGCCTAATGTAACTAACATTAGCCCAAACTTAAGGGGAGGGTTAATAATAAAGAGAGGCACAGAAAATTTAACTACAGGGGCTACTAATTTAACTGTGAATGTGGCCAAATTGGCCCAAAAGACTGTTGAGAGGGAAGAAGCTGAGAAGAAGAGCTTAATGGAAAAGTACAACTTCATAATTGGAGAGTACAACAAGGTGCAACAAAGGAATGTTGAGCTGAAAACTGAGGTGGATAGGTTGAAATATAGGCAAATTGGGGAGACCTCAAGTGCTCAAGGTATCATGAAATTACCTTCCACATCAAGACCAGTGCCTCATGTTTCTCCAATTGTTTCTACACCAGGGTCCCCCATCCAAACTCTTTCTCTCAGTCCTGCATTAGAGCCAATTGAGGAAGACGTTGAATACTCTATGGATCCTACTAAGAAGCAACTAATGCACAATATTATAGAGTTACAGGAAGCCTTAAAGGAAAGTGAGGAGGGAGCACTTAAAAAGCAGGGTGAGGTTGTTGACACAATTTTGAGGCATCTGAATGAAAAGGTTGATGATAGATTGCCATCAGTATATTCTTTGTATTCTTTATTATTGAATGCAATAAAGAGTATTAATAGTGATGTGTTTATTATTGAATACAATAATGCTAGTAATTTAGACATAATGTATAAAGCCTCAAGGTTTAATATAAATAATAGGCCCCAATAATTAATGACTACTCAAATATTTGTAATGTCATTGCAAGGTTTTCAAGCCTTACCAGATGATTTGAGTAGAAAAATCAGAGAATTGGTAAAGAATTTTGATGATTGGAGTGATACATCTTTACTTGATATAATTGATGCACAGGGAAATGTTAAATCTGTGCAACATTGGCAAGATAGAGCAAATGAGGTCATCAATGCACAAATCAATTTTTTTGTGATGACTCAAACTATGACTTGTTGGTGAGTTGTATGGACAAGATCATCAGTACTAGCACATTTTTGGAATTGTTCAAGAGAGAAGCGAGTTAGGTAGTGGTTAAATACACACCTTATAGTGTTAAGGTGAATGAGGTAGTTAATTTTGATTGGTCGAATGATGAAGAATACTAGAGATGGGTAAATATATACTTAATCGAGGAAGAGTAAAAAAAAGTTGGTTACTAGCAGTTAACAACTTAGTCATTGCAGTTACAACAGATTTTGGTTATATTTTGATGGTAGTTTTGATGCAGAAATTTTGAAGTTTTGCTGATGCATCAATTTTTTTTAGCGGGTAGGATGAACAAGGATATTCTTCAAGGATCAGCTATTGTAACAAATTTTTGAAATGTCACAGGGTGGTCCAAGGGACTGGTGACATGTGTAATTCTAGCCCGATGCTTGTTTGCTCCTTTATTCTCTATAAGAAGGATTTCAAGGCCAGAAGTAGGGGTTAGCAAGTTAGATAATTTTGGTTGAGTCTAGGTGAAGTTGCAAAGCAATTGCAAAGCTTGATATTTTTAGTGAAATGCAATTTAGGTTTTGGGTCATTCTGTAGTAGATTTTGAACTCATAGGAATTTGATGTTTTGTGACAGTACAAGGAGTTGAATTAAAATGAATTATGTTGAAAACATGTCTCTCCATTGTATAAGCATATCAAAATTTTGAGTAAAATGATCAAGGGTTGTTTCGTTTATCTCACTCTTGTGGTGTGTATGATTCTCATTTTAGCTTTAATTCAAAGAATTAATTAAAATGCTTGAATGAGATCATAGGTGGATATGTTTTATATAAGGATTTGATAAGTAGTATTAGGTTAGAATACATAATGGTGATATTGTAAGGCAATATTATCAGAGATCCTACATGTTATGTGTTAAATCTTTCACAAACCTTTAAATTCTTATGAATTTGACTCCTCCAATGGTACATGGCACTGATCTAGGTTGTGATTATTTGTAAGGTTCAATATTTGTTTGTCTTTGCTTAGAGCTTGCTACAAATTACAAATCAATGACTATTTTATGCTGAGGAATGTCGTTGTAGTTATCTCATGCTCCAAATGGCTGATATTATTGATGCACAACCAATTCTATTCAGTATTATCCTATTATGTTGAGCTATAAAATGAGATTATCTATTGTTATTAATGATGTTTATAGTATTGGTGCAGAGGTTGTAAATGCATTAAGGGGACCACCCTCCCGGGTCTTGCAAAGCCCAAAGTGTAGGAGGTTTTGTTAAAATCCTCATCAGTTGGTCCAAGTCCTTCAAGTTGCCCTTGATTGGAATTGGCAAGTCCATAGGTAGATTAGGAGATCAACCTGGTTATAGTAAAAACAACCAACATGGTGTCTTAGTCGCCCTTAGGTTATTTTCTGGATTTAATTTCAAATGTTGGTGAGATTTAGCCTCCTTTAATTAATGAATTCATACGTTGGCTTGTTGTGGTGTAATTTCAAGATATTAAGCATAGATAAATATAAATACAAGGTTATTTTCACTCATTTGAATCCTAACAAAACTAACAAGCAATCAAGTTATCTCCTAAGAATTTTTTGAGAGCATTCATAATAGCATAATTGAGTTCACAAGAGCATTCAAGAGTAGTTCATCAAGAATTTGGAGCCATCATCAAGATTCAAGCATCATACCAAGGATATTATTGCATCATGTTTGTTTTTGAGCAAACATTTGTGATGTAGGGTTTTGATTCAAGCAAGCAATTCAAGTCAAGATCTATCAATCATTTAGGCATTCAAGATCCACATCTAAGCTAGCCACTTCACACAAGTTTGTAGATCTCATAACAAGGGTTTGGTGAGTTGCAACATAAAACTTTGTTCATTCATCATTTCCCTCCTTCATTTCATTCTATTTAAGGTTTTAATTACCAACAAGGGGTTTGACCAAGGAAAACCCCCATTTACTAATAATCAACAAGTTTTTACTCTCTTTCATGTTTGTGATTGTACATTTAGGTTGAAGAATTGAAGATAATTTGGAGTGTAAAGTTGCAAAGTTGTCATCTTCATGAAAAGTCACCTACAGGCCAGATTTGGAAGTTTCAATACTAGAGATCTGAGAAGAAGGAAGTGCAAACATTGGACCTTGAGATCACATTCAAATATTTTAGAAATTTAGAATGGGACTAAGTCACCACCTAGGGCATCTTATTCCTCCCGAGGGTATTTTTCATAGATTATATTAGATTCAGTTTCAAAATCCGAAGGTTCTACATTTGCCCCAAAAAATAGTAGCAGGACTAAGACAATAGTAAGGGAATTTTAGTCCTCCCTAGCATATTTTGGTAGCACTTTTGCATTTCTCGAATCCTCATCACATTTCCAGACTTCCTAGGTACACATACCCTAACTTGTTGTTGCATAATTTCATCATTTAGCTTGAATTACTAGGTTTTGTGAGTTGAATGACAAGTTGTCTTTTCCAAGCTTTTTCTTTGTGGTGAACCCTCTAAAGTTTAAAGAACCCCTCCTAGGCCTTCCTTGTTGATAATTGACTCACCCTTTGGGTTGATAGTCAATCCAATCTGGGATCCTAGGACATTATTGAACGACCTAAGGAGAATAGTGGAATTTTCCCACACACTATTTTCTTTATGGTTTAAAATGATTAAACATTAAATGCAAGTGCATAAACTAAAAACCATCACAAAAACACAACAACAAATTTACGTGGAAAACTGAGTAAGGGAAAAACCATGATGAGGATTAACTCATAGTATAGAGAATATCAAAATTGATTACAAGAGGCTCACTTCCCAAAAAACTAGGCTCACTGTCAAAACAAGGACTCACTATCGGATAGGCGTAGCATCCCAGAGGGCTCACTACCACAAAGATAAAAATAAGATAAAAGTGATATATTACAAAGAGGTTACAATATCAATGCAACAAAGAAATCCACCACAATTTTCTCAACCACTTGCAGACATGCATGAATGATAGAGTACACCTTCTGCTCATTGCATTTGGAAACTCAACATTTAGGCTTTGTACTGATTTGCCACACTCTCATCACACACACTCACTAATTAACACCAATCTCACATCTATCTGCTCTATTTATTTGCACTTATCTCTCTTTCACTTTCCTTCCTCTTTTCACCACTAACCCATTCTATATTTATACCATCTTCAACTTTGAAACATATCCAAAGTCATCCATCCAACATTAAATTCAAACTAGGTTGGTGCCAAAGAATCCTAGGGTGGAATTAGAATGAGGGCAACCCAAAAAATCACTTGATAAGGACCCAAATAGATCCAACATGCTTCATCAACTCCAAAGACAGTGTTCAACAGAAGGTTAGCCAAACCAGTGTAAAACACATATAGAACAATTAAGCACAAACCTTTCAGATACCAAAATTATCTTCAATATAATTAGAACAACTCAACTTTAGAATTGCAAGTCATAAGAATTTACCAAAGAGAAATCCGGACCAACAACATTTCTCCCGGACCTCAACCAAAAACATAGAAAACCATAGTTCACAATTGGTGAACATAACTCACATTATGTAATGAATTAGCAACCAAAAATCTGGATATAACAACTTCCAAAAATCATGATCAACATATCTGAACCACACAACCATAGGAAAAAATCCCAAAGAAAAACATGGAGCAACCACTAAACACCTGCAATATTTCTTCAATACAGTTTTCTCAATATCCTCGACATATACAACTAATAACTTGTAACCAGGAAATTAATGACAACAACAACCAGTTGATAACCAATTGACTAGTTGACATCAATGAAAACACCTTCATTCTTCCCATTCTTGCAACACTCCATACACATTATGTTAAACTCTTTGATATGGTCTACAGGACTTCCTCTCCCTTTCTATTTATCAAATTTGCGGACTTCAAAACTGGGAGG
This sequence comes from Sequoiadendron giganteum, assembly GCA_007115665.2. Classification (NCBI taxonomy): domain Eukaryota; kingdom Viridiplantae; phylum Streptophyta; class Pinopsida; order Cupressales; family Cupressaceae; genus Sequoiadendron; species Sequoiadendron giganteum. The sequence goes on from CM021109.1 coordinate 546,402,131, forward strand.
GAATGGTACCATTAAAATGTTTTGATTGAATAGATATGGGCACATGTTCTATGTATGTGCCTTCTTCATCTTTCCCATCTAGAGATCCTACATTTCTTGGGTTAACATCTTAAGTTGTGATGTTACATCATCTTGTAGGTTTGGTGGAGGAACATACGTTGCGTATTTCAGGATGGTGATGGATTGTACATTGGATTCTAATAGATGGGGTGTTGTGTGATGAGTATGGTGGTGTGGGATATTATAATGGTGATGGTGGTGGAGGTGTATATGTCCCTAACGTGTTTGGGTTGACAATGTTTTATTGAGGGTTATAGTATGAACCTTGTTGTTTTTGTGCGAGTAATTGTTGTTGTTGGGCATACTGTTGGGCTTGTTGATGTTGTTGGGCTACTAGGGTTGCTTGTTGTATTGCTAAGGTTGATTGGTGTGCTTGTTGTTTTTGTGTTGCTAAAGCTTCTTGTTATTGATATTTTTGTTGTTGGGTTGCTAAAGTTGCTTGTTGTTGTTGTTCTACTAGGGCTGCTTCTTGTTGTTGTTGTTAGGCTACAAAGGATGCTTGTTATGCTTGCTATTTTTGTTGTTGTTGGGCTAAGGCTGCTTGATGTTGTTGTTGTTGGACAACTTGCTGATAAGCCTTTTATTTTTGTTGTAAGGCTAAGGCATGTGCTTGGAATATAGGATTGGTTAGTTGTTGGGATATTTGTGAGTGATCATGGAGGTTGATGTTTTGAGTATGTGGCACATTATTGATGAGAGGTTGGGGGTTCCCTTGGTTTAAAATTCCTGGAAAGATGGTGGATTGTGATGGAGGAATGTAAGTTTGAGGTCCCATTTGATTTTGCACAATGAGAGGGACCGAGGGAGAAGATGATGATGGTGTCATTAGGTATTGTGATGGTAATGGCACACTCAACCCTTGTAATTGATTAAAAGAGTTCCCTTGACCAAAGATTAGGGGCTTCCCTTGTTGTGCTTGATGTGGGATCAAGGTAGTACCTTGGTTGATGGGGTTAGTGACCAAGTGGTTGTTTTGATTTGGGTTGGTGATGGATGGGACAAATGTGTTTTGTGAAACCAATGGTGCAGATGAACCAATTGGGGGTTTGGATAAAGATGTCCCTTGTTGCATTAAGGTTTGATCTTCTGTAAGGGTATTGACTTGCCCTTTTGGGTCTATTTGAGACTTTTGGTCCACACTTCACTACGTGATGTTGGCACACTTGTGGTACTTGTAGGGATGGATGAAGAGGGCTACCCTCGATATGTTGAGGTTTTCATGGATTCATGAAGGGTAAGTGGTTTATGTTGATGTAAAGGATTCTTAGGAATGGTAGGAGCACCAAATGTTGGTTTCCACATGGTGTTTTGAGACGGATTGGTGTTGAGGATACCCACAAGTGTGTTTCTTTCCAAGGGGAGAGTGTAGCCAAAGTCCTTAGCAATACTAGCTACAAGACTAGGAGTGGGTATTTGACTTAGCCCTAGTGATGGGGTTGTTTGAATGGTGGATGAAGTCAATCCTTGTGTCAAAGATTGCACAACCAAATATGGGGAGATTGGAGTTACATTTTCTAAGGCTTGATGTTATTTTTTGTACTGAGCCATGATTTCTTCCTTAGTAAGTCCAAATAGGTTGTTTGTGACATCTTTTATCTCATATGGCCCTGATGGAGACAAGGGTTGTTGCAATGGGGTAACTTGATTTCTTGGATCAAATTCTTGAGGATTGGGATCACTTGAGGTGAATGTGACTTTGGTTTTCTCCATGATTCTTTTGTGTTGTGATCTTGTTTTTACCATAAATTTTGGATCACCTATGGGAGATTTGTGTTGATATTTGTAATGTTTAAACTCTCTAGTTGACTCAAATCTAGGTAAAAGGGATGCTCTAAGTCTTTTTGGAGCAATGGTGATAATGGGAGATGAAAAGATGAATGATGTGGGGAGTGATCTTTGTAAAGGTTTTGGGACAACACTTTTGACTTAAGTTTGATGTTTTTGATGTTTCGATAAAGGATTTTAATGAGCTTGTAAATATTTAGGGTAGACTTGTGACCTTCAAGATAAACTAGTCCAAAGATGATAACTATCTTAACTAGGTGCATGGAAAAGGATTCATTTCACATACAAAGTAGCTAAGTTAGGGTTTGGATTGATAGATGTCTAAGTCCAAAGTATTGGTGTATTCAATTTTTTTGCAAAGTTTGGTGAAGTGAAGGATGAGTTTTGATCAAGGGGTGGATGAAATGTTTGACCCAATGTTGACCTAGAGTGAACCTTTGTTTTCCAAGACCAAGGTAGTGAGAAAGATGCTATACCTCTAGAAGTAACTCAATCCAAAAGACCAATTTGACTTAAATGAGGGGTTCAAATTAAGCATACATGTCTGGATCATTCATTGAAACACGTCTATAAAAATTCCTTACCAAAATGTTCATGTTGAATTAAAGACTCACAAGGTGTCTCTTGACAACTTTTTCACTATGATGCCTAAGTTTGAAGTGATGGCATGTAGACCTTCTCTTGGGGATTTTTATTTTGTGAGAGATCATTTAGAGAAGCCCAAGATTATGAAAAAGAGGATATTTATTGCCACATAGGTGGTGGTAATATAGGCCTTATGGCCAAGGTATAAATTGTTTCCTCTTCTTCGTCTATGATATATGTTGTGTTTCTCCATTAGGTTGGTGTTTCCTTTGTTTCAAAAGTGAACCTTCTCAAACTACTAATTATATCTGTTTGTTCTCTCTCAATTAGTTCAAAGTTTGGTTGAATGATAGCGGGCATAAGGTCAGGTTGTTCAAATGGAGTGATTGGACCCCAAATGGTCATGTGGGGTTCAATTTGTCAATTTATCTTGCATAAATCAGTTTCTTTTTACCACAAACACTTGTCTTGCTTAAGTTTCAAACTAAATGTCTATGTCAAAAACATCATAAATTTTGCAAGGTCCATTATGTGAAAATCATGAGGTTGGAGCCATAGTTTCCTATGTTAACTTTGGGAAGTATGGATTGAGATATAAGTCAAGATATTTAGAAATATATAAGGATAGAAATCCTTAGGACAAGAATCAATATCAAGGCTATTTCAAAGGGTATCCATCCTTAGACTAAAGGGTTTGAAATTTTGAGAAAGATTGTTGATGTTTGTTTGTAATGTTTTGGAATCAAGCAAAGTATTAAAGTGTCTCACAAGCATTTACAACCTAGGTTCAAAAGATACTACTTGTTGAGTCCCTACTTAGATTTCTCCAAACATTAGGACAAAGCAAACAACTAGATATTTGGTGACAATGGCTCCCCTTACATGGCACGGGTTCACAAAATATCATACCCCAAAGATCTAAAGATCCGAGAGATATTATATTTCTACAATGAATAATAAAATGCAAGGAGGCTTTAGAATGAGCATTCCTACACTAGCAAGTATAAAGGATTTTGGTCACTACAATAAATGGTTTTTAATTCATTTTTTTTGGGATAAACTAGTGCTATACACGTGATGATTCACCTAATTAAGAGGCCTCCTAGCCCTTAGAAAAATCTAAGGTTTTTAACGTATCACAAGGATACTAGGGGAGACATTCATCAGTATAGGACAACCACAACCAACTGGTTAATGACTTTCATCACACCGAGTATTTTTATAGAGAACTGAAAATGAAAGCACCACTTGGGTCATTACCTCTCACAAGTTGGGAGGTAGCCCCTTCTAAAGGTAACATATGTTTGAAGCATAAAATTATTTTTGTCACCTAAGATTTCCAAAAGGTGCAAGGGGATATGATAAGTGCTTCAAAGAAGAAAAGGTATACTTGTGTGTTTCTCTTCACCCAAGATCGCACGAAGCACAAGGGGATTGGATACACACAACAATAATATGCAAGAAAATTTGACACATGTTCATTTTAATCCATCATAGAAAAATGAGTTTGTTTTAAGCACCAATTTGAAGTGTTTGGATTATATTGTTCAATTTTAAACCAATAAGCATAATGATGTGAAGGTTTATTTTTAACCAATTTAAACGTTCATTTTAAAGCTCAAAAGAAATCTAGTTTGGTCCTAAAAATGTGAAATAAAGCATCATAAGTGGGTTATAATTTCCCCATAAGTGTTGAAACACTTGTTACAATTATCAAATCAAATGAAAATAGTATGCTTCTTCACTTCAAGTTTTATCATCCAAACCTGCAAAACCAATTAGCCTAAAAAAGACAAAAGCTAGAAGTTAGTGACATGTTAAAGAGAAAATAAAATAAAAAATTTAAAGCACATGCTGAAATTTAGTTTGTTTTGGCTTACCAGTAAAAAGCGTCATTATTTAGGATAGCATCACCATAATTCAAATGGGTGTTTCTCTAGTGAGAAACATCATCATTGTGCAGTAAAAGAAAGATGATGATAGCATCGCTGTTTGGTGGCATCGTCATTTTCAAATCTATGATAGCCCTAAAAAGTATTAGCGTCACAATTTTTTTTAATTGGCATCAGTGATTTAATTAGGTGTCACTATATTTCTTGAAAAGAGGATCACTATATGGTGATTCCTGACAAAGGTGTCATTGTAGTCTCCAAAAGCGTTGTTGCATCTGTAAAACCCAAAAAATGAGACTCAAGAGAAAAAATCTTAAAATTTGATCGACACTTCCCTCCTTCTAGTGCCAAAATGTGATCGATGACTTAGTATTGGCTGACTACATGATCCATGAGGATTCAAAGTATAATTAGGTCACTAAACATTATCCCCAATAATATCATTCAATGCAAAACTAAACTAAGAATCCATTAAAACTAACATATTAAAATACTAAAGCTTCAAAAATACCTATTCTAATCCATTGAAACTTATCCTATTGGGAGAGTGGTGTCGCATTGATGTGGAATGGCGACCCTTTCCCAATCCTATGGATAATGAGCTTGTTTTAATCGATTCTATTGAAGAGAATCGACGAAACCGATGATAGATGTGTATGGAAACACGATTGAAAGTTATTTTACCATGATGAAAGATATTCTAACATGATATGTGCTAAGATGATCAATATGGATGTATGCAAAACTATTCTAAATGAAGTTTAAGCTCAAAATATTCAAACCCTAATTATAAAATATGGTAAATGGATGCATCTAAGTTACCATGGAAGCCATTAATGGAAGCTAAGCTAATATGATGCAAGGAATTAACCTAAATGCCTTTTAAAAAATGAAATATGAGTGCAAGATGAGAGTGTGTTTCACAACATAAGTTTTTTGTTAAAAGATGGATCCATTTGTCTCCAAATAGTGACCTATTTATAGGAGGACAAATGAGAAATGAAGGGCTAAGATTGAAAGATCTAATCAACGGTCAATATGGAAGGACGATGGAGGCATGGATCATGGATTCCCATCAAGGGTTAAGGATGCAAGATGATATTTAATCAAGGGGTCACATTCATCCAAACGAACACACTTTCAAAACTTACAAAAAAAATCATGTTAAAATTTTATTTCAAAATGGAATATTCCCTTTTTCAAATGAGTGAAGAAATAGAATATTCTCATGGGTGATGGAAATTAGATATTTATTTAATTAAAACCAAATTAAATGTGCAAAGGAATATTCCATGGGAATATTCCCTTTTTAAAGGAATGTGCAAAGGAGGAATATTCCCTTGCAAGTGGGAGGAAAGGATTTAATTAGTAATTTGATAATTAAATAAAGTCCCAATTATGAAAATTAGGGGAATTATATGGAATTCATTAAATAAAATGATTTAATGAAAAGGGGGATGTGATTATCATATTTAATTAAATAACTTAGGGTTATTTCATTAAATAAGAGGACTTTAGGGATTAAATTAAATAATTTGATTTATTTAATTTAATAGAAAAAAATGTTAGCATGAAAGGGGTTGAATTTACCCAATTAGGTCAATTAGGTTAATAGATGAAAAATGATGCAATTAATTAAATACCTAGGCTAATTTAATCAATTAAGTGAAAAGAGGAGGGTTTTAGGATGAAGTTATGTTAGTATATCGGATTCAAGTGCATGATATCATTCAAGACATTTTTAAGTGTCTACAAAACCAAGTCTAATGACTTGTTTCCTAAGTGATTTCATCCTCTAATATCAGTCTACTTTATACCTAAAGGAAAGTACATCTATTGTTGTGGCTTATTAGGTGTAGTGTGGAAAATTGTACCCTCTTGAAATAGATGAAATTTCACACTTAATTTGGACCTATTTTGGCACCCTTGCATTAAATATCCTTTAAAATTATCATTAATAAGCCCCTAAGACCCATTATTTTGGATCTTGAGGGTTATTTCAATGAAAAACCCAAAAAAAATATCTAAAACATCAAAAATTCTGAAAACCCACCCCAAAAATCTAGGGTGGGACTCATTCGCCACCTTGGGCGAATGAGTCCCCCTAGGTGGGACCCATTCGCCACCTTGGGCGAATGAGTCTCATTTGGGACTTTTTTAGGTTTGAGCGGGAAAATCACATTTTTAATTAAAATTTATGGTTGTTGTCATCCTTTGAGATCTAAATAATAGTAAACTAGGTGTCAAGGCCTATATAAGCAAGTTTACAAGTCATTATTTCACCTAAGTGATCTAAGAAAGAATTTTCAAGAGCAATTTCAAGATCCAAGCATTTAAGAATCTTCAAGCATTCTTTCACGAGAGCATTCAAGTTTCAAAAGCAAGAAAAGTTGAAGTCTTGGAGCATCATTAAATTGTTTTTGCAAGTCTTCAAGCTCAATTTCATTCAAGATCTAGCATTATCAAGGGTTGATCATGGTTTTCTATGGTGAATCATGATGGATTCTAGGTTGGGGAGATGCAACTAGCCATCAAGCTTAGCCTAATGACTTGTTTCCTAAGTGATTCCATCCTCCATTATCACTCTAAATTCAACCTAAGAAAGGTACAAGCATCATTAGGGATCATTTGGGTGATTAGAGATCTCTCAAAGTGAGTTTTTCATTGTCATATTTCATTCATGCATGATCTCATTCTTACTTATTAGAATAGGGTTGCATTATGATTCAAATTTTGTAGTCTTAGACACACTTAAGGCTAGGGTTTATGTTCACATTTACATTCAATTTTCATTGTTTCTATTGAGGTTTAATTACCAAACAAGGGGTTTTACTGAGGAAAACCCCCCAGAAGAAAATCAAGTCTATATTATGTTTTGCAGGTCTCTTTGCAAATTTGAATCTAGAAGCCAATTTGGGAGAAAAGAGCAGGTGTTGAAGTGCAGATCTAAACTTTGAATTCCTGAAAAAGTGGAATGAGACTAATTTTCCAGAAGTGGCAAATGAGTTCCACTACAGGTGTCTTTTCAATATTTTTGTAGATTGAGATACCCTTTTGCTAGAAACTCGTTCTTATGTAGAAATCCAGATCTGGGACTGATTTGCCCAGATTGGGAAATGAGTCCTATAGGTCAAAAAGCTAGTTTTTTTAGCATTTATGAGATCATCCAAGTCTTCTTAAATTTTCCAAGTGCACACAATTCATCTTATAGTTTTTGATTCTATTTGATTTGCATTTCTAGGTCATCTAGTTAAAGTTTGGATTGAAGTAGGGTTAAGCATTTCATCTTGCATTTCATTTGTTTTTTCAAGTCTTAACTTGGTGGTGAACCCCTCATTAGTTTACATTCTACCTTTAGGACAACCCTATTGAAAGATCTCTTTCTCCTTTGCATTGAGATCTCTAGGGTTTGTTCTTGAATGAGACAGAGTGAATATTGTCATTCTAGGTCCTAAACCTTAGAAAAATCCCACAATTTCCCACCTTTCATTAGGGTGATTAGACATCTCCCAAAATGATTCATCATCTCCATGCTTCATTCATGTGCATCTTATTCTAGTACATTAGAATAGGGTTTCATTACACTTTAGAAATCCTAATCTTAGATGCACTTAAGATTAGGACTTTCACTCCCATTTAATTTCAAGATCTATCATTTCTATCAATGTTTAATTACCAAACTAGGGGTTTGACCAAGGAAAACCCTCCATAAGAAAATCAATATAATAATATTTTTTGCAGGTTTTTAGCAGGTTCAGATCTAGAAACATAATTTAGAAGGAAGAGCCGAGATAGGAGAATAGATTCAGATCTTGAATTTATGAAAAATCAGAATAGGAATAAATCGCCACTTGTGGCATATGAGTCCTAGTATAACACTTTTTCTAGATTTCAGAAGATCCAGACTTGTCAAGTGCTGTCAAATTCTAGTTTCGACCCAGAAACCCTAAATTGGGACTAAATCACCCCTACTAGCATATGATTCCTAGTGTGCATTAAAAGTTGGATTTTTGGGAGTGCAAACCTTATCTTAAGCATCTTTAGTTTTCCAGGTTTCTTCTCAATTCATTATTCTGATTTTGAGTTTCATATTATAGGTTGCATAGTTAGATTTGTATATCATTTGCATTTCCCTCTTTCCAAGCCTTTGCTTGGTGGTGAACCCTCATTTGTCTTTAATCACACCCAAGGAAACCAAATCTAGTAGCCCATCCCCCGATTGAGTTCCTTGATAGAGGGATCTCTAGGGTTCCTTGAATGAAACATAAGTGAAATAGGAGGAAACCCTAATTCCTTTAGTTCCATAAAGGTAACACCTCCTTATTTCCTAGGGTTCAGGTTGCACACTCCAATTTTTCCTAAGGTTGACACCTATAGGACACTTGTCAATTCACCTCATAGGTGGATTCCCCCATCCTTGCCTATATATGAAAGGTTTATACTCCTTGTAACCTGGGTTGACTAAATACAATATTTCATATTGTTCATTGTGTTTGTCTCTTTATCTCCTAGATCTCCTAATTTCTTATACAAATTATTCAAAAAGAAGTCAAAGAGTTTCTATTTAATCTTAGTAATCAAAATTAAAAATAGTATTTTTATTAGATGACAAAAGAAAATAAATTTTTAGAGGTATATTTAGTTCTAGAGCACATCTTAGTTCAAGGAAGGATTTATAATATTTGTTGAAAGAATATGGGTCCATATAGGGTGTATAGAAATATATCATTAATTAGTTATAAATTATATGATAAGTGAGAAAAATGGGGGGCTAAAGAGTAGCCATTCAAAAAATAAAATTGTAAGGCATTTTTTATTTTAAAATCTTGTATGATCCATACTATCTTCATTTTATAGTTTGATAGTTACCAACCTATAATGTTCACACATCATGAATCATATGGAATATAATACAAATGTGTTATATTAACTTTTGAGAATTTTATTGTTTAAAATAATACATGCATGTTATATAACATGCTCACATTGAATGACACATGCATATTATGTATGTTATAATTTAAACTATAATAATCTATTCCAATGGATTTTAATTCCTAAGCCTTGGTATTTGACCTCGATTTTGTTGGATATTGTTGCAGTGTTGTCATTGATGTCAACATGGAGATTGTTACACCATGTTGTCTTTAGTGCTGTCATTGATGTCAACCTATGTCAACATCTAGTGTTGTGTTGAGTATATGTTATATATGGGGAGATTATTGGTATTGCAGATGGGGAGATTGGTGCAATCTCTAGTGTGGTTATGATGAGGAGGATTTGAGGTGTTTCTGATGTAGCTAGTTTACTTGGTTTCCAAGTGATTTTGAGAAAATTTGAATAAGAGAGTGTAAAAGGTGATAGAGGTGTGTTTTGTGTTGTCCTCTACATTTTTTCATGGTTGAATATGTGCTTGCATATTTTTGATATGATGGAAAGTAGTCCTTGAAGGTGTTAGATCAAGAGTTTCAGGTTTTGGAATGTGCAATAGTGGAAATTGTGTCTAACAGTGTGTTGTATTGTGAAGAAGGTCGTTTGGGAGAAATGGAATTGCTCCATTTCTCCACATTGAGGTGTCTTGTTTTGAAAATTTTGCAACATGATAATATTATTTGTACCTACCTTCCCTTGGAGTTTTGAGTATTCATTTGTTCTGCAAGCTTGGAATTATAAGTTGTGTTTTGTGGTAGTGTGTCTAGTTGCACAAAATGGAAATGTTCTTCAATTTTAGTTGGTTGTGGCATTGTTTTTGAATACTCTGATGGAGTTGGAATATTTAGGGATGTTGTGGAGTGTTTCTATGTGGTCTGCATGGCATTTCTAGACCTAGAGATACGTGTATGTGGTTGCTTGTTAGTGTTCATGTAGGTTTGGCTGACTTGGTGTGACAACAATAATTGCGAAGGTTTTTTTTTGTTTCTAGATGTGTGGTATATGTTATTATATGTGTTTAATCATGAAAATGTGATAAAGTGTGGTGATTTGAGTTTGAGATTAAACATCGAAGGCTACTAGATGTAGTGAGAAGAAGGTATCTACATTTTCAGTGTGCCTAAAGTTACTAGAGGTAGTGAACTGAAGGTTGCGGATGGTGTAGAGTTATTGTGGTGGATCTTATTTTTGTCGAGCTAGTGAACCTCCTTGCAACTATATTCTATTCTTTTATTTGTTGCAAAGTGTTTCCTTTAGGAAATGAGCCCTTCATAGTGAGCCTTTCTTCTCTTTTGGGTAGTGAGCCTATTGTATTTGGTGTTGTTATTCATATATATGTGAGTTAATCCTTAGTGTGGTTTTTCCCTGATTAAGGTTTTCCACATAAATCTGGTGTTCTCTTGTGTATGGTTGTTGATGTGTTGCTTCAATTTTTTTACATTCATGTTTATGCATAATAAGGGTATGAAGATTAATGAGGGTTTAAATTGCTGATTCATGCCCCCTCTCAATTTTCTTGTGTGTCTAAAAATTAATATCAAATTTGTGGTTCCTTGGGAAAAGCTTAATCACTTGAGGTAGATCTGATGGTGCATAGGAATGGTGTCAAGGTCCCTATGTTTGATGGAAAAAAATGTGCTTTCTAGAAAGCTAGGATGGAATCATTTCTTGTCTCATTAGGGTTTGGTTTTTGAAAGTTAGTTGAGAATGAATACACTATGCCTGCTACTGGTCTGAAAAGTGATGATGAGAGCAAGGATTATGAGAATAATGGAAAAGTAAGTAATGCTATCTTGAGTGTAATTTCTAATTCAAAACTTGTGAAGGTGATAAGCCTCAAAACTACTAAACAAATATGAACAAAGTTGTAGATCATTTATGAAGATGATAAGATCAAGAAAGCAAAGCTAAAGAATTTCAAAGCCAAATTTGAAATCCTAAGGATGCCTAAAGATGAATATATTGCAGCCTACATGATTTGAGTGGATGAAATTTTCAATGGCATCAATGGTCTTGGTGGAAAACTCAAGGAAAGTGAAGTTGTGAAAAAGGTATTGAAAACTCTCCCTAAAACTTATAGTGCTAAATTTTTTGCTATTGAGGAAGCCTAGAATTTGGATCAATACACTAGAGATCAAATGTTTGGTGCTTTAAATACTTTTGAATTAAGGGAGTTTGATAAAGATGCTACAAAGAAAGATATTGATTTCAAAGTTGGTGAAAAGGAGAGGAATGATGAATCTGATTCAGATGATCTTGATGAGGTGGAAGAAAAATTTGTAAGAATATTGAAAAGGGTACTGACAAATATAGAGGTAAGTTACCTTTCAAATGTTTCAATTATGTAAAGATAGGTCATTATTCTTATAAATGTCCAATCAAAGTTTCAAATGACAAACATAAAGATCATAAAGGTAAATCTGTCAAGAAGAGTTACTATGTTAAAGAAGATAGTGGTGTTTCTGATGATGAGGAATTAGACTATCCAGATGATGGAAGTGATCAATGCTTCTTCATGGATTTAAATGTTGGAACTTATTATGCTGACCCTGAAAGATGTATGAAGGAAATTTCTCCAAAAATAGGTCACATATTGAAGGAACTATGTTGATTGCTTTTCATGCAAGAGAGGAGAGAAACTACTCGATAATTGATAGTGGGTGCTCAAATCATATAACAGGTGATAAAAGTAAGTTTTTTAAACTTTAGAAATATGATGGTGGTCTTGTTAAGTTTGGTGATGATATATCTACCAGGATCTGTCAAAAGGGTTCAATTATTTTTGATATCAAGTATAAAATAGATGATGTTCTTTATGTCAAGGGTCTTTGACATAATATTCTCAGTGTAGGACAAATGTGCAACAGAGGATACAACTTGGTGTTTTAGGATGATGGTTGTGAAATTAGAAAAGGAATCTCTAGAAATTTGGTTGTAGCAGGAACAAGGATAGAAGGAGATATTTATCAACTCAAAGGTGGTGGTGTTAAGTGCTTTATGTCTCAAATCAATGAAAGTTGGCTATGGCATAGAATAATGGATCACATAAATTTTGATAGCCTAGTAAATATCATCTCTACTTATGCCTTGAGATATCTTTCAAAGATTACAAGGCCTATAAATGCAATTTGCAAGGAGTGTCAGTTTGGAAAGAAGACTAAGAAGATGTTTAAAACTAAATAATATTCTACTACGGGTCCTTTGGAGTTGGTGCATATAGACCTATGTGGACCCACTAGAATAAGAAGGTCTCAAGGAGACATGTATTTCATGTTGTTAATTGATGATTACTCTAGAATGACTTGGGTGACATTTCTCAAAGAAAAATTAGAAGCTCTAGATAAGTTTAAAGAATTTAAGTCTATGGTTGAAAATGAAATGGATTTTAAAATCAAATTTTTGAGGTTTGATAGAGGTGGTGAGTTCACCTCCAATGAGTTTAACCATTTTTGTGAAGAACATGGGATAACGAGACATTTATTAGCCCCTAGGAATCCTCAATAAAATGGGGTTTTGGAAAGGAAGAATAGGACACTTTAGGAAGTAGTAAGAACCATGATGAAGGAAGCAAATCTTCTAAAATTATATTGGAAAGAATCAATTTATACTATGATATACATTCTTGATAGAGGACACAAAAGAGTGAAGAGTTCAAAGACTCCAAGTATGAACTATGCTATGAAAAATCGCCTAGTATGAAATATTTCAAAGTGTTTGGAAGTAAATGTTATATCAGAAGGGATGAAGAGAACTTAGGAAATTTTTATGTAAGATCAGATGAAGGAATCCTCCTGAAAAATATGGAAAATGGGGGCTTTATGGCCTAGGTCATAGAACACCACTATTCTCCTATTTTCATTCGAGAATGCCCTAGGATCCTAAATTGGATTGACTATCAACACAAAGGTGAGTCAATTATCAACAAGGAAGAATTATGTGGGGGGTTATTTATGCTTTGAAGGGCTCACCACCAAGAAAAGGCTTGGAAAAGACAGCTTAACATTCAAATCACAAAACCTAGTAATGCAAGCCAAATGATGAGTGCAAAAGACAAAATTAAGTAATAGTAAGTTAGGATGTGTGCACCTGGGAAGTCTAGAAATGTGATGAGGATTCTGGAAATGCAAAAATGTTGTCAAAATATATTAGTGAGGACTAAGGCGCCCTTACTATTGTCTTAGTTATGTTGCTATTTTTTGAGGGAAGTGCAGAATCTTCGAATGTCCAAAAAAAATCTAAAAAAAATCTCTACAAAATACCCTTGGGAGGACTAATACACCATTATTTTTGTCTTGTTCCCATCTTGAATTTCTAAAATCTTTGAATGTGATCCTGAGATTCAATGTCTACACTTCCTTCTCCTCAGATATGTGGTCCTGAGACTTCTAGATTTGGCTCGTAGGTGAGTTTCTGTGAAGATGACAACTTTGTAATGCAACTTTGGAACTTTTACAACTTTTCACTATAAATGATCTTCAAGTCTTCAACCTAAATCTGCAAACATAAACACACAAGAGATGACAAACTTGTTGATTGTTAGTGAATGGGGGTTTTCCTTGGTCAAACCCCTTGTTGGTAGTTAAACCTTGAAATGAAATGAAATAATGGAGGGAAATGATGAATGAACAAAGTGATATGTTGCAACTCACCAAACCCTTGTTATGAAATATGCAAACTTGTGTGAAGTGGCTAGCTTAAATGTAGATCTTGAATTGCTTGATAGATCTTGACTTGAATTGCTTGCTTGAATCAAAACCCTACATCACAAATGTTAGCTCAAGAACATACATGATGCAAAAATATATTTGACATAATGCTTGAATCTTGATGATGACTCCAAATTCTTGATGAATTTCTCTTGAATGCTCTTGTGAACTTCAATTTTCTATATAAATTATCTCACAAAAGTCTTGGATGATCTCATGAATGCTTGTTAGGAGAAAATGAGTGGAATAACCTTGCATTTATACTTATCCATGCTTAATATCCCAAAATTACACCACACCAAGATGACATATGAAATCATTAATTAAAGGAGACTAAATCCTGCCATGATTTGAAATTAAATCCTAAAAATAACCTAAGGGGGACTAAGATGCCCTAGGTGGTGTGTTAGTTTTGAGGCATGAAACTCGGGGCACAAAGTCCAAAAAGGGGCCCATTTAAGGTGCCTTTGAAATCAGGGTCCCAAGACCATTGGGGGACAAAGACGCTCTAGGTGGAATCTTAGTCCTAGTCCAAAAATTAAGGACACACAACTAGAATCAGAAAATTATCAGTTATCCTTTGATGTTTGTCAGTATTAGCCATAAAAAAATTAATTTATTAGGCTTTTGGATGCAAAATAGGAAAAATTAAGACATAAATAAGGATAAATAAAGCAAGGTGTGCCCAGACAAGTGTGAAAATGCAAGGTTATACATTTTCCTATACTATATTTAGCCCCACTTTAGTGAGAGGATGAACTTGCTTCAAACTCACACTAAAGTAGCTAACCACGCAATCAGGAAGGGTCCAAATCACGAATTCTACTAAGATAGGATGAAAATAGACAAGAGGGTGGCCAAGCCCCTAGGATCAAGATCCTATGGTAGACAAACATAGGCACAAAGGAAAACACTTAAGGGTGATATATGAAGCCATAACTAGATCACAAACATATACCATCAAAGATAGAAAAAGGAAAAAGGAAAAGGAAAAATGCAATGGATCAAGCTTCGACTGGTTGTCCAACATGTTGTGGACTAGGTCTATTCTATTATTCCAAAAATGAGGTTTACAAGTGGAACGCGTTGTCCACTATGCAAACAAAGCACATTCTCATAAGGGCTAATGAAACTAGTTGTCCACTAAGTGAGCCCCAAGAGGTCCATATCAAAGTCATACCCCCATGACTATAATAAGGAAAAAAAGAAAATGCATGCTCACAAGGGCTAGTGAAGTTAGTTTTACACTAGGTGAGCCCCAAGGAACCATATCAAATCCATACCTCCATGACTTTGATAAGGTGCAATAATGCATGCTCACAAGGGCTAGTGAAGCTAGTTATTCACTAGGTGAGACCCAAGGAACCATATCAAAGCCATACCTCCATGACTTTAATAAGGTACAAAAATAAAATGTAATAGGAAAGAGGGATGTTCGAAGGAGTTTTTCTTAGCTTGTGTGAGGTCTTAATCTTAGGGGACATTGTTACTAATGTCTCCAAGAGAGGACCAATAAAAGGATAAAAGATTCACAACTTAGGGAATGCAATGCGTTGCATCAGTACTAAGATGAATGTAATATGCTAAGATAGATCAAGCTCTTGAAGGCCATTACTCCCAATGTCACCACAAAGAGAAGAACGCATCACATGAAGTAATAAAATCACATCAAGGAGCATGGAAAAATGAAAATGAAATCATGCCAAAATAATGCCAAAGATAATACCAGTGTATACCCCCACTTTAAAGAAATTGCTAGACACCATGTTGTGAGCAATTGCTTTAAAGTAGACAAACATGAAAAAGGAAAAGAGAAAAGAGGGTTTCCCCCCAGAAATACATAAAGGATCTATGGATTTGGGGTCAGTATTTGTCTTTTCTGAAATGATGTTAGAGAGCTCATAACTATCATCATTCCCCAAATACACATAGAACTAGAAGAATGACACAAAGAGAGTGAAAACAAAGAAAAACCTTTTGGGTCAACATGGAAGAGACATAGGGTGTCTTGACACCTTCTGTCATCCCCAAAAGGAAAACACAAGAAAAAAATGAAAGGATAAAGAAAATCTAATGAAAAATATTTTGGGTCAACATGGAAGAGACATAGGGTGTCTAGATGCCTTGCGTCATCCCCAAAAGGAAAACACAAGACAAAAATGAAAGGATAAATGAACATGAAAGGAAAGGACCAATGAAAAGGAAAAATAGGTTATGCCATATAGAAGAATGTAGGTACATATAGAGGAATGCACATAGAGAGGAAACATCAAAAAATATGAGGGATCACATTACACACATGTAATCAACCAGAAAGGAAAAGGAAAGAAAAAAAAGACTAGTAAAGCACATGTGAGTCAACCATCCAGCAGGTCATCCGCATCCCAGTCTTGTTCAATATATGAAAAATGCAGATCACTAGTGAGAGGGACAACATATAATGTTGTACTAGGAGAATCACCACATTCAAAATATGGTGAATCACTTAGTTTAGGAGGATCATCACAGTTGTTATCGCCTAAGCTCATAGAAGAGGAAAATAGAAAATTCAACTCATTATGCACTTGCTCATCAATTTTAGCGGTTTCCTCATTGTCATCCAAGTTAACCACAACACGAGGATGAATGATAATATCCATAGAAGGTCTTGGTCCTTGTTGTGTTAGAGACATAGGATCTGTTGGTTCTAGTAATGGAGGAAGCTCATAATTTTTTTCTTATGTCAAGTTCGGATATTGATTTTCTATGTTGTTTACATCATTCATATTTCAAGAAATAGCACGACATCTATGCCTACGCTCTCTAGCATTTCAATTTCTTTTATTAGGGTTTTCAAGTTGCATTTGTGTAGGAGGAGGTTTGTCAACCATAGGTTCCTTTTTTTCTTGTGAGGGAAGAATATAAGAAACAATGGAGGGTTGTTCAACCACTTTCTCTTTGGCTTTATAAATTTTCTTAGGAGGTGGATTAGGACTTGTTTGGTTTTCTCTTGGTCTTTTGTAGGAAATAGGCAAGTGATTTTTGATGGATGGGTCTTTGTTAGTTGGAAGGGCTTTAAGCTCAATATTTTTTTCTTCAAGGGGTGGAGGTAAATTTTTTAGGGATAACTTGGCTATGTATTTTTTTTTTAAATTTTGGTAGGATAGGAAAACTAAGTCTTCACGGGGTCTTATAGGCTCCATGGGCTCAGGCCAAAAATATTGTAAGGAAAAATTTCCATGATAAGATGGAGGTCTAATGCCACTATGGTTCACAATGAATATTTCATTGTTGAATGGAAACTTTAAGCACTTATAAAAAATAGATGGGATCACATTCATGGAGCGAAGCCATTTGTAGCCTAACATCACATGAAATTGATCTGAAATAGAGATGATAGAGAATGATACATTTAATTTCTTAGGTCGTACTTGTAAAGGGAGTGTGAGTGAGCCCATCGTAGCATGAGAAAAACCATCATGTGTTTTAATCCATGCTTTCGGTTTATCATTTCTATCTTGAGTAATTTCATGCACATATAAGATTTCCTCTATGATCACATTCTCTCCATAGACAAGATCAATTAACATCCCAAGAGTGGGCCTACCATTGATTCTGTTGACTATGTAAAGAGGACTACTAGGTGTATTTTTTATTGTTTCTTTTGAAGAGAAAGTAATGTCAATAGATATTTTGGTTTGTTTTTTACGAGGCTTGATTTTGATCACTCCTATAATTGTAATAATAGGACTTTGATCATTAGTATCCATAGTATTTTTTTCATCATCATCCATAGGATTTTGTTCACTATTGTTCATGTTATCATCATCAGTGTCAACATTCATCACATCGGGCTTAGTTTCACTAGCCTTAACAAATCAAATATCATGGTTAGGCATGGGATTGGTAAATATTTGCAAGTTTTGGTTAGGAGGAGCTACAAATTTATTACTTTTGTCATTCACACCTCAAATTTGAATATGATTAGAATCAATGAGGTCTTGCACAAGATTTTTAAGATGCTTGCATTGTTTTGTATCATGTCCTTTTTATTGGTGATAAGCACAATAGGTATTGTGTCTAAATCTTAGAGGTAATGACTTGTTATGGTTAAGAGGTTGAACGAGAGGTAAGGTAAGCATGTTCTTGTTTAATAGCTGAGTCATGATGTTTCAAAGTGTGTTGATTAAAAGAGTAAATTGTATTTGTGGATCCCCAAAGATATAAGGATTACTCTTCTTTATAGAATCTACTTGGGTATCAACTTTTTGGGTAGGTTCGGAGGTGGAATTTAGTTGAAGGAAACTTTTATTTTGTCTTCTGAAAGGATGCTAGATGTTTTGTTTAAATTTTCATACCTTTTAGGATGGGTAGAGGTGGTTTCTGGTTCACAACTACCTACAAAATTTTGATAATCTCAAAGAGCAGTGCATAAGTGCATGAAGGAAGGGAATTTCATCATGGTAATCTTGTCTTGTATCTTTCTTTGTAAATTTTCTATGAACATCCTTTGAAGGTGAGAATTGGGAATTTTCACACTAATTTGGGAATAAAGTGATTGGTAATGTGAAATAAAGTCAATGAATTTTTCACCATCATTTCGCTTACATCTCATTAAATCAGCTAATGTGATTTTAGGAACCATATGCACTTGGAAATGGTTAATAAAGGCTTCAAAAAGTGCATTAAATAAACGAATTAAGTTATCTGGTAATGTAGAAAACCAGTCCAAGGAAACATCTTTCAAGGATTGGGGAAAAAGCTTAGCCAAAAGTTTGTCCTCAAGGATAAAGTCACCACATAAAGTAGTAAAGGCATTAAAATGATTATTAGGATCTCCCTTTACTACATATTTCTTAAATATAGGAATCTCTATACCTTGTGGCACTAGAGTTCTCAATATCTCCAAAGATAGTGGGTTCTTTTTGACATAGTATGAAGGTGGACCATTTTTTATTTTGATTTATGGTGAAAACTTGATGTCGAATGGATGTTGAAAGGATTTGTAAGAGGTGGTTAATGATAGGTTCATTATTTGTGTTTTGAGATGGAGGTGAATATGGTGGTGGTGTGTATGTGTTGTAAGGACAAGTGAATGGATTTCTTATGGGAGGATATATTAGGTTAGATTCCACATAGGTATAAGGATCACTAGTGGAAATGTTTAAGGTAGGAAGGACATTGCTAGTTGGTTGCATCATTGTGGTCACTTGAGGATTTGTATAGGTGGGAATGGCTCGGTTATGGTTGAAGGGGGAGGGATTTTAATTCCTCCTTCGCTTTGCACATTGTTTGAAGTTTGAGCATAATTGGTGGTGGAAGGAAGATGTTTTCCAAAGATTTGAGTTATGTTACTCACAACTTCTAGTCCTTCATCACTTTCCATAGTGCGGTGATTACTATCTATGATAGGTATAATAGTGTTGGAATTTTTTTCAATAATCACGCTATCTTGTAAATGAGCTAAGTCTTCATGCATTTTCATTATGTTTTCTTGAGGGATATGCTAAATATTTTTTTTGAACACTTGGCATAGCACTTGTAGGTAAGGTAGGCATTGAAAAAGAGCTATCAAAGGTACATTCCATACCTAGTGAACTAGTACCAACACTAGAAGTAAGAGAGCTAGATAAACCAAGATCCACAATGAGTGTTTTATTATGGGATGCCATGAGTCTCGTGCTTCATCTAACCACAGTATTAGTAGAAGGACACCAAGTAGTACAACTCATGCAAGGGATAACCCAAATAAAGTGCAATGAACACAATATCCTATGCTTACAATTACACTTGAAATGAAAGAAATTGGAATAATAGTAACTCTGCAAACTATAATAGAAAACTGAAAGCATCTAATAGAAGCACATAAAAAAGCAATTTCAAACCCTAAAAACTGCAAATTCAAAGTCAATAGGGACTAAGATGCCAGTAAGGGAATCTTGGTCCTACTGATGAAATTATGAGGTTCTAGAAACTAGAATAGATAGAAAACAACACAAATAGGATTCTAAGCCAAAAAACCAGAGAGGGACTAAGATGCCAGGAAGGGTGTTTTAGTCCCAGTAAAGGTTTTTTTGTAAAAAACCAACAAAATTTGGACTTTTTACAATGTTCCCAAGTTTCCTACCCAGGGACCTGATGTTTAGAAACATAAAAGTGTGCAATTGAATGCAAGAAAAAGTAACTAATGACAAGCAATTGAATGCAAATTTGGATTCATTTTTTTTCAATTTTGAATGCAATGACAATGATCCTAAATGCAATTAGGATGATTGACAATGCACTTTTTAGTTTCTTAGTGAGATAAGATGATGCAAGAAAGAAAAAATGCAACCTATAACCACTTTCACTAATGCAAATATGAGAAACCCTAGATGCACTTTCACTAATGCAAGAATGAATGCAACCTAGATCTAGGACTTTAATGAACTCCAAATTAGAAAAATGAATGCTCAAAAATGTCAAGTTCACCAAAATGAACAATATGGAAAATGGGGGCTTTATGGCCTAGGTCATAGAGCACCACTATTCTCTTATTTTCATTCAAGAATGCCCTAGGATCCCAAATTAGATTGACTATCAACACAAAGGTGAGTTAGTTCTCAACAAGGAAGACCTAGGGGGGGTTCTATAGGATTTGAAGGCTTCACCACCAAGCAAAGGCTCGGAAAAGACAACTTAAAATTCAACTCACAAAAACTAGTAATGCAAGACAAATGATGAGTGCAAATGACAAAATTAAGTAATAGTAAGTTAGGATGTGTGTACCTGGGAAGTGTGGAAATGTGATGAGAATTATGGAATTGAAAAAATTTCTGTCAAAATGTGTTGGGGAGGACTAAGACGCACTCACTATTGTCTTAGTCTCATTGTTGTTTTTGGGGGGAAATATAGAATCTTTGGATGTTGAAATAGAATCTGAAAGAATCTCTACAAAATACCCTTGGGATGACTAAGACACCCTTACTGTTGTCTTATTCCCATCTTGAATTTCTGAAATATCCAAATGTGATCCTAAGGTTCAATGTTTGTACTTCCATCTCCTCAGATCTCTGGTCTTGAAACTTCCAGATCTGGCTTGTAGTTGAGTTTTCATGAAGATGACAACTTTGAAATGTAACATTGCAAATTTTACAACTTTTCACTTCAAATGATCTTCAAGTCTTCAACCTAAATCTGCAAACATAAACACACAAGAGAGGAAAAACTTGTTGATTGTTAGTGAATGGGGGTTTTCCTTGGTCAAACCCCTTGTTGGTAATTAAACCTTGAAATGAAATAATGGAGGGAAATGATGAATTAACAAAGTGCTATGTTTCAACTCACCAAACCCTTGTTATGAAATCTACAAACTTGTGTCAAGTGGCTAGCTTGAATGTAGATCTTGAATTGCTTGATAGATCTTGACTTGAATTGCTTGCTTGAATCAAAACCCTACATCACAAATGTTAGCTCAAGAACACACATGATATAAAAATATCTTTGACATGGTGCTTGAATCTTGATGATGGCTCCAAATTCTTGATGAATTTCTCTTGAATGCTCTTGTGAACTTCAATTTGGTATATGAATTCTCTCAGAAAATTCTTCTATGATCTCATGAATGTTTGTTAGGAGAAAATGAGTGGATGAAACTTGTATTTATACTTATCCATGCTTAATATCCCAAAATTACACCACACCAAACCGACATATGAAATCATTAATTAAAGGAGGCTAAATCCCACCAAGATTTGAAATTAAATCCTGAAAATAACCTAAGGGGGACTAATATGCCCTAGGTGGCATCTTAGTCCCAAGGCATGAAAATCGGGGCATAGACTCCAAAAAGTGGCCCATTTAAGGTGCCTTTGAACTCAGGGTCCCAATACCTTTGGGGAACAAAGACACCCTAGGTGGTGTCTTAGTCCTGGTCCAAAAATCAGGGACACAACTAGAATCAGTAAATTATCATTTATCCTTTGATGTTTTTCCAGATTAACCATAAAAAAATATAATTTAATAGGCTTGTGGATGCAAAATAGGACCAATTATGACATAAATAGGGATGAATAAAGAAAGGTAGGCCCAAACAAGTGTGAAAATGCAAGGGTATGCATTTTCCTACACTACACTTCCTTACATACTTTACAAAGAGAAAGGCATAAAAATGCTATAACAAAGATAGTTGAGATTGCAAGTTTCAAAGTAGATGAAGAAACGCATCAGAGCTTTACGCTGATAGAAGGATATAAATTTGATGAACCCCCATGTAGAGAAGAAGAAGAAAAAGAAAAATAGATAACAATGGAAAAGGAAGAAGCTCCATAAAAGAATCCTAAGACTCCTAAGTTTGTGTAGAAGAATCATTCTAAAAATCAAATCATTGGAGATAAGAGAAAAGGTGTATTGAAAAGGAGAAAATTTGCTATGGTAGAGGAACAAGTAAATGTTTATCTACTTTCTGAGGTAGAACCTAAAATAGTCACTGAAGCATGAAAAGATGAAAGCTAGATCAAAGCTATGGAAGAAGAGTTGAGGAAAATTAAAAAAAATAGACATGGGAACTAGTCCCAAGACCAAAAAACAAGAGTGTGATAGGAATTAAATAATCAACAGAAGAGTATACATTCATAGTAATTTAGAAATTAAAGTAGAAAAATAACGAAGAATCATATTGGATTGTTGGTTATTGCAGCTCCCTCACTATATCAACGGGAAAATAAGCTGCTTAAAATAAAAATTAACTACTGAGAGTTCAATCCAAGCCTTCTAATATATGAAATGACAAGAAAAATCAAAGATAGTATGATGATTTCATTGATTTAATTCATTAATATTTTGCAACAAGATTTTACAAATCAAAACATTAAACAAGAATCATCTACATACAATTTTGATTCCTTCAACAAGAAAAAATCTAACACAAGAAACCTCTAATCCACTACAATAGTAGAAAAATCACTTTCAAATCCCCCTTCTTCACTCTTGGGTGTCCCCTTTCTTGACTTCATAGGTAAGTCTCTTCAAAACTTGATTTTTCCCCATATTCTTTTATTGGACTCCCCTCCTCTGTTGGTTGTGACCTTTTTCTCACCTCTAGCCTGAACAACACCTCTTTTCCCTCTCGGGTGTTGGCAAAAATCACTCCCTCAATTTCTCCTCGCAAAAATTCAATTCAATTTTGTAGATTTTTCCTGCACAATCCCATTCCACTACCTTTTTTCCCAGGAACCTAAATTTTCCCACTATCAATTCAATAGCTAAATTTTAAATGCATCAAGGAGTTACATGACCCAAGAAAGGTCTCCTCATGCCTAGGCATGGGAATTTTGTAACTCCCTAGATTCTATAAATTACCACTTTACAATACCTACAATTTAAATTTGAATTACATTTGAATTCAACCAAATGACTTCCAATTTGAGGAGTTTTAAATAAAATGAATTTCTTGCCTACAAGACACAACCAACAAGCCAAAATAAATATTTTTGGTGTGCAGGATTGTTCGTACACCTGGATTCTCTTGCATCAAACAAACTGAGCAATAATCAATGTTTCATGAGTGTAGGCTCATGAAAATTCACTTGTACTTGGGATTGCGAGCCTCTGAAGCTCTGAAGTTGTAACCCATGTTGCCTCTTCCATCTTCTTTCCTTTCTATTTGATCACATATTTTTTGTATTCCTTTCCCTATGTCTTCCTAACAATCCTAAAATTCATCACTTCATCAATTTCTTCTTCCTTTTTCTTGGGTATTTTATGAACTCTAATGGATTAATTTCTTGAAAATTTGAAACAAAACCTTCTCCATCATTCCTCTCCGCATGAAAATGATATAAATCAGCCACATTGAAGATTGGTGAAATATCTAATCCTACTGGCAACTCTATCTCATATGCATTAGTTGAGAACTTTTTAATTACCTTGCATGGCCCAATATTTTTCCATTTCAATTTTTTATAAGTACCTTGTGTAAATATTTCATTCCAAAGGTGTTCCAAAACCAAGTCTCCCTCCTCTAATTCGTGTCCTCTCCTTAAATCAACATGCTCTTTGTACCTCTAGGTGCTTGTTTCTAGCCTACCCTTCAACTCTTTTTCTAGCTCATACAAATAATTTGCATAATCCTCTTCTACAACACTTTTCCTTCCCAAATTAGCACTATCCCTTAGTTCATAAACCCCTTTGAGGTTAAATCCATAGACAATTTAGAAAGGACTCTTACCCGTGCTTCTATTGATGGAGTTGTTGTAAGAAAATTCAGCTTGGGATAAAATCACATCCCATTGTTTTCACCTCCCATCTATCAAACACCTCAACAAATTTCTAAGACTTTGATTTACCACTTTCATTTACCCATTCATTTGAGGATGGTAGGCTAAACTAAAATTCAGTTTTGTATCCAATATCTTCCATAGATACTTACAAAAATGGTTAACAAACTTTGTGTCTCTATCCAAAATAATACTTTTTAGCAAGCCATGTAGTCTCACAAACTCTTTGAAAAATAATTTGGCAACATGTGATGCATCATTTGATTTCTTGCAAGGAATGAAATGTGCCATTTTTGAGAACCTAACTATCTACAACAACAAAGATGAATTCATTACCTTTTTGAGTCCTTGGTAGCCCAAAATGAGATCCATACTCACTTCTTTCTACGGTCTCTCTAGAATTGATTACAAAGACTAATATAGCCTGTGTTTGGACTTGTCCCCTTTTCATATTGACAAATTGAACACCCTTACACAATACCCTTCACTTCTTACTCATTTTCTGAAAATAGTACCCTTCATTAAGCTGCCCCAAAGTCTTATCCACTCCAAAGTGTCCTTCGATCCTGCCACTATGTTTTTCTCTAATTAAGTTCTCCCCTAGAAATCCTTTTGGAATGCACAACTGTTGTTCCTTAAACAAAAACCCTTCCTAAATAAAATATGCCAGCCATTTGGTTCTATCCCCTTCAATGGGATATTTAAAATCTGCCCATGCTTCAACAAAATCAAGATCATTTTCTTAAATTTCATTCATTTCAACTCAAAACCCATAACATTCACCTTCATTTCTTTCAACATCAACTACCCAATTTGATTTTCAACTCCTATGCTTGAGAACAAATGAATAGCTTTGAATAAAATCAACCCATTTCATATGCCTTTGATTTAACTTACCTTTGTTTTTGATAAGTTGTAATGCATGATTATCAATATAGAGAACAAAATCCTTGGACAACACGTAGTGTCTCCACTTTTTGAGTTCTTGAAAATTAGCATAGAAATATTGATCATACACTGAATACTTTCTCTTGGTCTCATTTAGCTTCACACTTAAGTAGGCTATTGGTATTCCTTCTTGACTCAGGACTCCTCCTATGGCTGTCCCACTTGCATCACAGTCAACTTGGAACATTGTTGAAATCCGCTAATGGTAGGATGTGTTGTTCAATAACCTTTTCCTCCAAGATGTTGAAACTTCGTTCAAATGCAATTGTCCACTTGAATTCCCTTCTTTCCCCTTTCATTGTATCAGTAATGGGAGCACATATACTATTGAAATTTCTACTGAACTTATTGTAGAAGCTAGCTAAACCATGAAAAATTCTTCCTTCAAACATGCTCCTTGGTGTTGGCCAATCTAGTATTTCCTAGACCTTTTTTGGATCCATCCTTAAAACTTCCTACGAAATCACAAAACGTAGATATACCAACTCCTCTTTTATGAAGCTAAATTTCTTGAGGTTAACCAATAACTTCTCCTCCCTTAGCCTTTGTAGAATAGACTTCACATGTTTTAAATGTTATTCCTTTTCCTTACTAAAAACCAAAATATCATCTAAGTAAACAATCACAAACTTACCGAGGAATGGTTTCAGCACCTCATTCTTCAACTTCATGAAGGTACTTGGAGAATTAGTGAGTCAAAATGGCATAACTTACCATTCATACAATCCTTCATTTTCCTTGAAAGTAGTTTTCCATTCATCTCCTTCTCTAATCTTGATTTGATGATATCCTCTTTTTAAATAAATCTTTGTGAAATAACTAGACCCACTCAGGCAATCCATTACATTACTCATACGAGGAAATGAGAGCCTAAACTTGTTTTTTATTTTATTAACAAATCTATAATCCATGTTCATACATCATTCTGCAACCTTTTTGGGTGCCAAAACTACTAGTACAACACATGGTTTTAAGATTTCCCTTATCAACCCTTTATCTAATATCTCTTGCACTTTATTACTTAGATTTTCATTATATTTGAGGCTCATTCTATTTGTTTCCTTTTTTAGTAAACTTTATTCTAGTATCAAGTCCATACAATGGCTCACAATTCTCATTGGTGGTAATCCATATGAAAGATCCCTCAACAAAATATTCTCATATTCTTGCAAAATCTCCTTGATTTCCTTTCGTACTTGTTGTTCTTCATTCGCTGTCCCAACTTCTTGTGGCTTGGAAACTATGCCATAACACACTTCTTCTTCCCTTAGTTCCTTAAAAAATTATTTACAGTGATCATCCACACCTTGGCATCACTATCCACTTTATTTTTCTTCTCTTTTAGTGGGTTCAAAACATACTTTTTCTTATCCTTAACAATGCTAAAAGTATTTGTTTCATCATTATGTATGGATTTTCGATCATATTGTCATGGAATACCTAAAAGAAGATGGAAAGCATCCATCAAAAATGAATCACACATAACTTTAGCTTGGTAATTTCCAATCTCAAAACTCACCAAACATTGTTCACCTACCAAGAGTTGATGTCCCTTTTGTAACCAAGTACCTCAATCTATGGATTCAAGTGCTTTGTTTTCTCCAACTTTAGCTTCTCCACCATCTCTTGTGATAGAAATTTATCTGTACTACTACTATTCACAATAATGGTGCAACACTTTCCTCTAGACTTGCAAATGGTTTTGAATAGACTCTTCCTTTGTGCTAGTTCTTGCTACTCCTTCTCTGGTTTTAAAAGAACTTTCTTCAACATGAGAATTTATCCATCTTCTAGGTCTATTGGCTATGTTTCATCCTCAACTTCTATAGTAAAGGTCTTCCTAATATTGATCCTTCCACTCTCTTTCTATATTTGAGGGCATTTAAAGGCTCGATGACCTACTTCTCCATAATTAAAACAAGCTCCAAAAAAACCCCTTCCTCTTCCATATTCTCCTCTAACCCTTGAAGTTTTACCTCTTCCTCTACTAGAATATCCTCTTCCCCTTGCACTTGGGCCATAATTCATTTGAGTATAGTTGATTTCTTCTTATTTAATTTGCTATCATCTTCCACTATTTACTTGTCCTCTACCTCATGAAGGATCTCCCTTTCCTCTAAAATTTCCTTGTGATATTTTTACTAAATTTTCTTCATTCTTAAGTGCATATTGGTAGGATTATTCTACCATCCTTATCATGACCATGCTACTTGTCCATCTTGAATAGAAATTCATCACATTCACACACCTTGCAACCTAATCTTCATCATCTTCAACATTCCCAACATCAATACCTAGTTTGTAGAATTCCTCTGTATAATCCATAACAATCGAATCCTTTTGTTTCATATTTTGCAGCCTCTTGAACAAATTGATGTGGTAATCCATAGCTAAAAATTTAACCTTCAAATTTGAAACCATCTTTTCCCAAGATTTTATCTTCTCATTTCCCTTTCTCTATCTTCCACTCTATGTTTGATACCACCACAAAGATACATGTCCCTTCAACCTTGTACAAGAATAGTTCACCTTCTTTTTCTCCTTAGTGGATTCTAAATTGAAATAATTATCCATTTCTACAATCCAATCAATGAGCTCTCCTAGATTCAAACTCCCACTATAGCTCGGTGGATCCATCCTTAGCTTACTTCCAAGATTAGACAAAAATTGTAGGAACCTATCCTCCCATGCATCTCCTCCTCCCACCTCTACAACTTCGGGTGCTTCCTCTTCTTCTTCACTAACATACCCAATATGAATACCTCTTCATTGGGATGTTTCTATGGCTTCTAATCTCGTAGAGATTCCTCTTAGCATATCCATAACTACTAGATTTTCTTCTCCTTTTAGAGCAATTCCTCTACCTCATCCCCTATACAACATGCTTTCTTCAATCAACCAGCTTTGATACCAATTGATGTAGAACAATAACAAATAATCCTATTGGATTGTTGGTTATTGCAACTCCCTCACTCAATCAACAAGAAAAAAGTTGGTTAAAATAAAAATTAACTACTAAGAGCTTAATCCAAGCCTTCCAATACATGAAATAACAAGAAAAATAAGAGATAACATACCGATTTTATTGATTTAATTCATCAAGAGCTTGCATCAATAGTTTACAAATCAAAACATTAAACAAGAATCATCTAGAGGAAAGTTTGATGCCTTCAAAAACTAAAAATCTGCAATAAGACACCTCCAATCCACTACAATAGCAGAAAAATCACTCTCAAATCCTCCTACTTCACTCTTGGGCATGCCCTTTCTTGACTTCATAGACAAGTCTCTTCAAAAACTTATGTTTTTCCCCATTTTATTTTACTAGACTCCCCTCCTCTACTAGGTATGGCCTTTTTCTCACCTCTAGGCTGCAACAACACCTCTTTTCCCTCTTGAGCATTGAAAAAGCCCACTCCCTCAATTTCTCCTAGCAAAAATTCAATTCAATTTTATAAAATTTTCCCTGTACAATCCCACTCCACTACCTCTTTTCCCTAGGAACCCAAAATTTTCCACTATCAATTCATTGCTAAATTTTAAATGCACCGAGGAGTTACACCACCCAAGAATAGTCTCCTCATGCCTAGGTGTGTGATTTTTGTAACTCCCAAAATTTCATTAAATACCACTTTCCAGCACCTCCAATTTGAATTTGAATTAAACCAAATGACTTCCAATTTGAGGAGCTTTGAATAAAATAAATTTCTTGCTTGCAAGACAATCAACAAGCTAAAAAAAGTAAAAAGAACAAAAATGAAATATTTTTTGATATGTAGGATCATGCACCCAAATGCTCTTGCATTAGAAATGAACAAAAAAAATAATCAAAATTTTGTGGGAAATGGTTTCTTATATTTAGTACATTGCCACTTAACTATCACATGAAATATAATCTCCTTTGAAAACATGCATAGAGGCTCCCTTATGTAGCTCTAGTAGGTCAATATTGAGAAGAAGCATCAAGCTGAAAAGCTCAGCTACTCATCAATTAACTTGAGACTTTGTTTTTACACTAGGCTCAATAGTTTAGTTGTAAGAAACTGCATCTAAACTACAAAGCTCAATTGCTTGTCAATTAACCTAGGATTTTTTTTTACATTAGGCTCAATAGTTCAATAAATGACATCTAAAGTACAAATGTAAACACTGACTAATATTTATAGAGAAATTCCACCCACAATGATATTTTCATCTATTGCTTAGTCAAGGAGATGGTGATATTTTCATCTGTGGCTTAGTTGAGGAGATATTTTCATAAGAATATCTATGTTTTATATAGTAGTTTGCCAAATTGCTAAATAAGAGATTGTTATGTAGAAAATGGGACTATTTTAATTATCAAATGTTATCAGAGTCTAAGTTTTATTTAGGGAAAGAATTGACAAAAATAGCCTTCTAGTGAATATTAGTCATTAAAATTATCCCGACAAGTCATGCTCATTTTGCATGTGTTTTTTAGAAAATGATTTAAAGATTTGTCAATAATAATCTAAAATCAAAGAAAAGCCAATACACATTCATGAATGTGTATGAATAGACACTTCTCATAGCATATGCTTTCAATTGTCAAAAAAATGTTTCCTTGACATTATATAAGACAACTCTTTTTATCAACTCTAGGAAAATTCATGGCTAGCAATTCACTATTGGAAAATTCACCGTGAGAAAATTTATCGGCATGAAAAATTCACTTCAAGAAAATTCACCACCAACAGTTCAATGCTACATAAAATTCATCACATTAAAAGTTTGTGATTAATTTTTTGTGGTTGTGAATTGCTGGTGTAACATAGATAAAATGACTGTGTAAGGGAGATCAGTTAAATATAATCTAACATGCATTAATCTAAATAAAACAACAAAGAACAAAGTAAATAAAATAAACAGTAAATAAAGCAATATGAAACAATCTCACTGAATATCAATCCACCTCTTCAAACTATATTGATTGTCCTTCTCTATTTTTCCTTTTGTAGTATAATTTTCCTCAAATTTTCATAAGTGTGCAATTATAGCCTTGATGTATGTGATTATAGCAAAATATCAAAGATTAATAAGTCCTTCCAAAAGTATTGATTTCGGGAGGAGGAATAATGGCAAAAGTAAGCCAATTTATAGAAAGCTAGTTTTCAAATGATCGACTCAGATTCAAAAGAGAGATCAATGATCAAGATTGTTGAATGCCATGTGATTGAGATTTGTGCCAATTAGAACGTGAATCTAGTGCTAAGAATGTTTGAAAATATTTAAGAATAGACATTAAGATTAAATAAATTATTTAATCTTCAGTTGAAAGTCTTCAAAAATAGAAGAATTAGACTTTGAATGAAAAGGATAAAGATAGAATAAAGACAATGATTTTCTCAAATGCACACATGAATTAAATAATTAAATAAAGATATTTAATTAATAAATATGCGCATGCAGGAGAATTAGACTAACTGATCAAGACAGAGAGTCTCTTCATAGAGACGATCAGACATCGAATCAAGAGATAACTGACGAATTTAAATAGATCTCGAGTCAGATTGTGAGTGAATAATTAGTTAAGTAGGCGATAGAAGAATGTGACAAAAATAACTCTTTTTATGAATTAAATGTTTATTTAATTCGACATTCAAAATTGAAAAGGTTAATTGAATAATTAAATAATTTGAAATGAATATTTAATTATAGTCAAAATATGATAAAGAGTAAATTGAAAATAAATTATTTAATTAGAAAGAGAATTAAGTAATTAGCGATGTAATTAAATAAATAAAATTTATTTAATTAATCAAAGTTGAATAAGGGTCATAATGAATTAATTAAATAATTAAAAGGTTATTTAATTAATAGAAGAAAGATGTGTATAGGAAATAATTA
Source organism: Sequoiadendron giganteum (assembly GCA_007115665.2). Lineage (NCBI taxonomy): Eukaryota > Viridiplantae > Streptophyta > Pinopsida > Cupressales > Cupressaceae > Sequoiadendron > Sequoiadendron giganteum. The sequence continues at coordinate 546,433,142 of CM021109.1, forward strand.
AATAATTTACATTATTTAATCGTGACCATGGACATTAGAAAATTATGTCAAAAGTGGTACTCGCAGGCCTAGACCAATTTTCAGTGTCTACAGTAAATCTAATAAACATGAATTAATCTAAATTAAACAACAAAGCACAAAAGAATAAACTAAAGGAAAACATAAAAGAGTCTCACCGAATATCTTTCCATTCCTTCAAATTATCTTGATTGTCCTTCTCCATTTTGCCTTCTATAGTATAATTGACCTCGTATTTTAATAAGTGTGCAAGTATAGCCTTGATGTATGTGATTATAGAAAAATGTCGAAGATTAATGAGTTATGCTTCCAAAAGTATATAGATTTCGGGAGGAGGAATAATGAAAAAGGTTAGCCAATTTATAGAAAGTTGGTTTTCGAACAATTAACTTAGATTCAAAAGAGAGATCAATGATCGAGATTGATAAATTCCATGTGATTGAGATTTGTGCCAGTTAGAATGTGAGTTGGGAAATTTTGTAGGATAAAGATTAAATTAGAATAATAATTTAATCTGGTTTTAAGAATGTTTGAAAATATTTAAGAATAGACATTAAGATTAAATAAATGATTTAATATTCAATTGAAAGTCTTCGAAAATAGAAGAATTAGACTTTGAATGAAAAGGATAAAGATAGAATAAAGACAACGATCTGCTCGAATGCACGTATGAATTAAATAATTAAATTATAAAGATATTTAATTAATAAATATGTGTATGCACGAGAATTGGACTGATTGATCAAGACAAAGAGTCTCTTCACAAAGACGACTAGACATAGAATCAGGAGATAACTAGCGGATTTAAATAGATGTTGAGTCAGATGGTGAGTGAATAATTAGTTAAGTAGGCAATAGAAAAATGTGACAAAAATTAAAAAAATTATGAATTAAATGTTTATTTAATTCAACATTTGAAATTGAAAAGATTTAAATAAATAAATAATGATTTATTTAATTGAGTGAAAAGGTTAATTGAATAATTAAATAATTTGAAATGAATATTTAATTATAGTCGAAATATGATAAAGAGTAAATTAAATAATAAATTATTTAATTAGAAAGATAATTAATTAATTAGTGATGTAATTAAATAAATAAGATTTATTTAATTAATCAAAGTTGAATAAGGGTCATAATGAATTAATTAAATAATTAAAAGGTTATTTAATTAATAGAAGAAAGATGCATATAGGAAATAATTAAATAATTAATATTATTTAATCGTGACCATGGACATTAGAAAATTATGTTGAAATTAGTACTCGAAGGCCTAGACCAATTTTTTAGTGTCTACATTTTTCCCCTCTTTGATACAATGTTGTTTATCGCATTGTGTTAAAGAAATTGAAAAATTAAAATACACCAGCGAAAGTAGGGTGAGGAAGGATGACGAGGAGTTATTGGTATGCCCCCTCGAGAGGACAAGTAGGTTCAAAGAACATGAGTATGATCTTGAAATCAATGAGAGGACTAGAATATGTAGGACAAGATACTAGGGGAAAATAGATAATGATAATGAAGATGTTGAAAAGAAGAAATGTTAGAGCAGAAAAAATAAATATGAATAGTAGACATGGATGTTAGTATCAGAAATGGATATTAAAAAATTTATTTAAAATCTTCAATATTTTGCAAAATACATACTAAGCCTTGCATTAAATCATCATTGGGCGGGACATGACACAAATGGATAGTACACACCATGATATGAGATAGACCATAGTGTGCAAAGTCATCCATTTGCTAACAAAAGACAGTCGTAGACAAGGAGTGTCTTAACTCATACTAAGGGTCAAATTGCCCCAATCTTTTTGTCAAGACAAACCATAGACAACAAACAAAGAAAAGACGGGTCATGAGATGTCATTGCTCCTCTAAATCCCTCATGGGACATCCTTGAGGAAACTAGTAACATGACTCAAAATCCAAAGTTAAAAAAAAAGACAGTTGACAGACAACAGTAAAAAAAAGAGAGTCTTGAGACATCCTTGCTTCTCTAAATCCTTCAAGGGACATCCTTGAGAAAGCTAGTAACTGGACTTAAATACAAATCTATAGAAAGATAAGACAAAATAAGATATAAAGTCAAAATGCCAATAAAATTATTTTCCAAAACTTGATCTTGTGTGATTGTTTGATTTTTGACAAAGCTCGATGTGAGGGATGACATATACCGTATAAGATGTTGAGTTTGGTTTCGACTTTGTGACTATCTGTGTAAGGCATGACAAAGCCTGGTTTCAGAATGGCATGTGTTGTATAATAAGTTTGAGTTTGATGTCATTAATGTGACAAGCTACATGAGGCTATGACAATTGATGATGTCCATTGTCAAGAAATACATATCTTGCTTAAGACATAAGTTGATCGTTCTGACAATATGGTTGATTTTGACTTGTTTGCCTTGTTGATGCTTGACTTGCTTTTGATGCCTTGACTGTTATGTGTGTGTGTGTGTTGACTTGTGTGGACCTGATATGATGTACCCTAAAGGACTGACCTAGTGCTACCTCAGGGGCTCATCGATTGATTGCCTTGCCTACGTTGTACATGTAGAGACCTTGTAGTTCAACATGACCAATGACTTTGACATATACAAAGAATGAGTCATGATTTGACATGTGTGATACATGAAAAACCTAGAAGGATGAACCTAATGCCTTAGGGGCACATCGAATGATGGCCTTGCCTATGTTAAGTCGCAGAGGCAACATAGTTTGACTATGTCTATGGCTGACTTGACACGATTGACTCTGACTCCATTTTTGGGATTTTTGACATGTTTTGATTTTATTTTATTTTTGAAGTTTTTTGATGTTTTTGGATTTCTTCAGGACATTTTATGATGTTTTTGAGCTTTTTTCAAGATATTTTCTGATGGTGGAATGCTATGTACAAGGTCCAAATGATGCAGATCAAGGATTTCCCCCCAGTCAGGAATAAAACCTATGGGATGGAGTGGGGAGATAGAGTGGACTTGATGTCAATCATTCCAAGCAATGGATAAGACAACCATTTATTATGAGTGACAGTGAAAAGTCTTATTGGAATGATGGTAGACGAAGGAGTGGAGTTGACTACACATGGCACCTGTTTGCCAAGTTTTCACCATGGTACTTATCCATAGTGCCACCGAAGTGGTTTTCACTATTGGACGGATTATTTCTCTTTACTATTTTATTGATTTTTTTAATTTTTTTTGTGTTACAAAGACACCTGTTTGCTAGGTTTTCATCAAGGTAACAATTTTTTTGTTTTTCTACTCTCTTTTTTCATATTTTTATGATTAAGACATGGTTCTCAGAAGCTATGCATGGAATCTCTTCAGATGAAGGTTATTGATCAGTGACAAAAGCGGTTCTCCTTCATGGGTTGAGAGTTGATACACTCTTGATCCAAAGGCTTCTATAAAAATATAAGGCCCTAACCAGTTAGGTTCAAATGTACTTGGTTTTTCTCTTTCTGTCTAATTCTTAGGGTTCTCCATTAAGACCAGGTCACCAATGTTGAAGTGTCGATTCAAAACTTTCCTATTATAGCTATGACAAAGAAATTTTTGATATGCTTGAAGATGATCTAATGCCTTTTGTCTTCGTTCATCTAGGACTTATAACTCATGCAATCTAAATACACGATACTCTTCATTGTCAATATGACCTTTCAAGGATACCCTCAGGGAAGGAATTTCAACCTCAATAGGTAAGATAGCTTCATAACCAAATACCAGGGAATATGGAGTGGTGTTGGTGGGAGTACAGATGCTTGTGTGATAGGCCCATAAGGTAGGATTAAGTTGTAAATGCCAATCGCAACCAATGTCATTGATAGTCTTTTTGAGGATTTTGATAATGGTTTTATTAGACGCCTCTGCTAGGTCGTTACCTTGAGGGTAATATGGGGTGGAATTCTTCATAGAGATGGTGGACTTCTTGGTTTTTGAATGGACAACCATTGTCTGTGATGATGGATTGAGGTACACCATACCGACATATTATGTAGTTTAGAATAAACTTGGATATTTGTGTATCAGTGATGTAAGTCATGGGAATAGCTTCAATCAATTTTGGTGAAGTATTCGATGGTGATTATGATGAACTTATGGCCATTGGATGATGGAGGGTGTATCTTACCTATGAGGTCAAGTCCCTATTGGGAAAAGGGCCAAGGTGAAGTAATCAGACAGAGCTCCTGTGTTGGCACGTATATCAAATCTCTATGTATCTGACACCGTTGATATTTCTTGACAAAGATATATGAGTCCTTTTCCATAGTAGGCCAATACTAACCTAATCTCATAATCTTGTGGGCTAAGGTAGGACCACTAGAATGGGATCCACATATACCCTCGTGTACCACTCACAAGGTTGCTTGTGCTTCTTCAGCATTGAGACATCTTATCAAGGTGTTAGCTAAGGTACGTCTATATAGGGCATCTTCGATGATGGTGTATTTGGTAGACCTATGGATAAAGGTTCTACATTGGTTGTTTGATAGGTCTAAAGGTAGGATTTGGGCATTTAAATAGTCGTATATGTCCTTGTACCAAGGGGAAGTAGGACCAATAATCGTACACATCATCATGGAATTGGGGACATCATAGGAAGGGATCAAAAGTTGCTTGACCAAAAACTCAAATTTAGGCACATTGCTAGGAATATCCAATAAGGAACTCACAGTTTCCATAGCATCTGCTACCCTATTCTGAATGTGTGCTATTTGTTAAAAGGTGATGTCATCAAAGTAATGCTTGAAACTATCGGCCATGCACTTGTAGGGAGAAAGTTTCTCATCTTTAGTTTCATACTCATACTTAACTTGCCAGACTACTAGCTAAGAATCTCCATAAACATGTAAACTCTTGATCTTCCATTAGGCTGCCATTCTTAATCCTATCACTAGGGCTTCATATTCTGCTATGTTCCTCGTACAAGGGAAAGCAATCCTGAATTATTTAGTAATATTATTGACTTGAGGTGTAACAAATAGTATGCTAAATCCTAAACCACAATTAGTACGTGACCCATCAAAGCATAATTTCCATGTGGTTCTAGTGTCAACTTTGAAGATAAAATCATCAAGAAAATATGGCACTAAAGGATGGTCTGCCTTAATTGGTGCATCTATTGATTGATCTACAATTAATTTCCCTTTTATAGCTTTCCTTTCCACATACTGGATGTCATATTCACTAAGTATCATCACCCATTTAGCCAACTGGCCTATTAATGCTACTTTACTTAGGAGGTATTTCAAAGGATCTATTTTTGCAACCAGCATGGTTTAGCAGTTTAGCATATAGTGCCTAATTTTTTGAGTATCAAAGACTACCACAAGACATGCATGTTCTATGTTACTCTAGTTCAGTTCATATCCCACCAAAGTATGACTGATGTAGTACACTGCCCTTTCATGACCTTGATCATCATTTTGTGCAAGTAGGGATCCTAGTGCTGATTGAGTTGTCGATATATAGAGTATCAAAGGTCTTCCATCTGTAGGTGGCATTAAAATAGGTGATGTAAGAAGACAATCCTTGATTTTTGTAAAATATTCTTGGAATTCGGGTGTCCATGCAAATGGTACCCCCTTCTTGAGAAAATGTTGGAATGGATGTATCTTGTCTACTAACTGTACTATGAAGCATCTAATAGATTGTAATCCCCCTTGTAGTGTTCTTAGCTGATTGATGCTGACTGGTGGAGGCATGTCCATTATAGCTCTTACTTTTGCAAGGTCCACCTCAATGCCTCTTCTAGAAATGATGTATCCTAGAATTTTTCCTGATTTAACGCCAAAGACACATTTTTTTGGATTCAGTCTTACATTGTAATTTTCTAGTCTTTGGAATATCTTGTCAAGTACTTTCAAATAATCTACTCTTGTCAATGATTTGGCTATTATGTCGATGACATAATCTTCCATGAGAGTATGTACAAGGTCATGGAAAATATTCTTCATTGCACATTGAGACATAGCTCCAACATTTTTGAGCCCAAAAGGCATAACATTCTACCAGTATGTTCCCCATGGACATGTGAAAGTTGTCTTGTGTTGGTCCTCAGTAGAAATTTTGATCTGATTAAACCCAAAGAAACCATCCACGAGGGATACCATCACATATCCTGTTGTAAGTTCCATTATCATGTCAATGTTCAACAAAGGGAATTCATCCTTAGGGCATGCCTTATTGATATCCCTGAAGTTTGTAAAAATGTGGATGCCCCTAGAGGGTTTGGTTATCAGGACCAGATTATAAATCCAGTTTGCATAGTCTATGGATGTGATGAATCCATCATCCAATAGCTTCTTAAGTTCAGTTTTGACTAGTAAAGCGATTTGTGGATGAATTTTCCTTAACTTTTTTTTGATTGGCTTAACACCTGGCTGTAATGGTAGATGATGCAATATAAGGTTTGGATCTAGCCCAGGAATGTCATCATATGACCATACAAAGTTTATCTATCTCTTTGTGAAGAATTCTCAAAAATCTTGTTGCTTTGTCTCTATCAAAGATGTTGCAAATTATATTACCCGCGGGTTTTCTTCGGTGTTTATATTGATCTCAACTGATTCTTCTACTAAAATGGGTGAATTTTCCTAAGCAACAGGGAGAATGTTCAAACCTCCATCCTTGGGTGGCTCAGAGAGGTTTTCATCATTGGATGTGTCCTTTATTTTTACTATTTCTTCATCCAAAGACGCCATTCGGTTTTCACCTAGAGACTTGTCATTTTAATCATTTTCATTCTTTTTCTTTTTCTTTTCAATTTTGCAACTGGAGGTATGAACAGACTCCCCAAAATATTCTTTGTCATACAATTCTATGATAAAGCCAACTTTATGATCACCTCTAGGCATTCCTTCTCGAAGTCCCATGAACTCAGCTATCGCTTCATCATTCTCAAATATGTCTAAGATGGGTGTACCTTGTTGATCCCAATCGATAAGTTGGGGATATACAAGGGGCATGTCATCATCAGAGTTATCAAATGTGGAGGCTAACAAGGTGAGAATAGAGTGGTTGACATGGTCAGAGAAGTTTTGGACTAACTCCTTTTTGTTCTTTTTCCTATGGACAAGTAAACTCTGATGTGGTACTACTGTAAGGGATAAGTCATCAGAAGATGGTTCATTAGGTGCCGAAGTGGTAGGATCAAGGGTTTCCCAATAATAATGCTTAAGCCATTCTTCTTTTGACAAGGACTTTTTAGGACGGGGACTAGATGGATTTGGTATGGGTTTTATCATTTTGTCAAGTTCCCCAAATAACTTATCTAGGTTCATCATGCTAGTGCAGGAAAGGGAATCCCATTCATATTCTCTTGAGTCAGGGGATTCATCATAAACTGGGTCTAATGGTTCATGGGATATCTCGATGTCTTCAAAATCACTTACTTCCTCTTGTAACGATGATGAAGTACTAGGAATACCAATTCTAATCAATTGAAACCCTAGCCCTAGGCCTTTTGGCCATGGTGACACAATGATTGGCTCTATCCTTCCATTTTGATGCAGTCCTAATCCACTATGTCTGTCATATCCATTACTTTGCATTATCAAGAAGCCTTTTCCATTTATCCTTAGATATTTGAATAGATGGTGGAGGGTATTCATTATCTTCTGTGTACAAACAGGAGATGATTTCATCTTGGTCTGTAGCTTCTTTACTTAACTCTCCCCATTTTTTCAATGTCATTGTAGGAGGGACATGGAGTGTGACAATTGATTATCTCCTATCTATTGTGGGTAGACCATATGACTTAGGAGGAGCCATTTGACTAACATAGTAGGATGATTTCATGTTGTATTCTCCACAACCCTTATCTTGGATCTCAACCTTAGGAGTGGATGATGGCATTTGTGATGTAATGGACTTGGTAAGAGTTGATGGATCAACGTACAAGGATAAGGTGGAGGATGAAGCCTCTTGATTGACTAGGACCTGTCTTTGTGGAATTTCACATAGGCTTGTGCATTATTGGAAAGGATCTGGATCATCATCAATGGTGACCTCTGTACCATTGTACGGGAATTTAAGACACTGATGATATGTGGAAGGGATGGATTTCATAGTGTGTATCCAAGGTCTACCCAACAAAATTTTGTAGGGAAGGGTGAGATCCAAGACTTGGAAACTAGTGTCCATAACTACAGGGCGAATCCTAATGGGGAGTGTGACAACTCCTTGAGATGATCTTTCCTCATCATCATATGCCTTAATGACTATACTCTTAGCGGTGTCCATGCATGCTTTTGAGAAACCTAATGCCTTCACCAATTTCAAGGTGCAAATGTTCAACCCTACTCCTTCCTCTACCAAGACTCATCTGACTTTGGTTTGATGGACAAGAACTTCAAGGTGTAGTGGATCATTATGATTGGTCTTCTCAGTTGAATAATCCTCCTGAGAGAATGTAGCATGATGGGAATTGGTTAAATATCCTACCATTTCTTCGAAATGATTGACATCTATGTTGGTAGGGACTGTTGTGCTTTGCAAGGCTTTTCCAAGAATGGCTCGGTGATCTAGTGATATAGTCAACAGTTCCAAGATGGATATATGTGTTGGGGTCTTCCCCAATTGGTCAATCAAATTATACTTAAGCTTGGAAGACTATGTTTGTGGTTCCAACGAAGGACCTAGAAGGGTTATCTTAGTTCTGTGTGTATTGACCACACATTCAGGATGATTCTTTATGGTAATGGTATTGATATTTTCATTAGCAGCTCGGATATGATTGATGATGGTACCTGGTTTATAATCGTACTTAGCACTATTATAATTGGCTAAGGTATTATTCTTAGTTCCCGAAATAGAGGCCTTTCCTTTCCCATGGTCATGTAGTGGATCTGTGAAGACCTTGTGATCATTGTTCTTGGTATTTTTTTGCCCATTGACTTCTATGGTTCCGTCTTCAACAAAATCTTGTATGATGTTTTTCAGTTTTTAGAATTGTTGAAGGTTATGTCCCTTTGTTTGATGGTATTCACAATAGGTGTTATCACCCCACCATGAGGGTTTGAACTGTTTAGGATCATATTATTTTGGCTCCAGAGGTTTTAGGAGATTATGTTTAATCAGTTCTTTAAAAATTGTCTCGATTGGTTCCCCCAAAGGGGTAAATTCACATTTAGGAAATCTCCTCTATGTTCCTTGTTGTTGCAAATTTTCGACAAAGTTGGCTATTTGATCTGGATTATTAGTCATGTCCTGATTAGATTTGCAACCTATAAGTGTGATGACAAGTCCTGCATGTAGGGTCTTAGCATCAACTGTAGGAGTTGAGAAAATACAACACCACAAACCCCGAAGATCACCTGCATGCAAATAACCTGTCACAAAAGAAGAGATGGAGACAAACAAGCAAGGGTTCTCTGAAAACTAAAAATGTATATATCAGAGAGAATGAGAGAATGAATTGATATGAAATACAATGGGATCAATCCTTATAAAAAGGAGATCATGCAAACCCTAATAAAACCCTAATAGGAAAAACCCTAATAGAAGCCCTAATAGGATAACATTTAATAATTAATATAATTATTAAATGTCACTATATGCAAACTAACGTGAAATCTTAAGAAGGGAATAAAGGTAATTTAATCAACATAATTAAGTTAAAACCTTTACTCTAACATCAACAATACCATCATTTGTTACATTCTTGTTTCTAGACCAAAATTTGTTTCTATCGTTGGGAGGGTTTTGGTGTTGAACAACTGGGTTCTTGCTTGGTACCTTAATGTCCCCTTTGTCAATAAGGCCTTTTTCAAGTGTGATGCCTTTTTGCATCGAGTCTAGGAAAGAAGTACAACAATGTACTCTTAAGTCGCTTCTCAGTTTTGGATGAATATTTTCAAGGAATATTGTGACTTTTTGTTTTTATGGTATCTCAATTGTACATCGACTACCTAAACTTCTCCATCTCTAAAAGAAAGTGGTGAAAGTTTCGCTTTCCTCTTGTGTGGTGTGACACAAGGTAGCTATTGTTATTTCATTGTCTATGTTGAAGGAAAAGTCTTTGACAAACTTCTTGAAGCTAATTCGCCCCATGATCTTATGCCATATGGTAGTTTAGAGAGCCATTCCAATGCTATCTCGACAAGGGTTTGCGTAAATAGTCTCATTAAATACGTGGGACATACGAGATGTCCATGCATCTTGTCAAAAATTCTCTGATGTGTTCTAAAGGATTTCTCCTCCCATTATACTTAGGAAAATCTGGTATAATGTATCTTTGTGGGAAGGGTGTCATGTATAGTGCTTTTTCAAAAGGACATGGACATAAATCTTGCATTGAGATAGTTCATTTTCCATACATAAATATGTACTATCCATTTGTTGTTTAAGGATTTACATTTGATTTTGTAGAACATCTACCAGTGTTAAGGACATGCTGTTTGTATTGTTAGGATTGATGTAAGTGCTCTGAAATGCTATGTTCTATGAAGGATTGCTATTTGGCGAGGGTATATTTCCTTTCAGAATGTTCTGATTTGGTATATGAATAGTTCTTGTTGGAATGTTTTATGTAACCCCTATTTGTGGAATGGTAGTATGTGGTATAGTTGTGTTCATGCCAACTTTGGATCTTTTACTAGTAGTGTTTGTGCCAAAGGGGTTTGATGAAGATGCTCCCGTAGTGAATTGTAAACCTTGTGTTATGTTGAATGGGGTTGTGTTTACAATTGATGATGTTTGAGTAGGTATGCCAATTGGTATTGTTGCAGTAATTTGAGGAACAAAGACACTTGACATCATGGTTTGCGTTGGTTGAGTAGATGTTGTTTTCAAAGTGTGAACGTCAAATCCTGGTGGTAGTGTGGCACCTTATACTAGCAACTTTGCTAGATATCATTGGGGATCATTTGCCAAACACTCATCCATAAAGGATGCAAACTCAAGATCTTGTATGACAGTGTCTATGTCTTCAGTGATTTTTTTCCATGTGTGTCTCTAGTGACATGTTTTTCAAGAAATTTTTTGTGTGGTCTCTCTTTCCCTGATGGTTGGTTTTCGAAAGGATTGATGAATTCATTGGGGTCTGACATTTCTCTTTTTTCTTCTTAGCCCTTGTTTCAACCATGAAAGTTTTTCTCAAAAGGGGAAATGCAAAACTATGTCTAGAAACTGATATGTCCTATTTCTATGTTTTTGGGATTTTCTGAATATAAAAGATTTCACTAAAATCAAGGATTTCTAATATGACATATACTAGGATGACATACGCTAGGATGGATTATATGCAAAAATATTGAGTAGACTATGTCAGTAAATGATTCTAAGCGGGTTTAACCTACCACCTATGGAATTATCCAAAGCTATGACCTAACTTTACCAAGGAACCTGATGTAGGACAAAGATAGCTGATAAGGTGAATTTCCCAAACTAGACTGATGAGGTAGAAGGATTCACTAATAAGACAATAATGACTAGGTTCAATGATAATGACAAAACTGAAGCATGAACGTATCCAATGATGTGGAAAGCTGTTCTATTCTATGATATACAAATTCCTATGGGGTAACTAAGTTTTTGCAACTAAGATGACTATCTCTAAGACATAAATGATACCTAAAAAATGCAAGGTTTTTGAGTAATTTTCCAATTTTTTGTCCAAGATTGAGCGTAAGAAACTGAAGTAAAAAAGAAAGTTTGTTTTTTGGATTGAGTTTTCAGTTTTCAAGATTTTTTTTTATAGTCAATTGCGACTTAGGTTGTAGATGCGTTGATAGATTTGATATATGCGTTTCCAGTTTCAGATGTGACTAACTGATAAAACCTAGTCTCGATTGTTGATAGACAGATGTGACCTTCGCAGACAAATGCGGTTTAAGTTATGACAGATGTGACTCACAAATTAGTTGCGACTCATTTAGTAAATGTGACTCAAAATATAAACCCTATGTAAACTAGTTTTGTTGACAGACACATGCAGTTATTTATTTGATAGTTACGACTCATAATTACACATGTGGCTTGAAATTTGACAATTGTGACTCAATTTACTGTTGAGGTTTTTTGATGAAAAAATTACGATTGACTCAGTTTTATGATCAAGTTTTGACAAATAATGCAAAAAAAAATCACATAATACTTGAAGTGTTTTTAGTTTTGACGTGAATGAATCTGTTAAAATCAGAAGACAATTACATCCTAGGCTTTTATAGATAGTATTTATTGAGTTCTTATTTGGGTTTCCCTAGCTACGCATATTCAAGGCGGATGACTAGTAGTTTGACCCCACTAGCTCCCCTCCATGACACTCACTTATAGGGGGCAACCAAGCTACTGTGCCCATGAAACTCCCATGGCATACATTTCATCTCTACACATGAACCATAAGAATGTAAGATGACTTCACAAGTCTGACCTGCTGCACTAGTAAATGGATTAGGATTTTGGCAAAACTACAAGAAGGTTTTTAGTAAGGGAATTCCATTCGTGGGGCACCATCCATGTGGAAAGAGACCATTGTTCCCTTCTCATCAGAACAATGAGCATGATTTTTGGGGTTTCCCCCAAAAATCTACTTTTATATACTGGTTGGAAGTCACTGGCAATAAGCATGTTATCGATCTGAGTCATCTTGGGGTGAGTACTTTTTCCCACCAAGATAGGCCCAAGTTCTAGAGTCAGTAACTGGTTCTCTTATGCCTAGTATCGCACGAATGCGCAAGGGGAGAGGATACTTCGATATATCGAATCGTAAGGGTAATTACAAAGTGTGCTTTCGCACTAGACAAAGTAGAGAGTGGTCAATTTTAAGCAAAATGACAATTATCTAACTACCAAACACAAAATTTCATTTTAAAGTCTTCAACAACAAGTCCTACATGCAATTTGTTAGTAGTTTTGTTGGTCTTCATCATTCGTCCTGCAAGAAAAGGGGTTTTTGTTTTCAATACCTTCTATGCTTCATCCTACAAAATCTATGTTATCCACCTTAATCACATGTTGCAAACAAAAGATTAGAGAAAAGCAAAATTATAGAAAATTGAAATTCAAAAATGTTACCAGCCAGATGTTTCACGTTTTTGATAGTCAAATACATTGTGGGAAGTCTCAGATGCGTCTCATGTCATCAGATGCATTTTGGAATTTATCAATTGCGGTTCACGAAGTCAAATGTGTTGTTTCATTAGTCAAATGTGTTTTTCTATACGATACCTAAAAAAAAAAAATGTGGAATGGATTCACAAAGATTGAAGTGTCTTCATGTCGAGTTCACCAAAAGTGATGTAGATAAAAAGCGCTGCAAGCAAGATCAATTAAATCTAATAAACATGCATTAATCTAAATTAAACAACAAAGCACAAAAGAATAAACTAAAGCAAAACATAAAACAATCTCATTGAATATTTGTCCACTCCTTCGAATTATCTTGATTGTCCTTCTCCATTTTGCCTTCTGTAGTATAATTTCCCTCAGATTTTCATAAGTGTGCAAGTATATCCTTGATGTATGTGATTATAGAAAAACATCAAAGATTAACAAGTTATGCTTCCAAAAGTATATAGATTTCGGGAGGAGGAATAATGACAAAGGTCAGCTAGTTTATAGAAAGCTGGTTTTCGAACGATCGGCTCAGATTCAATAGAGAGATCAACGATCGAGATTGATGAATGCCATGTGATTGAGATTTATGCCAATTAGAATGTGAGTTGGGAAATTCTGCAGGATAAAGATTAAATTAGAATAATAATTTAATCTAGTGTTAAGACTGTTCAAAAATATTTAAGAATAGACATAAGATTAAATAAATGATTTAATCTTCAATTGAAAGTCTTCAAAAATAGAAGAATTAGACTTTGAATGAAAAGGATAAAGATAGAATAAACACAACAATCTGCTCGAATGCACACATGAATTAAATAATTAAGTAAAGATATTTAATTAATAAATATGTGCATCCAGGAGAATTAGACTGACTGATCAAGATAGAGAGTCCCTTCGTAGAGACGATCAAACATCGAATCAAGAGATAACTGATGGATTTAAATAGATCTCAAGTCAGATGGTGAGTGAATATTAGTTAAGTAGGCGATAGAAGAATGTGACAAAAATAACTCTTTTTATGAATTAAATGTTTATTTAATTCAATATTTGAAATTGAAAATATTTAATTAAATAAATAATTTTATTTAATTGACTGAAAAGGTTAATTGAATAATTAAATAGTTTGAAATGAATATTTAATTATAGTCAAAATATGATAAAGACTAAATTAAATAATAAATTATTTAATTAGAAAGAGAATTAACTAATTAGCGACATAATTAAATAAATAAGATTTATTTAATTAATCAAAGTTAAATAAGGGTCATAATGAATTAATTAAATAATTAAAAGGTTATTTAATTAATAGAAGAAAGATGCGTATAGGAAATAATTAAATAATTAACATTATTTAATCATGACCATGGACATTAGAAAATTATGTCGAAAGTGGTACTCGTAGGCCTAGACCAATTTTTCAATGTCTACAGCTGGTGGTGAATTTTCCTTGAGGTGAATTTGTGATGGTGAATTTTCCCGAAGTGAATTGTTGGTGGTCAATTTTTCGGCAGTGAATTGCTAGCGGTGAATTTTCCTAATGCCATGTAAACATAAAGACATGTCCAACATGTGGGCTACATGTTGATTTAAATTTTTTAATAAAATACTATGTCCAATTTTGAGGCACAAGGAAAATTAGATAAAATTCATCATAGATGATATTCTCAACATGTTAGTATGTGTTTCTTAAATATTGTATGTTGTACCATTTTACCCCCAAGTCACATGGAAGGTTTTCATTTGAATAAAGTACTTATTTAGATAACCTTTTTTATAATCAAATGATGTTATTATTAAATGAAATTTTGTAAGAATGTGGCCCTTAGAGTAAGTTTTCCTTAAAGAAATATTTCAATTTATTTATTTTCTAGTGTCTAGTCATTTAAATAAGTATATTACAAAAAATGAAGCCTTTAGTTCAACACATAGAAAAAAACCAAAAAAAAATATTTTTTTATATAGAAATGAGTGTCTTACATATTGATATTCTTCTTTCAACAAAAAATTTGGGTTTATATTAAAATTTAAATATGATTTGAGAAAATATATGTTTAAATTAATTGTTATCCTTATTTTAAAACCAAAAGAAATTAAATTTGCAACACAAAATATTTTATCTATATTTTACTATTAATAATCTATGTTTTCCAATAAAATGTGTTGCATTGGTTAAAAACTTGGTTTGTTATTGATACCACCAAGGTTCAAATCCTTATTGGACCATTAAGCTCATTGACCTTATTCCTCTACTAGATATTATTCTCATGGATATGGATTTCCTATGTTAAATTAGTAGAACAATAATGCTTTAGGGAGGACTCCAAATAATTGCATCACTAGCCCATCCTTGGCTAAAACATACTAATTTTTTGAGTTAACCAAACCCCAAAAACTTTATGTTTAAAAAATATTCAAATTAGTTTTATCTAGCTCCAGCCATGCATTATGGGAAAATATTACTTGCTAAAAAATGCTATGAAGTATAAGAAATTTTTTATTAAAAAATACTAAAAATAAGAGATATTTTTACATAAAAAATTTCGACTAGATATACAACCTACATATCAAATATCACAAAAAATTAGGTTATATTATATCTTAAATTTTTTGATGAGTTATTTTATTTATTTGAGAGAATTTTTTTTAATGTTGATTTGTGTGGTTCACTTAGGTTAAAAAGTGACACACTTTTGTGCTATCACCTGCATACAACTAAAAGGTTATAGCTTTTTTGTATAATGTCAAAGCTTCCATTAACAAAACATTGCATCTAGAAGTTAGGTAAAATTAAACATTCAAACAAATAATAGGTGTTCAGGTTGGATATAATATTATTTTCAACTTAACCTCAAATTAAGAGTCTTCAATGCATAAATTGTCCTTATTTTTAGTCTCCTCCACATTATCTCATATTTTTATTTTCATTAAAATGGTCATGATTTCATCTAATAGGTTTTTAATAAATTAATTTCAGCCAAAGGTATTTGTATAGTTAAAGTAAAGTTTGGACTTGGAAGGTTGTGAAAGCATGAAATGGAAAGGTAGACATTTGAATTGCATACTAGTAATACAAGCACATTTGTGTAAGATAGTATAGTGTACCTTAAAACCCTATGAAAATGGCTAAAAAAAGGCTCAAAAAATCTCCCATCACTGTCCTTGTGGGTCTCCAAGCCTGCAACTCCATATGTATTCTTCAAACAATGAACTACTACACATGTAGTGTATGTTAATTATAAACACAAGTAGGATTCTTGGAAGATGGAAGCCTTGGACATGAATGTTAGCAATGCTTTTGTAATTGCTCAACCAGGAATTATTTTTAGAGGGGTTATATTGAAGAATCCAGCAACTCTAGGAGAAGTGACAATGGAATATAGTTGTCTTTTGAAAGAAAAATAACATATTTGATTATTAAATTATTTATTATTTATTAATAAATGAAAATGACATAAACATAATGACTTATTATGGCTATATTTTGTAACTTTAATATTTGAAATTTGAAAACTGAAATCTTATCAATGATATAAAATTGGGTTGTATATATTTCCTTTTAGAGCATTTTATTTTTAAGAAAAATGAACTAAAATTGAAAATATGAAACATATCCTTAACACATTAATATGGGAAAAAGGGATCAAACTTCTATATCATCTAGAATATACTCTATGAAAAAGAATTATAAAACTTACGACGCATCTTTATATATAATAATTACTTAAAAAGTTCTATTTGATCAATCATTATCGACATATCTATTGTAACTTAAAATATGATTACTGATAATATAATATTTTATTGAATAAAATAATTATTTTTTAAAAAGGTGATGACGGCTTTGTAGGTGAAATGTCTAATATTTCATTTTTCTTACATCAGTCCTCTCATAAGTAGGATGATAATTAAGATGAAAATAGTAGAGTGAGCTGTTAATGTTTAGTAATTGAATTCATTGAACATGAAGAGCAATAACATGAAACATCCGCTTAAATGGAAAATGACAGAAATGGGTAACGTCATAGTCGCAGGTCACACAGTAAAGCTTAGTTGGATTTCCATCCAATTAAAACAGTGAAACTGTTTGAAATTGATTTCCAGAACTGTAATACCATGAAGTACAGTATGTACAAAGGACAAAACTGCAGCCTGAGACAAAAAATTCATTGACAATGGAGGTTATATCTCTTTTAGTACTACCTACGAATCTTTTGAAGAAAAGAAATCTGACCGACAAGCACAGTTATAACCCAACAAGGGATTTTGCCAGTTGATGGTCCGAAGTCAGCACAAGTAATTTCCTCAACTAAACTCTTCTGTATTATTTAATTGATTTGGAATTCAAGAATAAAAATCCCTGGAGCCACCCATAAATGAGTTTCTTACAAGGTTTTGAAGATGCATAATTTCAAACCAAAAAAAAATCTTAATCTGTTTTTCATAATTTATGTAGTATTCATAAAAATAATTTCTGGATTTAATTGTATATATTTTTATTTTATGTTCTAAATCTATATAGGAAAGTAAGATTAGATTGCAGATAAAGCCTAAAAAGTTGTCTAAAAAGTTGTGGTGAAGAGACCGGAATAAAGAACAAAAAAATAGGAAAACTAAAAATACAACCTATTTTTACAATTAATATTAATGTAAAAAGTATTTTTAAATACAATTATGTTAAAAAAAGATAATATTAATACTCTAATGACATTTTATAATTCAAATGATGATTATTATATTAATTGTTGTAATTTTTTCAATTTTTAGTCTTATTTTTAAGCAAGCATATCCCACTTGTGTTAACACACAACTATTGATTCAACCAATACTATTTCTCTTTCATTTTATCTCCGATTTGTCAAAATGGTTCAAATTGTATGTCCATCCTTGGGTTTATTCCACATCACTAAAAGTTTTAAACGGTGAACATCATATACTATTACAAAAATACTACCTAGTATTTCCCTCTATACAAGATGATTAGAATCACACAAAAGGAGAGTACTTTATGAGCTAAAATAGATATTTAAATTTGTAAATAAAAATCTTATGGGTTAATATTAAATATTCATTTTTTGTCTGTTTTATAAATAACTTTGTAAATATTCATTTGAAATAATAATAAATATTATTATTTTCTATTGTTTCAATTTTAGTTTAATAGTAGTATAAGAATAAAAGGCATTCAATGATTTAAAACTACAACAGCATAGATTTTTTTTTAGAATATAGGAATCGAGTAGTCCCCCTATAAATTGCAATGCATCTGATAAACTTTTTTCATGTTACCTATGACGCTGGCATGACATGCCCTTTGGTACCATGGGGATGGATTGGGTCTCGTGACCTCTTGCCTACAACAACATAGAAAATTAAAAGAGATTAAATACAAGTATTTATTTTGAAATCATCTATTTTGTAGGGTTTAGAGCATCTATCTTTTCATCTCTATGAATCCATATAAAATAAATAAGGATTCTCTTATATGAATGATATGTTCTAGATATCTAGATATCATAAAATTCAATGGTCAATTAGTCAAATAGTAATCTTAAATCTCATCCATAAAAAAAAGTAAGAAATCATTGTTCTATTTTTACTAAGAAAAATTAAGTTTTGATTATTGAATTAGATGATGTTTAAGAATAACTTAAATGAAAATAGAGTAATAAATAAAAAATGTCTCCATTCATATTACAATCAAAAAATATCTACAAGTGAAAAAAAAAAAATTATTGTCATAAAAGAGATAAAGATATGTGCTTGAGTGTTAGGTGTGCATTTTTTGAATGGGGTAGTTTTCATACAGAGCACCACCAATCTACTATTAATTACACCTATCAATGAAATATTTGAAGTCACATGAAAGAATCCAAGGTTAAGTATTGTTGCTACTTTACTAGAATTTTTTATTTATTTCCTTCTTGCTACAAAGATCACACTAAAAGAGATATTTATTTATTTATTTTCCTCTTTTGTTTTCTAAACATAAATTATCGATATATTTTCCTCTTTTGTTGCTACTTTACTAGAATTTTTTATTTATTTCCTTCTTGCTACAAAGATCACACTAAAAGAGATATTTATTTATTTATTTTCCTCTTTTGTTTTCTAAACATAATGTAAGCTATTGTGATAATGATCGATGAAATCCTAACTTAAAAAGACACATGGATAGAATGATAGAGAAATTTTGATAATATTTTCATTTTGAAAAATTTGAGGTAATATATGTGATGGAGACACTCAACTTCTAGAACCAATATCTTTTAAAGAAACTATTCTTTTATAAGTATAAGAATTATAAAGTTGTAATCTTGACAAGGGATTCAATTAATGGAGATGTATTTTGACACACACAAGGTTGAAAATTGGCTTGGTACACACCTTAAAAATTAAGAAATATCTATGATTCACATTCATAATTGGATTTCATGTAATTCTAATTGATTCTTGCCAACCTTGAATAAGAAAGTGGTGATGCCATGGATTTGGCTTGTAAAATTTGAGCCATAAAATAAGATGTTGACGTTCATGGTGGAAAATTTGATCAATACCTATCCTATAGCCTTCATAAAGTCACTCCTACCAACTCATGCAACCTACTTGGAGTCTCTACCAGTGATCAATTTAATAAATTCACTTTTGAAATTAATTGGTTAATAAGTTGGTTGAACAAGAAAAATCCTTTGGTGGAAAGAATGATGCCAATAGTGACAATATATATCTTGCTGAGCAAAAAGAAAATCCTTGTAATAAAAAATCTTCTTCAAGAGATGGTCGAAATGATCAAAGAAGAGGTTGATATTAATAGAGAAATAGAGAAAGAAGATGTACTAGTAGAATACAATTTTAACATGACAACCAAAATGATAAAAAATAAATTGCAATACAAATTGTGTTGTAAAAAAGGTACTTGTAAAGCCCATGAATGTAAAAATTATGGTATCAGAAAAAAAAACTCATCAAAACAAAAAGATGAAACCCACTATGATAATAAACCATCATGAAACACTTATTGAGTTTAGGTAGTGATCATGATGAATTTGTATTTTTTATATTATGTTTTAATGAATGAATTTTGGTAATCACACTTGGGTATTGGAAACTGTTCAACAAAAACTGCCGAAGCCTTTGCAGTTTTATATTTACCCTTGCAGCTGTGCCTTATTTTTCAAATGTTCACTACCCTCGGAGCTCTCCACATGGCTTCCTCATGAAGCTTTTCGTTTTTCCTTCACTTCGCTTTTCAGCAATCTCCATCTGCGTGCCGCGTGGTTCACTCTGGCTGTTTTTCCGAGTTGGGCCCGCCTCGTTCTTTATTTTGTTCGGAGCTCTCCATGTGGCTCTCTCTCGAGGCTTTCTACTGGGCACCTTTTCAACTTTCTGTTGGGCTCCGTCTGAATGACATGTGGCGATTTTGTTTCTGCACCAGTTACCTTGGAAATTCCACCGGATCTTTTGTACTTCCTGCTATCGTGTGTTCTCTCCTGCTGCTGCATGGTTTTATGTTTTATGTCGTGGTCTCACTGGCGTGTTGCTAATCGGTCGATGTTTGCTATGGCGGCTCGAGATGACCTAGGCCATTGGTCATTGCGCGTGGTTTTGTCTTCTCTTGATGCATCTCTAGGCGGTGAACTAGCCAATAAATATGGGCCTTGTTTTCTTTTATTAGGTTGTTGATTAAGTTTGGAAAACTCTCAAGCACTGGGAAGTAAGCCTTTTGTAATAGTTGCTTTCAATTCGAAGACTTCAGACTGTGCCAAATAAATTCGGCTTTTCTATTTTTAAGCATTTGTTAGAACTATTGACCTATGCTGTTATCTTTATTTTTGTATGAATGCCTGTTCTTCAGTTTTTGTAACCTTTCATAGCTGAAATGAATACAGACCGTGTTTCTTCGACTCTTTTGTGTTAAGACAAAGTTATGCTTGATTACATTATACAAATTAGAGGGCATTTTTGCATGATAAGTGATTTTGAGAAAATTATCTTAATTAACAACAATTTAGTGGTTCAAGCCTTTGTATTCTGCACTGTGCTCTAGTAGAGTTGTCTAAAGACTTTGGCACATCG
Source organism: Sequoiadendron giganteum (assembly GCA_007115665.2). Taxonomy (NCBI): domain Eukaryota; kingdom Viridiplantae; phylum Streptophyta; class Pinopsida; order Cupressales; family Cupressaceae; genus Sequoiadendron; species Sequoiadendron giganteum. Next base: position 546,454,296 of record CM021109.1, read on the forward strand.
CCTGTAGTGTAAATTTTACATTCTTGCAATCTCCCTTACCTTTTACTTCCCCCACTAAACGAAGAGCCGACTTCGATAAAATCCCGGAGGTCACTTAGCTAGCGCACAATGTCCCCCATTAGCTAAGTTTCCCATAAGACTGCTGCAACATGCAAAATAATGCATCAATAGTTCTTTTTCTAGCATGCCCGGTGAGACCGTGAACTAGTGTTTGCCTGATTTTCATAAGTGTGTATGAGCCATCAGCCTATAACTAGGTCGCAGATTGCAAGAGTCCCTCGCCAGCTTGTACCGCCTTTAGTTTCTGTGCACCTAAGAGGTTGCTGAGGTAGCCCTTCACCTCCTCCATCTCCTCCTTCTCTGACATCACCTAATCCACCCGCACCTATGGCTACTAGAAACTACGTAGCTTGGGACCCCGACAGTCCATTAGTAGCATCTATGCCTCTTGCAGTATGGGCCGCCATCCCTATTTTTGCTCTAAAAGCTATCCCTAAATATTATGGGGATGAATCAAAGAGGCAAATAGAGCATCTGCAAGATGTAGCAGATGTATATCTGGTACATGGCGTATCGAACGAAAATGTAGCCCTCAGATTGCTGGCCGCATCCTTCTGAGGAAAGACGCTAAACTAGTACCATCAACTGGCAAATATAAAGTGAGCCCCTTATGAAGCTCTACCTAATTTCAACGCGAGGTTCCATTCGACCTTGCAGAGAGTGCCTGTGGGCAGCTAACCACCTCCAGATCTAGCATTCATGTTCTACCTAAAGTCAATCAACGCTGATATCTTCATGATGTTACAAGCTCTGGGCGGAGACACCCTTCCTGATGCTTACACCCTGGCTGTCGCTGTAGAAAATAATTTGATCGTTGGAGGGAAGTTGGCACCGAGACCCATCATACCATTGTTCCCCAAGTGCAATGCTTTAGAGGAAGAGGTCCCTTCTACGAGCACTCCTATGGCTCTTCCCCAATCTATGTACATCTATACCGAAAGTGTTCCAAGCACGGTCCTGATGGAAGCTCCCGTTGTAGCTCCTATACCTAATCCCATGGCTACCGAGATGAATGAGATGAGAGAATAGATGTGGGCTATGACTAATGAACTGATTACTTTGAAGCGGCTACAATATAGCTATCAAAAGCCTGCATACCAAAATTACCAAGGCGAAAAACCTCCGTACCAATCAAATCAGTGGCAAGATAGGTCACGTGGGAATACCTCAGCTCAGCCAAGTAACCAGATGGTTCCGATAACCCTGCCGATGCAGATTGTTCATCCTAGTTCGAATACAGAGCTGGTGGTAGGATAGAACAATTTAGCCAAAGATGCCAATTCATGGTGTTTCCCTTGCAATGATGCACATATGCCGTGAAACTATCTGTGGGGAAATTTGCAACAATAAATTGCAGATCAACGTAGCCAAGGCAGCGCATCTGTTTCCAGCAATGCACCATATGCCTCTCAGCAAATGGACAATGCAGTCCTTGCCGCTCAAATGCAGAGGATGTCCATCCAATAAGAGTCAGACATTGTCCTAGACCAGGCTCTCTTTTCTTGGATGGAAGGAGAAGAGTTGGCGTTTCCAAACGATATCCTTATTGATAAAGTACCCTGAGTACAATCTGACTACAATACGCATTCTAAGTGTAGGTTCATCGAAGAGTTTACAGCCTCGCCTACCAATGCTACATCACAACCGACGCCTAGCCCAATGGCAAGCCTATTGCCAATCCCATCACAGTCGAAGGTAGCTATTCCTAGCTCTCCGAGTCCACTTCCTCCGAAGGTGAAGACTCTATCAATCACTGCTACTATTGCCAAACAGCTAGACGTACCGGCCATGAAACCAATGATGGTCGCAAGACCTAAAGAGCAAGCAATAACAACTCACCAGTCGAAAGCGCAATTCAACATGGTGGAACAACTGAAGAAGTCATCTGCCAACACTTCTTTGTGGGACGTCTTGGCTATTTCGGAGCAAAAGGTGTTGCTACAAAAGGCCTTGTCTAATGAAGAAAATGTGAAAATTCCTACTCACTCTAATGAAGAGGATGTATCCAAGCCAGACTCGGATAAAGTGCTAACAATTCAACCATAGGAGAAGCTCGAGTTCAGAAGGGAAAGTAAGCCTAAACCTAAGCCTTTCTTTCTAACACTAATTATTGGTGACAAGCTGCTGCATAATTGTATGATCGACTCTGGTGCTAGCACCACTGTCATGCCAAAGCAAGTAGCTGATGCTTTGGGTCTAAAATATGAACCTATGAATAAAGGAATCATGCAGCTTGATGGAAATAAGGTTGATACTGTTGGGATAATCAGGGGATTACCTATGACTTTGTTTGCCTACCCTAGTATCACTATAAATTAGGATACCATACTCATCGATATCCCTCCTCTGTTCAGGATCTATTTGTCCTGAGAGTTCACTGCAAATGTAGGAGGATATTTGGTGCTAGACTGGTCGCACTTGATTCCGAGGACTAAGCATGGGGCCAAGATGAAACTATTGTCGAAAACTCTGCATTTCGAACAAGTTGCTGATGAGGCTCTGCTAAATTTTGAAGCATCACACACTTCAATCTCTTAGGAGGAGAACTCCAATGTGGAATTTCTTGAAGAAGAGGAGGCTACTAGCTCCCGAATAGAAGACGAAGAAAATTTGTTGAATGAATTTATTGATACAAACCCTTTCGGGAATTATCACGCAACTGGACTCAGAACCTATGTGATACATGAAGAAGGGAAGATCATGCCCAAAGTTACTAAAGGACCTGAAGATGAATCTTCAGAAATATGGATGTTATACTTTGATGGCACTAGATGTAGAGTAGGAGCTGGAGCGAGGATTTGTTTGATATCCCCGACTGATGAAAAGAATTTGAGGTCCTACCGCTTCTAGTTTGCATGTTCAAACAATGAAGCTGAATATGAAGGTCTCGTTCATGGTTTAAGCTTTGCAAAGCAAATGGGTGCAAGGTATATAAGTGTCTTCAGAGATTCAGAGCTGGTGGTCAACCAAATCCATAGAACTTCGGCCGCAAAGAATATCCGTATGCGATCCTATCGACATAGAGTCTGGGATTTGATTGACAACTTTGAGGCCTTCAATATTCAGGCTATTCCAAGGGAAATGAATTATGAAGCTGACAGGATGGCAACTATTGGGGCTCAGTTCGAGCTGGCCTCCGAATTATTAAAAAATAAACATACGGTGAAGGTAATTGTAAGACCCGCTGTCCCCGATAACAATCAAGATTGGCTAGTATTTGATAGTGATGCTCATATTGCATCATTTCTCTAGTCATCTGGAGAATTCACTGATCAGCTGCAACCAAAGATCGTTGAAGCTTACGGAGATCAAATCATCCTGCTGAAATCCAACAAGCTCCCGAGGGGGCTAGTCACTCTGGAAAGCCTCTTCGATTCTAATGATTGAAGAGACAAAAGGAAGCTCGTGGCTGACAAAGGCGATTACACTGATTTGCATATCGAGGAAGATAAAAAGCTCAAGGTTAGAAAAGAAGTTTCTCAGAAGAATAAGGATGAGCTAAGGCATTTCTGCGAGGAATATCCGAGCGTAGTTGCCTGGTCATATGACAATCTCAAGGGATATGATCCCGAGATCATCGAGCACACTATTGACCTATCGGAGGGGGTGAAGCCAGTTCGACAAAGGCAGAGACCCATAAACCCAAAGATAGAGTCTCTCATGTCATAGGAGCTGAACAAGTTGATCGCATCCTGAAGAGTGTTCCCAATCAAACACAACACTTGGGTGTCAAACCTAGTGCTAGTCCGAAAGAAAAATAGGGATATACGCCTGTGCATAGACTTCCGAGATTTAAATAGAGTATCCTTAAAGGATCATTATCCCCTCCCTTCAATGGAGGTAATTTTGCAAACTGTTGCTGGCTCCGAAATGTTTTCAATGTTGGATGGTTTTTCGGGCTATAACTAGATTCGAGTAAAGGAAGAGGACCAATACAAAATAGCGTTCACTATAAAGTGGGGGACATATGCATATGCTAAAATTCCTTTCGGGCTCTCAAACATTGGAGCCACTTTTTAGCGGGCTATGGACATTTATTTTAAATATTTGATCCACAAGATCATACTCATTTACCTGGATGACTTAACAGTATTCTAAAAATCTGCTGATGATCATTTTGATCATTTGGAGCTTGTTTTCTAGATGTAGCAAGAATTCAGGATTTCATTAAACCTGAAGAAGTGTGTGTTCGAAGTTCCACAAGGGAAGCTATTGGGATATGTGGTCTCTAAGGAAGGCATTGTTATTGATCCGGAAAGAGTTGATGCAATCCGGGAGCTTCAGTTACCTGTCAACAAGAAGGGTGTGCAATCTTTCCTGGGTAAGGTCAAATTTATTAGCCGATTCATTACAGATTTTGCAGGCATTGTTCATCTTATTGTCTTAATGCTCAAGAAATATCAGAGTTTCAAATGGACGATGGAAGCCAGAAAAACTTTCGAGCTTGTAAAGAAGGCTATTTCTTTCGCCCCTGTGTTGGTCAACCCGGACCTGTCAAAAGATTTTATTATGTATGTTTTTGGTGGTGGAAATAGTATTGCCATAGTGCTCACACAGAAGGATGATGAAGATACAAGGGAGTCCCCTATTGCTTTCTACTCATGAACCCTAAAAGAGTACGAAGTAAAGTATAACTTTGTAGAAAAGTAGGCCTTTGCCATTGTTAAGGGGCTTAAGAAGTTCTGGCATTTGATATCATATAATAAGGTGATTGTTTGCATACCGCATCCTAGTGTGCGAGAATATATCATGGAGGGAGAAATCATTGAGAAGAGAGCTAATTGGATCACCAAGATCCTAGAATACGATATTGAAGCCAGACTTGTCAAGACTGTCAAGGGAAAAGGACTGTGTGAGTATATCACTAAAAATAGTGAAACAGTGACAGAGCTTGGAGCTCCCGAGCCTGTGTTAATAAACGAAAAAAATTCTCAGAGCAACTGACTTGACAATAGAATAAATTTTATGCAGACATGAAGGTATCCAATTGATCTCCCATCCTTTAAAAGACGTTTCTATCACCTACAAAATAGCAATTATGTCTTTTTGGAGGGTGTCCTGTTTAAAAGAAATTTTAACGGCATCCTGCTAAGATGTATGAATGAGGAGCAAGCCAAGAAGATTTTAGAGTAATACCATAATAGCCTTGTAGGAGGACATTTTTCTGCAAGAACCATGGCAATTAAAATTATGTGTGCTGGTTATTTTTGGCCAACACTTTTTAATGATGTGTTTTCATTGATTAAGTCTTGCAAGGAATGTCAGTTTTATGTCGGAAAGAGACAGAATGCTGCTATGCCTTTAAGGCCTATAGTGGTAGAAGAACCTTTCACTCAATGGGGTTTAAATTTCAATGGAATGATTAACCTTTTCTCTTCAGCCGGACATAGATGGATACTAATAGCACCCGACTATTTTACCAGGTGGGCAGAAGCAGTGTCGTTAAAAAATGCAACTGAATTGGAGATTGTTAATTTCCTTGAAGAATTGGTGGCCAAATTTGGACCGCCTAAAACAATCATCTCTGATAATGCTAAGGCTTTTCTCAGCTCAAAGATGAGCCAGTTCGCACTAAAACATGGAGTGTTCCTGAAGACCTCCTCTAACTACTATCCCCAGGGAAATGGTCTCGTGGAGTCTACTAACAAAAAACTCATCAGGTTGATCAAAAAGATAGGCTTGGAACATCAAAAGGAGTGGCATAGGAACCTTCAGATAGTGCTATGGGCAAACTGAATCATGCCTAAGCAGATATTGAAGACATCTCTTTATGAAATGGTATACGGGAAGGAGGCATTGCTGCCTATTGCCATGAAAATTCCCGCCCTACAATTGCTCAAGCCCCTAGAAATTGAGCAAAATAGAATGATGGAGGTGTGATTTTCTGAGTTGCTCGAGGTGCAAGAGAAAAGAGAACACACCCTGGAAGCAATAAATAGCCGCCAGTAGGTGGTAAAAAAATGGTTCGACAAAAAGGCTTCAGATCAAGAGTTACAATGCAGAGATTTGGTTCTCAAATTTAACGAGCGCAAAGCAAAGCCTGGACAACACAACAAATTTGACAGTCTCTGGGAAGGGCCTTTCAAGATTTACCAGTGTAAACAGTTCAACTCTTTTGAGTTGTAAGATATGGAAGGTAAGGCCCTGAGTATTCCAGTCAATGGAATACACCTTAAAAGATTCTATTAATTCTGCCTACGTGTTTTTTTTGTACATTTGTATATATGTAATTACTCTTTCCTGCTTTTAAGTTTTGGATCCTCTCAGTGCAAGAAATGAAATGAAACACAATAATGATACAAACAATTGAAAGAAATTTGTAAATGTGCTAAGTGTTCTAAAAGGACATATTATATTCATCAGAGTCAAAAATTTATAATATATTCGGGTCAGAGGCCTTGTATTAACATTTACATATGCCCACTATAGCGCAGAGCTTGTAAGCATAGAAAAGAAAAATTTGTAATCATCTTCATTCTCAAGGCATCAGTGGGAAGGACCAGCGATCATGGCAGTAGGCTGCGCGGGATTGGGAAACACCATTCTTTCAAAATCTTCGTACCACTGAAGATTTTGAAATGGTTCAATGTAGTGCACACACATCATGAAGTAGTAACCTACGTGGACCTTGGCACGATGCTCTTCGTGAGTTTCCAGCTCGAACCTGAAAAGAAAAAGGCCTGGTTGGAACAATGCCTCCATGTAGCTGCTGCAGGCGAATGTTTCAAACCGAGGGAGTCCCATGATCAAATTGGGCCGCACGCACAATCTGCTCCAAGTCTCTGAGGTAGTATCGAGGGAAGACCCATTTTGTCAGCTTTAAAATTTTGCATTTGGAAATGCTAATGTCCAACAGCGAAGCGAGAAAGTGAAAACAAATGTTTGTATTCACCCGGTACTATTCTTCATACTCCACACAGTCTTTCTCGAGGACCCACTTGATCACCTTCACATACAACAAGTTCTTCACACCTGTCATATGTTTTAAACGCCTGCATCTAATTTTTCCAAGGAAGGCAGTCTGATTCTTTTTGCAAACAAGCCTTACTGGTGTTTCCATGTTTTCTATTTTTCTAGCTAAAAATGAAAATTACTAAGGCAACAAGAGCTTGCTAAGCTAGGAGTGCTAGAAAAGTTCATAATTTTCTATGCTGCCAGGGGTCTTATTTATAGACTGGTTTAGATTCGCCAGCCAAGAAAAATCATAATTATCAACTGAGCCCAAGCATGCCGCCAAGCCTTGGTTTTCTGTATCGCAGACTATGAAGTGATGGGAAGGTGCAGGTACAACTTGCAACTTGCTCTATCGAGCTGCCACATCCATTCGAAGGTCAGCCAGGTGTTAACACAAGCACCACTATCTCATCCGAATCAAGCGAAATCTTTGAAAGGGCTATTGGGCGATGTGCCCCATATGAACATTGAAATCAATTAATGAAAATAGCCTACGAAGAGGTTCGCAAGGTTGGCTTGGTTCATCTTTCGAAGAAAAAATCAAGCTCTGTCACACTCAAAAGACTGTCTATTAAATGCCTGAGCAGTTTGGCTGGTTGGTGATCTTTTCATACGAATAAAAACTGGTAACGCATAATAGCAACTAAGTATAAACGACTGGCATGTACCTTTTTTGGCCGCCTTTCTCGAGAAATCAAAAATGCAAGTTATGGCATGCAGAGAAACATATTTATTGCAAAAGTTACCAAGGATTGAACAATTAAGGCATTTGCAAGAAGAAAAGGTTTTCAGAAAAGATAAGCCATTTGCCAAAGGTTTGCAAAAAAACTCTTGCGAATATAAAAATGGCCAAAATTGTAGAGAACCCTTCATAGATCTTGGCTCCAGTAAGTCTAAGCGAGCAAATGAGGAATGCACCCTGTGTGCAGCTTTATGATGGGGAGTCTTATGCCACTTCGGGTATATTTGCAAAGCCTAGCTGGCCTTTCACTCACCCGATGAACCAAAAGTTATTGAGCACAGTTTCTCATAGAGATCAGGCAATGGTCTTGGAGGATTGGGATAACGTCTTTGATCTCAAGTTATCTTGTAATCCTAAGAGCCTTAGGGAGGCTGCATGCAAAAAAATGAAGCATATGACAGACCAATTTCACAAACGGCTATGGTTCTGTGGGCTCGTACAGTACATGGTTCCTTTGGTGCACCCTTTCCCAGAGGTTGTGGCAACATGTGCGACACGTTTCGATCCGAACACAAGGGTTATCAATGGCAAGGATTTCAGGATAGTCATTAGCCCTGAGGCTATTCAAGATATGTTGTGCGTCCCACTTCCCTTGACCCGTGAGGTTGAGATTTTTGAAGTAGAAAGAATGCAACAAAAGTGGGCAAAGCTCTAATCGGGGCCACAGTTTTATCGCTCCAAGATCAATCAGCCAATGAGTAGTTTGACACCACCCAAATTCCCTTTCAATTTGAAGGCTCTGAAAGGTGGATCTTCCTCTATCACTTCTATGCTGGTGATGGTGTGCGGCTTGGACTCAGACATGAGCGTTTTTCCATTTCAAATGTGCCTCAACTTTTTGCTGAAAAGAAATCATGAGCCTCCGCTCCTAGGCTTTGCAAGAGTTGTTAGTGATGGAATTTGGTAGCAATTACAGGAATTTGGGGTTGGCTCTAAGTTCAGGTATTCGTCTTTCCTGGCTTACTTGATTTTGCACCAAAATGCAGATTACTTTTCAACGTCCATGCTCTTGTCTGTTTTTGATGAGGGTGGTTTAAGGAAGCCGGTTTCGACATGGACCCCTGTAGTGTCAAACACCTTTGATTATTATGCATTTTCGGATTCATTCGCAGCCTCGACTATAAGGGCTTTGGATAAAGCTGGCATAAATATGACCGAACGCATACCACCCCAACAGAGGTCCCGATTGGGAAAGCTAACTCCGCCCTGCAGCTGATTCTTTGGTTTGGATTTCACCATGCTCCGCATGCCAGGTTTAGTCCGAGAGCCTTTTCGACTTCCCTATTTTCTTTTCGACAGAGTGTTGGCCCTGGAGGCAATGAGGCAGCTATGTACCTTTGACGATGATTACTAGGGAGGAAAACACTTAACCTCCTATTTGTTCCTGCCAATCATGTTTGGTTCTGTGTCGCTGATTAAAAAGAGGACCCTGAAGATTGATACTTTAGTGATTCTACTTTCAAAGTTGGGTCACCTCGGGTTGGCATTAATAGATGATCCTTGGAATTACAACCCTGACAATAATTTATCAAGAGTCGGCATCAAGATCTCGCATTCGCCTCGGCCATTCTGGGACCTCCGAAAGAATGTCGAGGAGGGAAATTTAAGTAGATATGTAGGCCTTGAGTATTTGCCTATAGTGGATGGTTGACCGCCTTGGCTGAATTTTTATCACATCATGGGGAGGGTCAACCCAAAGCTAAATATATACCCCTCCCTGGTCACCCAATTAAGTAAGCTTGGTTGGGCACCCGAGAAGATGCAAGCCTTCTGGGTGTATCGACAATAGATTCTAGCAGCCGACAAGCTTTATGACGAAGTAGCCCTTGATGAAAGATTTGATGACATCTAAGAGATTGAACATCCGGATATTGAAAGGTCCCTGAACCGCTCAACATTCGTGCAACAATATAGAAGAAAGGAGGCTACCGCGGAATCTGAAGAGGAAGTAACTCAGAATCCCCCTGCCATTGTCGGGAGTCCAATGCATGAGAAGAATACTGGTAAGCAGCCTATGCAAGAGGAAGAGCCACGCGCACAAACATCGGAGCCACCCGCCTCCTCTAAATCAACATGGAGGTGGGCAAGGACCACTAGTGGTAAGAGATGGGTCATTCTTGACCTTGATGATTTTTCGAAAGAGAAGCGACAATGAACCAGAGAGGCCGATGCGGAGGAGGAATAGTTGATGAAGGGAGCAGTCGAAGCATCTACGGCTCCGCATGAGCATCAGGTAAGTTTTCCTCTCTCTTCTCTCTCCTCTATGTCTTTGGTCTCGCCTCAGTCTTCCCCTGCTTTTTCATCCGTGCCATTTCTCTCTGCCACTGAATTTCTCGAGCATTCCAATCCCACCCCTCCTAGTTTCCCATCTGTATCCTCCGTTTTTCATACCTTGTCTGAAATGCAATTTGGTGTAAATACTGGGCTCATGGGCCATCAATTTTTATCTCCAAGGCCCAGCCCTGCGGTTGGTGTATCTCAAGTTTTCCCTTACACTATCACCTCATTTCCATCCCCTCCGAGTGGCCAATTCATTCCGCCATTCTCCCTGGCTATTATAACATGACCCAACAAAACTTCTGATGCATTGAATACGCTATCTTTCTTGCTGGCTGTCCCTCAGGAGTATCCTTTTGCTGGTGGCTTGGGCATCCTTGCCCAGGAATATTTCTCGCAGGTTGATGCAAATAAAAGCGCTCACGCCAACCGGATCAACAAAAGAAGATAAAAAGACGCAGCCGGCAGGCGGAGCCCCACTTGCAAACCGTATTCAATGAAAGTCAGAATTCCTTGATGTTTGTGAAGATCACTCCTAATGTGATTAGGGCAGTAGACGAGATGCAACCCAGTGATTATTTTGTGAATGTTGTTGGGTTAGACTTGCAGCAAGCCCGCCCGTGAGATAAAGTTGAGTTGATGGAGGAGACCCAAAAAATAGTAACCACTGATTTTCTCAAGCTTAGCTAGTAGGCGAAGAAAAAGGATAATCAAATTGCAGAGCTCAAAATTAAGGTCGACATTTGGGTAAACAAGTTTAAAGCCCAGGAGAACGAAATAGGTCGGCTGGAGAAGGAGAGGAGTACCTTCGAAATTAAGATCAAAGAGTTGCAGGATTTGAGTGCAGAGATCATTCTAACTCTCCAGTGGGAGGTCGAGCAGAGCCAAGCGAAAGAGAAGGAACTCTGTGCTAAGTCTGACCTGCTAACCGAGGGAATGAAAGAGCTCCGATAGAACACCACTGCCAAAATTACCGAAGTGAATGCCAACCTGGAGTTGGAGATTCAAAGAGCTAAGTAGGCTGAATTGGCCCTAGCGGAAAAGGAAAAGGAGGTTCTCACTCTGAAGGACCAGCTGGAGGCGCTGGACAAAAGCTTGTCCGAGGTAAAGGTGAGTTTGAGCAGCAGAGAGGTAGAATTGGCTACTCTAAGGGCCCAACCCCTTGCGCCCTAGATGAGCTCATTGAAAATTGCCAAAGAGTTGCATGCATCATACTGGGACAAGGTGAAGGCTTTGTGCCTTACTCTTTAGCCCACCTTAAAGTTTATGGTGCAAGCGGCTAGCCTCTACGGGACGGTGAGTGAATCGATACAGCAGGTTTAGAATTTAACTTCTGCCAAGGTTCTAGAGGCTAGAATTTTATTGGGTAAGTTGTATACTACTTCAGATGAAGCATTGAGTGGCATGGGCATCAATGACTGAATGACAGCGACTTTGGGCGCAAGTAGCCTCATCTCCATGCATGAGGTCGTTCAACAGGTTGCGGATTGCAGAGCTCAGTTAAACCAAGTTACTAGCGACATGCAGGAAAAGTTCTCCTATTTGACTCAGAGAGGCCTCCCTTCGCCTTTCATATAGACCAAGTGGTAGCGGGTGTGGAGCATATTGTTGCAATGATCGAAGAAAAGAAGCAAGACCTTTCTATCTTCCAAACCTTTGATCAATCCCTGACTGCCAAATAAATCGAGGGGATCGTGCATCAGCTCACGCAGCTTTTCTTCCAATTGGAATTGGAAATAAAAGTATCAGGCGGATTTCCCTTCAAAGCAATAATTGATCTCAGGCTAGCTCATGAGCATCTGTGAACTCTCTCTGCACCGTCGAACGAAGTATGGACCAATCTTCAGGCTACCCTCTCGAGGTTGTGAGTATTTTTGATGTTGAACCAAAGTTTTTGGGGTTCTCCTTTCCACGAGCAAAAAGCCCTTATGAGTCACCAAACTGTTCAACAAAAACTATCGAAGCCTTTGCAGTTTTATATTTACCCTTGCGGTTGTGCCTTATTTTTCAAATGCTCACTGCCCTCGGAGCTCTCCACATGGCTTCCTCGCGAAGCTTTTCGCTTTTTAGCAATCTTCATCTGCATGCCGCATGGCTCACTTCGGCTATTTTTTTGAGTTGAGCCTGCCTTGTTCTTTATTTTGTTCAGAGCTCTCCACATGGCTCTCTCTCGAGGCTTTCTACTGGGCACCTTTTCAACTTTTTGCTGGGCTCTGTCTGAATGACACGTGGTGATTTTGTTTCTACGCCACTTACCTTGGAAATGCCATCGGATCTTTTATACTTCCTGCTGCCACATGTTCTCTCCTACTACTGCATGGTTTTTCATTTTATGTCATGGCCTCGCTGGTGTGTTGCTGACCAGTCGATGTTTTTTCTGGCAGCTCGAGATGATCTGGGCCGTCAGTCATTGCACGTGGTTTTCTCTTCTCTTGATGCGTCTCCAGGTGGTGGATTGGCCAATAAATATGGGCCTTGTTTTCTTTTATTAGGTTGTTGATTAAGTTTGGCAAAACTCTCAAGCACTAGGAAGTAAGCCTTTTGTAATAGTTGTTTTCAATTCGAAGACTTTAGACTATGCCAAATAAATTCGGCCTTTCTGTTTTTAAGCATTTGTTAGAACTATTGACCTATGCTATTATCTTTATTTTTGTACGAATGCCTATTCTTCAGTTTCTATAACCTTTCATAGCTGAAATGAATACAGACCATGTTTCTTTGACTCTTCTGTGTTAAGACAAAGTTATGCTTGATTACATTATACAAATTAGAGGGTATTTTTGCATGATAAGTGCTTTTGAGAAAATTATCTTAATTAACAGTAATTTAGTGGTTCGGGCTTTTGCATTCTGCACTGTGCTCTAGTAGAGTTGTCTAAAGACTTTGGCACATCGCCTGTAGTGTAAATTTTACATTCCTGCAATCTCCCTTACCTTTTACTTCCCCCACTAAACAAATAGCCGGCTTCAATAAAATCCCGGAGGTGACTTAGCTAGCGCACAATGTCCCCTATTAGCTAAGTTTCTTATAAGACTGCTGCTACATGCAAAATACTGTGTCAACAGAAACTAAAGCTACAAAACATATGAAATTTTGAAATTGATTATTTTGAGGATTATCATAAAGATGTTTTTGTTGCTATATATTTGATATATAAAACACATCTTAATATTTTTCTAGAAGGAATCATTTGGTTCAATTTTCTTGAATTTATCAATTTTTCACTTCATAATGTATTGTATCTTCCTCAATTGTAATGTAACATGTTGTCACTAGTGTTAATTCTATAAAAATGCTACTACATTTTATTGGAAGATGGACAAGCAAGTAAAAAATAACTCTAATAATTAAATTATATTTATTAGATGGGAATATGGAATATTAGTAAAACTTGAAATAAAGGTTCAATGATAAATAGTTTTTTCTACTTTATTCAAGAAGGTAATATCTTTTCTAGCCTTATATGACATGGAAGATTTGGGCTTATTAATTTTAATAACACTTATATCATTCTAAAATGGAATTGTATGTTTCCAAGCTATGCCTAAGATAAATGACAAAAGTGAAGCTTGCATTCTAGTGAAACAATATAGAGATATTTTTCCTAGTTCAAATTGGTGAGAATAAAGAAAGCTACAACTTATTCACCCTAATTCATATGGGTCCTTAACAATATTTTTTTTTTTTTGGAGGTTGTCAATATTTCATGTTGTTTATTGATGATCATAATACAATGACTCATTTATTTATTTATAAGTAATAAATATGAATATTTTGTAACTTTTAATAAATTTCATATGTTGATTGAAAATGAAACCCATTCTCTATTTGAAACTCTTTGAAAAAAAATATAAATAATTTATATAAGATTTTTTTGAATATTATCACAAACAAAATTAGATTAATCATAATATCATTACTCTATTTCCTTTCCAAGAAAATGTTGTAGTTGAAAGAATCAATATAACTATCATGAATATCAATAAGACAATTTTAAAGTAAAAAATCACTTTTTTTTGCAACGAATTAGAAATAATAGATATTACTCTTTGCAATAGACCTTGTCCATCTACCCTTCACCATTTGAATTTGTATGAGGTTTATTTTGGTCATCCTCCATCTATTTAATGTCTAAATTTTTTTGACTCTATCTATTATGCTTTGATTCCCAAGGATAAAATAGGTAACTTGAATCATTAAATCATAAATGTATCTTTCTAGAGTGCTTTTATTCTTCGAAAGAATATAATTTGTATGATGAAGTTTTTTTTTACTATTCATTATGTTATATTATGTGAACCATCCAAGAATATTGTTAATACTCCTTGAAAATTTTGCTAAGTTTCCCCCTTAAAAATAACATCCATGTGAGACTCCACACTTTGAGGGTGGTAATTAATTTGGAACCATATTTGGAAACTTTAAATTAGGATGTCAAAGTATAAATTATATGTCATGAAGAATTTCAAACTTCTTTGGATGAAAATGGGATTCAGGAAATTATGTAGCAATAGTGTAAACATGATGGAGATATTGATTAGGAAATAGAATAACTAATGATACAACTTGGATATTCACAAAAAAAAATTAAATAAGCCAAAACAAAATGTTAAAGATCTAAAAATAAATGAAATTTTCAAGATAGGAACAAGAATTTCATATAAGGAAAGATAATAGATTGAATCTACTGAAGAAGTTAAGTTGGATTGTACTAATGAAATCAATATAATAGTAGAATTCTAACCAACTTCCCTTAAAGAAGTTTAAATATTTAAGCGTAGAGAAAGGCTACGCTAATTGAATATGATTCTCTTTTAAATAATGACACTTGAGAGTTTGTGATTCCACATTAGGTGTAAGGTTATAGGTTGCAAGTGGTTCTTTCCAAACAAGTAAAAAGTATATGACTCACTTGAAAACCACAAAATAAGGGATTTTGCAAAAGCATATGGTAAAAAAGAGGGTATATATTATAAGAGAAACTTTTGCACCTATTATATAGTTGACTACCATTAGTGCTTTGTTGACTATCTTAGCATAAAATAGATGGAAAGTTATTTAAATATGTGCAAATGATATTCTTGAATGGTGATCTCAATGAAACATTGTCTATGACTCAATTAGAAAGATGTGCAATGAAAGTTCAATAAAAATAACTATGCAAGATTATCAAATTATTGTATGGTTAAAGCAAACCCCACAATTACGATATGAAAAATCACCAAACATATTTTGACAAAAAATTTCAAGAACTTTGAATTTAATAATACAACACTTTTTAACAAAGAATATTGAAAGAACAATTATATATCTAATTATATATATAAAATTGACTTAAGCATGCTTAATAGTAGTGGAAACTATCCACTACTTTTTTATAGGTTTAGAATGTGGATTTCTACCTAGATCTTTCAATGGATTCTTTTGGAAGCTGTCTTGCCCTATTAAAATTTTTGTTGCATGCTCTTTCTGTTTACATTTAGTTTGGTCTTTTTCTTTTTTTTTTTCTATAAGAGTGTTACTCTCTTTACACAAAATTTATTTGTGTAGGAAAAATGGAGTCGATATTGGAGCTAAGATTGTAGATAAAAAACATACGGATTTATTGGCATTGATCTTTTAGAGTTGAATAGTAAAGCCTTGACTCTGGAGATGGTGCAAACAATAGGATTCGCCTTGGGCCAAACTTCTAAACTGTAAGCACTTGTAAGGTATTTCTCTTGATGAGGTTCTACTCTATGATTTGGAATAATTTCAAGAAAGGTTTGCAGAATTGACAAGGTTCATGATAATTCAGCCTCTGCTCTAAAGTCAACATCCTGATCAAACTTTCAATTTGGTGGAGCGGAATGGATGCAGAAGGGGTAATCAGTGTAACCCACGACCTGGTCATGAGTGTAGAAAGTAGCGCGGTCATAGTTGGTGAGCTTAGCTTGGAGAGCGAATCTGAGGGGCAGATCGGGATTCGAAATAAACAGCCTACCAAAGGATATCATGTCTGCGCTGCCACTGGACACGGCTTCCATAGCAGTCTCTCTACTGTATCCGCCGCTCCTCATAAGCCTTCCTCTGTACTCCTTCACGATGTTCCACATTGCCGCAGCCGTTATCTCGCCCTCTGCCGCCTCATCTTTGAGCCCTTCCTTAGCAAATCGCGGCTCTGTCATGTGCAGGTAAGCAAGAGAATAAGAATTGAACATACCAATTAAGTGAGAGGTGAAAGAGAGTGGGTCGGAATCGTTAGCTCCGATGTGGTCTATAATGGGCGACACTCTTATAGCGGTGCGCTCAGCACCTATCTCCCTCATCACTGCCTCCACAATCTCCATGGCAAAATGGCATCTGTTGTGGAGGGACCTGCCATAGTCGTCCACCCTGTCGTTAACGCCGTTCTTGAGAAACTGGTCGATAAGGTACCTGTGTGCCGCGTGTATTTCCACGCCATCAAATCCCGCGCTCATGGCGTTCCTCGCTGCCTTACTAAACTCTTCAACAACAGCAGCGATCTCAGATGTGGAAAGCGCACGCGGAGAGGAGTAAGTTGCCTTGGAGCCGCCCGCTAACAAGATGCTCCATTCTTCTGATATTCCCTTGCCTGTGGACGATACGGGAGCTTCTTCGTTGGGCTGATAATCTGCAACGAATATTCAGAGACTAACTGTATCTAACTCAAGTCCGGATAGAAAATGAAAAAAACAGTAGTTTCAAACAAGCATCGGTAATTGATTGAATTTCTTACCTGTGTGCGAAGCCCTGCTAACGTGCCAGAGCTGGCAGAAAATTACGCCGCCCTTGGCATGAACGGCGTCCACAACCTTTTTCCACGCCTTCACTTGCTCCTCATCGAAAATACCTGGAGAATGCGGAAACTTGCAAGCAAAGATCTCATCAGTAACCCTATTTCGATTAAAACACATGAATTAATATAATTATTTTAGTTTTACATACCCAATAGCATTGGGTGAGATGGCGTTAGCTTCTGAGATTAGAAGACCTCCTATGGTGGTCCTCTGAGAATAGAACTTCACGTGAGAGGGTTGAGGAATGTTGTTTATTGCGCGGCACCGAGTTACAGGAGCCAACACAACTCTTACACACATTACAAATAATAATGATGTTAGAGAGTAGAGTAATCTTAAGAAAAAAGTTTGCAGAAATTGGTAAGCGTGAAAATATATTTTACCTGTGCGAAAGGTTGAAGAGCAGGCCTATCTGCAAGGGTGAAAAAAAATTGACTTTCTTTCTAGGAAATTTCTCCGTGTAGGAAATTTGGATTGAATTAATAAGTTTGTAGATAAAAAATATGAATTTATTGATATTGATCTTTTAGAGTTGAATAATCAAACCTTACTGCTAACCTTTACTGGAGTAGGTGCAAACAATAGGATTAGCCTTGGTCCAAACTTCTAAACTGTATTCTACAAATGATTTTTGCTAGAACTAACTCTATGATTTGGAATAATTTCAAGAAAGGTTTGCAGAATTGACAAGGCTCATGATAATTCATCCTCTGCTCTAAAGTCAACATACTGTTTAAACTTTGAATTTGGTGGAGGGGAATGGATGCAGAAGGGGTAATCAGTGTAACCCACGACCTGGTCATGAGTGTAGAAAGTAGAGCGATCATAGTTGGTGAGCTTGGCTTGGAGAGCGAATCTGAGGGGCAGATCGGGATTCGAAATGAACAGCCTACCGAAGGATATCATGTCTGCGCTACCACTGGACACGGCTTCCATGGCAGTCTCTCTGCTGTATCCGCCGCTTCTCATAAGCCTTCCTCTGTACTCCTTCACGATGTTCCACATTGCCGCAGCCGTTATCTCGCCCTCTGCCGCCTCATCTTTGAGCCCTTCTTTAGTAAATCGCGGCTCCGTCATATGCAGGTAAGCAAGAGAATAAGAATTGAGCAGGCCAATTAAGTGAGAGGTGAGAGAGAGGGGGTCGGAATCGTTAGCTCCGATGTGGTCTATAATGGGCGACACTCTTATAGCGGTGCGCTCAGCGCCTATCTCCCTCACCACTGCCTCCACAATCTCCATGGCAAAACGGCATCTGTTGTGGAGGGACCGGCCATAGTCGTCCACCCTGTCGTTGACGACGTTCTTGAGAAACTGGTCGATAAGGTACCCGTGTGCCGCGTGTATTTCCACGCCATCAAATCCCGCGCTCATGGCGTTCCTCGCTGCCTTACTAAACTCTTCAACAACAGCAGCGATCTCAGATGTGGAAAGCGCACGCGGGGAGGAGTAAGTTGCCTTGGAGCCGCCCGCCATCAAGATGCTCCATTCTTCTGATATTCCCTTGCCTGTGGACGATACGGGAGCTTCTCCGTTGGGCTGATAATTTGCAACGAATATTCAGAGACTAACTGTATCTAACCCAAGTCCGGATAAGAAATGGAAAAAACAGTAGCTTCAAACAAGCATTGGTAATTGATTGAATTTCTTACCTGTGTGCGAAGCCCTGCCGACGTGCCAGAGCTGGCAGAAAATTATGCCGCCCTTGGCATGAACGGCGTGCACAACCTTTTTCCACGCCTTTACTTGCTCTTCATTGAAAATACCGGGAGAATGTGGAAACCTGCAAGAAAAGATTTCATCAGTAGCCCTACTTCAATTGAAACACATTAATTAATATGTTAATGTTAGTTTTCTATACCCAATTGCTTGGGGTGAGACTGCGTTAGCTTCTGTGATTAGAAGACCTCTTTTGGTGGTCCTCTGAGAATAGAACTTCACGTGAGAGGCTTGAGGAATGCTGTTAATTGCGCGGCACCGAGTTACAGGAGCCAACACAACTCTACACATATTGAAAATAATATTGATGTTAGAGAGTAGAGTAGTCTTAAGAAAAGAGGTTGCAGAATTTGGTAAACGAGAAAATATATTTTACCTGTGCGAAAGGTTGAAGAGCAGGCCTATCTGCAAGGGTGACAGAAGGTGACAAGTGTTATCCGGTGGCAGTCGAGGAGAACCAGGCTGGACTTCGGGAGAAATACCTGCTTTCCGCATTTTGGAGAGTTAACTGAGATCGGATGTAACATAATTCTGTCGCTTCTTTCTTCAACAATTTTACAGACCGCAGAATGTGGACTGAGCTTGGTTTGTTTGGCATCTGGAGACTTTTGTTTTCTCTATTCACAGACGTTTATAAATTCCTTTCGCGTGGATGTAAAACGCAAATAGAATTCCCATCGACGGTAGCTGTCATATTCCGAATATGTTGGAGTAAATCCGAGAATTTAGATGTTGGGTGTTGATCGGCGGCATACTTTCCGACTATGTGAGAATCCATTAAAGTTCAGAAAATATTTTTCTATTTAAAAAGTGCCAGCTTTTTGAAGATGTATGGCGTCATATTAAGGGTTCGTGCAAATAGTCACTATATTCATTTGTCAAATTAGTACCTTTTTTTTTCTATATTATATTGTAGGAGATAAAAGTGCTTTGCTTCTTTTCTTTCCTTTTCAATTATATTGTGTTTCCAAGGGTTATATAGGGATGAGTTAGATTTAGGTTTTTTTCAATCATATTATGTTTTCGAGGGTTATATATAGGTATGTGTGAGATTTAGGTTTTAAAACATTTTGAGTTGTGTGTTTTGGATTATGTCTTTAAAGATATTTATTTATATTATTTTAATAATTAAATATTAAGAACATATCTATTCCATAATAAAGAAAACGTATTTATGTGTTATTTAGTAATATTATTTGTAGGTTCAATTATTTGTTACTTTATCTTTATCAAAGTTCTTTTCTTTTTTGTTTTATTCTATGTTTTGATAAGTTTTAAATAAATCTAATGGTTTTGTTACTACTAAAGAATTCAACCCTTCTAACCTTCTACCATAACATATCTCAAGAGCGATCTTTAGTACCATCCACTTTTCTTTATCAAGATATACTTTAAACAAACATATTTTGTAAGTATTGAAGGTATGCTTCTACCTAGAATCAAAGTGTGGCATTAAAACAAAATCATATCACTTAGAACACATTAGTAGATGCAACCTCATACTCCATAAAATTCTAAGTTGACTTAATTCATATTTTTTTGTTTTACTTCTAATTCATTCGACATTAAGTGGTTTCAAGATATGGTTAGAAGTTACAATGAAGACAATGAACAACTCTCTTTCGACTATCAATATGATCTAAGTTCTCTCACTTTTACTTTCCAAGTTTTTAATCATTGTCATATAATGCATCATAACTGTTTATCTAAGTTTTTATTAACTTTTATTAATTTATTAGTTGTAGATATATTTGTAGGGTGAATTTTTTATCCCTACATTTTGATAAACCTTAAATTTTTAATCCTAATAGATCTCTATGTATCCTTCTTTTTTATTTTTCTAAATCTATCATCTTCAATTCAAATCTAAAATTTCATAGATCATTAATTTGTTCCCCTTGTACATAATGGATACATTCAAATTGATTCAAAATTATACATTTTATTTGCATACCTCCATGATTTGGTTGATTATATTTCTATAATGTTTTTCTTCTTAATTGCTCTATTTACTCCCCTTCTTCTAGTGTGTACTTCCTATGAAGCATATATGTCACAAAACCCTAATAAGGATTGAATTAAAAAAATTTAAACATATACAAGATTTGATATATTTATTTTATTTATATGGATATGCTGGGAAAAAAGTACATAATTGTGTCACACTTTCGGTTAACTTATCAACACAAGTGAATTTAAGCATTTCCAGTTAAAACTCAATTTTGATTAAATATGTGGTCTAGCTAGATTCATTCCAGCTAAGTTACCACAACTTTTCAAGCTAGAAATGTCCACTAAATACATTTGTTGTACCACGTTGGGGCCAATTTATCAAAATAATAAAAATATTTTAAAAATTTGATGTTTCAAAAACTCCTACTCTTATAAATATTGTAGATCTATAAGTAGATTGTTTTTAATAATTTTTATTATTTTTTATATTTAATATTTTATTTTTAATAAAAGTAGGTCATCAACATCAAAATATAAGTTGATTATCTTGTTAAGACAAAATAATAAAACTTATTTAAAATATTTTTTTTTAAAATGTTACACTAGATAAAATATTCTATGTCAAGATGATATAATTTTTTTCCTATTTTGGATAAATAGTTATGGAAAAAGTGATGTCCCATAGACATTGTTGAGTATTTTATGCACATAAATTTTAAAATTTATTTAAAAAAATATATTTATCAAAATGGGGGAAAAGTAAATCCATTCAATAAAGTTGCATGTTATAAATACAAAAAAAAAAAGGAAAACAATAAATTTTTTAAATATAAAGAGAAACATAGTATTTAATTTCACTTTTCAACATTTTGTTATCAACTAAATTATAGTTTCTAGTTTATTAAAAAAAAAAAAATTCAAATATGTCTTTTAATTTTTCTAAAGAACACAAAAATAAAATACACTAAAAAATAAACATCTCATTAGTTAATATCATTTCAAAATTCAAAACATATATGTCACTTTTGAATGATTCAAGTTAAAAATTTGGATTATTGTTGGTTATTTCCTTTATAAAAGTATTATGCAACTTTGTACTTTTACCTTGCTATTTCAATGGTTAACTCATTGAATATACTTTAATTATACTATAGTATGACATGTTTATTGATTCTTCTTTTTTCTTATAACTTTGTTTGAAAAATGCATATGTATGTGTGTTCATTAGGTGGCCTTGCATGTGATTGTTTCATGTTTTATATATTTCATCCTTTAGTGCACATTCCCTAAATTGATAATGTAATTGCCAATATGTGTTAGTCATACATCTCTTAAGGAAACTCATTTTTTCAATCCTCTTCTATTACATGATTTTATCCTTCACATCACAAATGATAGACCTTACTCTACATCCTTGGATTCATTATCTCTTGATGTTTAATGTAGTAATTCAAGCTTAACAATAATTCTTATTCAATGGAAACATATTATTTTGTACCTCACATGATGATATTTATGATGTATTTATTTGATGATATGAGTATAATTGTTAGAGATTCTAATCTTTCAACCTATAGTGTTCATTCCTTAGGACACTTTATGAGTATATATGTTCGAACATGTTTGTCATTGTGCTAAAAGATCGACTTGTTAATGCTCAATACAAACACCAAAGATAAACATATCCATGAGAGGTGGTTAGTCCATGTCCTGAATCTGAAAGGAGACGTTGGTGATTAGTCCAACAATGCCCCCCTTAGCATCACTTGAGGGGATTTTAACCCATGACCATGGCTCTAATACAAATTGTTGGAACATGTTTTTTGTTGTGCCAAAAGATCAACCTATCAACACTTGATACAAATTCCAAAGATAAATGGATCCATGGGAGGTGGTTAGTCCATGTCCCAAATCTAAAGGGAGATGTACAACAATATCTATATTTCATATATACTCAATATTTTTAAATATCTATGATGACTCTCTTTTGGATCCATATTTTGATAAATTTAATTATCATGATGTCTAACATAAATATTATATTGATCTATATGATGAAATTCAATATCATAATAATATAAGTAGATCTTGAACTAATTGAACAATATGATTTCTAGAATAACCTACTCTACATTGTACTTGAATGTCTCTTGAAAAAATATCTCCATCTCTTTCTTTTGACTTTGAATTACTATTTTTAGAAGTTCCTACTTTTCTTTAATAAGAATGATGCTTCTTTCATTGTTAGCTTGTCTTCTTCCCCTAGAAAACCTCACTATTTTCTTTATTATTTTATTGCATCCTAGATAGTTTATTTTTCAGCCTCCCATAGCTTATTCATACCCATTACAATTTCCAATTAACCCTTCACCTCTTCCTCTTAAAAAAGTATCTTCCTCTCTTGCTTTTGACTTTTAATTACCATTTTGAGAAGTCCCCACTTCTCCATATTAATGATACCATCTTTTATTTGTATCGTGTCCTCTTCCCCAGATAACCTGAGTATCCTCTTGTATTATTCTATTGCCTTCTATATAGTTTCTTTCTACCCTCTCCTATCTTCTCCATACCCATGAAAAGTTCCAATGAGCTATTCACATCTTTCTCTTAAAATAAATATCTTCCTCTCTTTCTTTTGAATTCAATTTACCATTTTTAGAAGTTTCCACTTTTCTTTTATAAGAATGATTCCCTATTTCATTTTAGCTTGTCACTTTCCCCTAGAGAACCTCATTATCCTCATATTATTCTATTTCCTCCAAGCACATTGGTAGTCCTCTTCCATTAACCTTAATCTTATTGAAACTAAATCCATATTGAATAGAAATATAGATCGCACTAGCATGTATCTTTGAATCTTACCTTCATTATCCTCCACATGACTTTCTCAAATTTTGATCTTGTTGAACTCCTTACATATTTCTAACCTCGTGTCCTTTTATTAAAATTATGTATTCTTATACATAACTTGGTTTTATAATTTATTGGAAAAAAAAACATAGACTTTAGCTTTGTAACCAACTTGTCCCATTTTTTTATTTTTCTTCATAAATGTGAAAATTTGAGCTTCCTAAGTGTGTTTAAGATTTCAAAAAATCTATATTACTACTTATGACTATCTCTGGGAATTTATTAATTTTCCTAAGGAAGACAATGGAAACATTAGCAAGGATGATATTTCAAACAAAGGGAATGCAATCTCAAATTTGTTTCCTCAATATGGAATGTCCCTTGATAATAAAAGGGGAGTTCTTGTTTCAAATGTTTTTGATGAAGAACCCTTTATCTTGGTAGATCTAGAAATAAGAAAAAACCACAGTCTCCCCACAAGGAATAGATAAAAGGTGGATTGTGGGTTGACTCAAAGGGGAAAAGGTAGACCCTCTTCTCAACAAAACAAGGAAAAGGAAATAAAAATAGAAATAGCTTAAGGTATCCAAGAGACTTTGTTTGAGGCATGTTCAAAGAGACACGCATGATCTCCTATCAAATTTGGTTAGAGAGCATAAACCTGATATTTTACTCATTCAAGAGACTAAGATGCACTAAGAAACAATAAAATATTACACAACCTTTTTTTGAGGATTGTGGTATTCATAGTGTTAGTGTTGATGGTGCTTCAAGGGGTATTGTTACTCTTTGGAACCCTAGAATTATAAAAAAGTGAGACTTTATATGTAGATTCTAACCATATTGCTACCCATTTTCAACATTTGAGAGATGATAAGTCTTGGAATTTATCTAATTTATGCCCCAAATAATAAAAATACTAGAAATAAACTTTGGTTCAAGCTTACCAATTTTAAGGCTACTCATTAGGGTGTTAGTTGGCTTGTTATGGGGTATTCTAACATATATTTAAAAGAAGATGAGAAACAAGGGGGATCTCAAGTGCCTATGGATAGTAGTTATGACCTTCTAGATTTAATTAATGACCAAGATTTGATGGATATTGACCTTCAAGGCGTAGCCTTTACTTGGTCCAATCATCATGTGGGAAAATATCCTATTTAGGTGAAACTGGATCATGCTCTAATTTTAGATGATTGACTTGTTTCCTTCTCTTGCTCTCTCTCAGGTCTTACAAGATTGGGATCAAATCATTTTCCCATTGCCCTACCTACTAATATTTTTAGTAGGAAGAAGTGTTTTCCATTTAGATTTAAAAAAATATAGTTAAGAAATCTAAATCTTAAAATAGGATCCAAGATTGGTGGAATGTGAAAGTTGATGGATCTACTATGTATAGATTGGCTAAAAACTTAACTCATGTTAAAATTAATGTTCAAAAATGGAATAAATCTTCATTTGGTCAATTTTTTATTAAAAAATCTTCCTTAAAAAGTGAATTAGACAATGTTCAAAAATATATTCAAGCAAATGGGTTTAACCCTATGATTCAAGCTAAAGAGAATGGTCTGCTAATTCTGCTCCACAATATTATTATGAAATAAGAGGATTTCTTGAAACAAAGTTCTGGGGTAGTCTCATTGCAAAGAGGGTATAGAAATACATTTTTTCCACCTATCAACATTAAAGCATCGAGTTTTGAACACCCAAAATACTAAGAGGGGCGGGTGAATAAGTATTCTCTTAAACCATTCTAACATTAAACATCCAATAACAAATGCATATCAATTACATCAAGGAAAAAATGCATGAAACATCCACAATATCACATAGCATATGAACACCAAGATTTTTACATGGAAAAACCAAAATGATGAGGGTTATCTCACAATACCTTATAACTATTTATAGTATATTACTAAAGTGCTCACTGTAGGTGGACTCACTGTCTAAGTGGACTCATTTCCCATAGAGAAAAAGATAGAAGAAAGAAGGTGATGCACTACTTATTTTGAATTGTTACAAGTGCATCTATAATATGCTAGAATATAGTTCCAATGAAGCACAATAATAGTCTTTGCAATAATCTGAGTCAATGCTTTGCTCTGCTCTACATTCATGCACCTTAAAACTCAATTCACACCACTTTGATCAAATTCACATAAAAAACAATGTTCATTACATTTATGCTACTATCTCTATATCTCAAAACATAAAAAAAAAATCCAACATATATATCCACATCAAGTATAACATCAATTAGGTCAGCCTAATTGGATGTAACACACAAAATTTAACTTTTTGGCCCGAAAACAAATTCTTCATACTTCACGCAAAAATTAAAAACATCTTAAGATAGGTTGGAATAGACCTAAAATAGATTCCACATAAATTCTCAACACATATAATCCCTTCACATTTTCATCAAATGTGTTAGGTCAGCATGCCATAGGACCTAAACAAAAATCCATTAACTATTCATCCAATTTGTAACAAATAGGTCCCTACAAACATGATACCATCTAGAGTTCAAGCTCAATTGACATATGGAAACTTATCTTCAACACCGCAACATCAAAGAATCATTTGTGGAGGAGTACAAAATCTCCAACACAAACACACTGTATAGGAAATGACTGTGAAATACAAAACCGATCTCTGTCATTCATATCTCTCAAAATGTACTTCACCAACCAAGATGAAATCTTGGATTTAGATTCTTCTAACAACAACACAAATTAGGTTATAAGTGTAGAGAAAAATATTCCTTTGTGGAGTGGTGTGAACCCAAAAACTTATACACTATTACACTAAACTGGTAATTCTAACACTTGTCATATTTCCACACAATTAATCTTTTTGGACCAAATCTTCTTGCACAAATGACTTCCTCAACACCTCAAAAATATATTAGGATAATACAAAGTGATCCACAACAATGTTGACATCAATGACAACACTGCAGTAAATCAATATGAACTTTCTCCATGCTCATGTTTCCAACTAGCATCATCAATGACACTCTCCTCAAACTTCCAACAACGAGTTGCTAATCATATTAAAGCTAGTCAACGTAATTGTATAAACATTGACAATGAGTAGGATATTGTGTTGGTGGCTAACGATTTCTTCTCTAATTTTCTTACTACTGATGAGGAGATGGATCCTATTTGTGAAGAGCAATTCCTCAATGCCATTCCTAATATCTTATAAGAGGAATCTAATAGAATTCTTGTGGGTATACCTTTTGAGGATGAATTCAAGAGGGTATTTTATTTTTATTTTGAAGGTAATAAAGCTCTGGGTCCTAAAAAATTTTCCATGTTCTTCTTTTAGACCTTTTGGGAGTTTTGGAAGGATGTCTCTACTACTATGAAGGAGTTTTTGGTAGTCAATACTTGTTAAAAGAGCTTAATTCTACCTTTAATGTCTTGATCCCTATGTAGCCAACTCTTTTGGGGATTTCAGATCTATTATCCTATGTAATTCCATTTATAAAATATTTTCTAAAGTGTTGGATTTAATATTACAAAGTTATTCCAAATTTAATCTCCATTCAACAAAGCGGTTGTGTCCCTGATAGGAAAATTTTGGGTTATATCATTACTGTGCATGAGAATATTCACCACTATCTATTAATAAGAAACATGTATTTGTTTCTAAAATTGGACATTACAAAATCTTATGATTAGGTTAATTGGCAATTCCTTATTAAAGTTTTGAAGGCCTTTGGTTTTGGAAAGAAATATTTTGAGATCATTTGGAAACTTATTGTGACTCCTAAGTTCTTAGTGATCGTTAATGGGTCTCCTTCAAATTTATTTTCCAACTCTAGAGGGATGCAATAAGGAAATTCCATTTCTCCTTTTCTCTTTGTGCTTATGGCGAAATCTTTGGGAAGATATTAATAGAAGGCTATAAATGTTGGTTCTCTAAATGGGCTTTCTTTGTCTTCTTTCAACCAAGTGTGTTCTCATAAAAAAATTGTTGAAGATACTCTAATCATGGGAGAAGCCTTTGTTACAAAAGCGAGAAATTTCAAGTCCATTTTTCTTAAATATGAAGCAGCTTCTAGTCAAAAAAAATAGTCTTCCTAAAATCTCCATTTTCTTCTTGAATACATCTAAGACTAGGTAAAGGTCTATTGCAAGCATCCCTAGGTGTCAGATCAACTATCTCTTGGATTTGTATTTAGGTATTCCTTTGTGCACTAACTTGATCCCTAATTCTTTTTGGTTATATGTTTTGATAGGTTTCAATCTAAACTTTGGGTTGGAAAGGATATTTTCTTAGTCAGGCTAGTAAGATCTAACTTATAAAGTTGAATCTTCAAAATTTACTTGTCTATGCCATGAGCCTCTTTAAGGTGTTGAGAAAGTTCCTGGAACGTATTGAGAAAATTTAGAAGAATTTTTTATGTCAAGGATAGAAGAGTGTAAACATCTTCATCTAATCTCCTAGGAACAAGTATGTAAACCAAATAAGATGGGAGGTCTTGGTATTAGAAGAATCAGAGAATTTGACTATGTTGTTTTAGCTAAACAACTATGGAGACTCCTATCTAAAAATAATGTATGGACTAAAATAATTTTTAATAAATACCCAGGCAATCTAGATAATATTAAGGATATTTTATATTCTCAGGTTCTCCCTTCTAACTTGACCATTTAGAATAATATTCTAAAATCCAATTCTTTAATTTCTAAATGGCTCAAATGGATTGTTGGGGATGGTCGATATATCAAATTTTGGGAAGATTAGCGGTTTGGTAATGGACCTCTTAATGATGAGCCTTGAACTATCCCTTATAGCATAAACCTAAATAGCTTGCCTAATATAAGAAATAGTAGTAACTTTTTTCTATCTCCATAAACCTATAGAGCATGTAGGGAAATATGATCAAATTTAAAAGGAATCATGATATGTTTTATTACCTTCATAGAAGAAAAATCAAGACCCAATGTAGAAAGAAGAAAGGCAACACCAAATTGAGCTACGGTATCCACTTGAAACAATATCAAATGCAAACAAAGATGGCCAACAAAATCAAAAATAAAAATGGTAAAGGAGCAACATATTAGAAATCACATACATAAATAAGAAAAAGTTGGATCCATAGACAAGGTCTTAAAAATGGCTGCCACAACCATCTAACTATTATAGCACAAGTTCATCAACAAAAAAATGGGCATTTCCAAAATCCTATACACAAATAAGATTCTTTGGGTCTAATTGGTGATTCATAGTCATTAATGCTAGATCTCATCTATCAAGAATCTACAAAATGTATGTTCAATACAAATGTCATCGAACAAAATGCACATTTGTATTTTTTCTTGGGCAAAGAGAGTAGATGATGTTAATCATAACATCACCCTATGTCCAGTTAATTTCCTCTTAATTATTGATCATAAATGATTTCATGCTTGAGATATTGTCATTAAAACTTAGAAGTTTTCTACCCAAAGTTATTTCACCAATCATAGATATACTGAGTTATTGATAGTTAGAATACAAGAATCACCAAGAGTCATGACATCATTAGTTGCAAGCAATTTTTCCATCTCACTAACCCCACCAAAAATTATATTTGGCAACATGTAGTTGATAGACTAATCACTTTTCTATTGAGATGCTACATGGTTACACCTAGTTTAGAATATATTGATGCAATATATGAGCTTTATGGAGGAAGAAATCCTTTTGAGTACTTGTTATTGAAAGTTATTATTAAGTTGCAAATTTTAAAAAAACCAACCACAATGATACTTGTAATATATCAAATGAAATGAAGCACAAACTCCATACATGAGAAAATGTTAATCTCAGAAAAATATGAATGCCTAGTGCCCATTACATATCAATACTCCTTTGATGTTCTCATTGAAGGAGGTTCATAATAGCGTAACTATTGTTAGCATAAATTAGCAACTTCATGTGGATAAATTTTGTTTCCTGTGGATACTTAGCAACATCTTATTGATAGCTATTGTTACTTTATTTGAATGTAAGATAACTAAGGAATCTCTCTGATTTTTCCTTAAATGACCCTTCTTTTCTTTCTTAGATATAAGTTTCCTACTTTATTGGATAAGCTTTCTTAGATAAGATTTTCTCCTTAAATACTTTTTTTTCTTTATTGCATAGGCTAACTCTAGTTGAACTACATGCTTTATGTGAGATCTTGGGTTACCTCATGCTTTGCCTTGATCTATATAAAGCAATGGATCTTTGTATATTTTATATGCACACACTCTCATTTGATATATAGAATACAATTTATTCTAGCATATTTTTTTGTCATGCTTTCCTAATATTTTATTGTGCAATTGTGTAATTTGCAATTTAGCTAGTATTCCTAAAAATTCATTTATGGTGTCAAACCTTAGGCTACTTTGAGTGAAAATTCATTTTATATTGCAGGGTTGGAAATCATGGAGGTAGATGTGAACATTCATCTATGCATGCACTATTTCCTTTTTGCATGCATTAGGTTTGCATTTTCTTTTTGATCTTTGCACATCATTTATATGTTCCGGATCATTTTTCAATAAAGTTTTTCTTCATAGATTCCAAAGTTGTGCCAGTTTATGAGTTTTCGAGTGTTCCTTGGCATCAGGTCTGTTGTTGCTTTATCATGATTCCAACCTGAGTTGTTCAATGACTCTAATATATGGTTTCTATCAAACTGATTATCTTTCATTTCTTCTCGAATTAAGGATTCTAGTGTTACTCCATAAGTGTGCTCCTAGTGTTTCTTTGCAGTAGATTATTTCATTATGCAGGGGGTTGTATGGCTTTGCTTGTCATCCTTTGTGTGGATGGAGATTGATTGGATTTGTGATGGATATCATTAATGCATCTTTTGGTTAGGATTTTTTCTCACTAGGTTTCTGGGTATGTGTAGGATCATCATGGAAAAATAGGCCCTTAAGTGGCGATGAAAATTCAAAAAAATCAAAGTTAGGCAACTTGACATAAAAATTTGAATAAGTTATCTATATTATTTCAAAAATATGTAAGAATAGAATCTGGAGCAAATTGAATGTAATTTTTAAACTAGTAGGTTTATTTTTAAAAAAGGAATCTATTTGGTGAAAATTTGAAATTTCAATGCAACAGTACTTAAATTTCAGGGAAAAAATAAGAAGTAGGTGTATGTCTGACCACCCTAAACACAATAAAATGATAATATTTTTTATAAGGTTTTAGATATAAGTAAAGGACTCGTGTCCCAATCTGATGCATATTTTTTTGTAATTTATTTCCAAGGAAATAATTAATTATGAATTTTTTTATTATAGCTTTTAAAAAATATAAAAACTTGTATGTCTAACCACCTTAACTTGGTCAAAAATTCATGAAATTCAACTTATAAAAAAAAAAAATCCTATAGTATGTGAAGCGTAAAATGTGACGCATGTTTTGGATTTAAAAAATGTGATATCGTTTGAAAGCTATATATGTGTTTCAATCATCCTATCAATCAGAAATTTAGTCATAGTTCAAATAGAAAATGAATAATAATTATTTATTAAATTCAAATTAAAGAATAATTTATATTGGTGGAAAGCTGTGAATCTCCTTTAAAAACCCTTTTTGTTTCATCAATTTTGGGTTAAAAAAAATTCGTCAGCCATGTGGGCCATCATATCACTTACATATCGCTATTTTTTGGCCCATCATGATCTTGCACATATACCCTTCTCCTTTCCTCTTTGTAATTGGGTACCTAACATGGCCTTGTAGTTAGGACCCATTCATGTTTTCATGCATTCATCATTAGTTACTGTCTCCTTAGTTAAACTTGACGGGGGGTGTTAGCGCATATTAGCAACTTCATGTGGATAAATGTTGTTTCCTATGGATACTTAGCAACTTCCCATGGATAACTATTGTTGATTTATTTGACTATAAGCTAACTAAGGAATCTCTCTGATTTTTCCTTAAATGCCCCTTCTCTTCTTTCTTAGATAAGTTTCCTACTTTATTGGATAAGCTTTCTTAGATAAGCTTTTCTCCTTAAATAAACTTTTCGCTTTATTACATAGGTTAAATCCAGTTGAACTCCATGATTTATGTGAGATCTTGGGTTACCTCATGCTTTCCCTTGTTCTATATAAAGCAATGACTCTTTGTATATTTTATATGCACACACTCTCATTTGATATATAGAATACAATTTATTCTAGCATATTTTTTTGTCATGCTTTCCTAATCTTTTATTGTGCAATTGCATAATTTGTAATTCAGTTAGTATTCCTAAAAGTTCTCACAATTGTATCATGTGAGAAGGGTTTGGATATTCAAGAGGGTCTCTCTTTTGAGATAAAGATAATCATCATGTTCTTTCAGAAAATCTTTTGCAAGTTTAATTCAATATCACATCAATCTTGGCATATGCATGACAAGATATATAATCATATTTTTCAATGTTAGTGGTGCCAGTGTTGAGATGAAGAAAATAGAACAAAACAAACAAAAAGAATACATAATCAAAATGAAAAGCAATATACACAAAAAATACAAAATAAGAAGATAAAGAGTTTTTAACATGGTTCACCAATTGACTACACCCATTATGAGCAAGGGATTGCTATTTGTATTCATCACAATATCAGTTACATACAACATAATCTTGCCAGTATATAACATAAATCTTCTTTACATCTTCTTGCAGGAAGATTCACAATGCCAGACATGCATAGACATGCCCCATAGAGGAGACTGCAATTTGCCAAATATAGGAAACAATTACAGTCGCCAGACTTGACTTCACACGTAGTCAACAATCTCCCACTTGAAGAAAAGTCATACTGGAAAGAAGAACACTCAAATATATCCCCTACTGCAGGCTTATGGTCACGTCAGAACATGACCGAGAGAAGCTCTACAAAATTCAAACTTCTCCCGAGTGACAACCTTTGTCAATGGATCTTCCAGATTCAATTTAGTGTTAATTTTATGTAGTTGCAACTTGCCTTCATCAAGAACATGGTGAATGAAGTGATATCTCAGCTCTATATGCTTGGTGTGACTATGAAATATACCAAATGAATGGCACTATTACTATCACAAAACAAAACAAAAATTGACTTCTTACACAATAGTTTTCCCAGCAACCATTGTAACCAGATCATTTCTTTGGCTCCTTTAGTTAGAGAAATGTATTCAACCTCGGTTAAAGAGAGAAACCACTTGTTGCAAGTGATAAGCCCAACTTATTGTTGCCTCGACAAAAGTAAAAGAATAACCAGTAGTAGACCTCCTCTTATCCAAATCTCTAGCCATATTCGAATCAACATAGCCACAAAGTTGAGTGTTCTTACCTCTAAAGCATAGAACATAATTAGAAGTACCTTTCAAATAGACAATAATCCATTGAACGACTTGCCAATGTGACTTACCTAGATTACTCATAAATCTTCTCACAACTCCCATTGCATGAGCAATATCTGGTCTTGTACAAATCATAGCATACATGTGGTTGCCAACCATGAAAGAATAGGGAATGGTTTCCATGGATTATTGATCCTCAAAGGTTTTCAGACACATGGTTGATGATAGATGAAAGTGATCAGCCAAGGGTGTGCTAACATGCTTTGCATTTGACATATTAAACTTAACCAGAACTTTATGAATGTATTTTTTTTGAGACAATCTGATTTCCCTTTTATTTCTATCCCGAATTATATGCATCCCAAGAATCAACTTTTCTACCCTTAAGTCTTTCATGACAAAACTTAGGGCTAAATGATGTTTCAACTCACTAACAATCTACACACTAGTGCCTGCAATCAACATAGAGTAAAAGAATAACAAACTCACCATTTGCAAGCCTTTTATAGTAGACACATTGAACTGATTCACATATGATAAAATGTTGTTGAGTCATGAAATTATCAAATTTCAAGTACCACTATCTCAGGGCTTGCTTGAGCTTATACAAACTTTGTTTCAACCTGCAACACAAATTTTCTTGTCCCTATTGAATAAATCCTTTAGGTTGCTCCATATATAGTTCTTCATCAATATCCCCATGAAGAAATGTTTCTTTAACATAAATTTGCTCAAGCTCTAACTCATAAACAACTGCCATGCCTAAAATAACATGAATTGTATGCATTTTTACAATTGGTGAAAAAATCTCATTAAAATTGATACCTTTTTTATGAGAAAAACCTTTCACCACTAATCTGGCCATGTACCTTTGATGTCCTCCATCTTCCTCTTTCAAATGGTAAACCCATTTTTTTTTCAAAGGCTTTCAATTTGGTGGAAGAGGAACCAAATCCCAGGTATTATTGACTCTCAGAGACTTCATTTCTTCATTCATAGCCTCCATCCATTTAACTAAATTCTCATCTTTACATGCTTGTTTAAATGTTCTAGGATCTTCCTGATCATAAATTAAAATTTCATAATTATCATACTTAGAGGGTCTTTTCTTTTCACGAGTTGACTTACGTAGTGGAGGAGCTTCATTCAAACACAAATTTTGGAATTGAGATTGAACACCTTCTATATCAGAATTGAAATATGCCCTTCTCTATACATTATCCCTTGTATTTTATGCTCTGTCTAGATGAACTGGTGCATTCGGAGTCTAAAGTGATGCATCAACGTATTGAAATGGCATATTCACACCCTAAAGTGGTGCATCTGTGGCATTTACTGGTGCATCCATGCCAATAAATGGCACATCCATGTTAAAAAACAGCACATCCAAGCCATTGAGAGGCACATCTAGGCCATTTCATGGTGCATCCAGGGCCTGTTATAGCGCATACATAATAATTGGTGTTGAAAGTTGGGACAGATCATGAATAGGAGAGGGTTGTGAAGAAATAGTAGAAGACACCAAGGAAACAAGAGGGGAAGAGAAGGTAATAGTTGATCAATTTTTCTTAGGCAAATGAGCTCCATTATCAAACATATCAAATTGAATAAGATTATCAGAAAGAGTACTCTATTTTTGCAAACCTGGAAATGCCCTCTCATTGAAAACAACATCATGACTACAAACAATTTTCTTAGCAACTAGATCCCATAGCCTGAAACCAAACTGATCCTCACCATAACCAAGGAAAATGCATCTCTTAGATTTGAAATCTAACTTTTTCCACTACTCCTTTGGAATATGCACAAACGATTCACAGCCAAAAACACGTAAATGATTGTAGGAAATCATTTTTCCAGTCCACCTCTCCTCTAGAATGTCAAAGTCCAATTGAGATGAGGGAGCTCAATTGATTAGATATATAATAGTATTAAATGCCTCTACCCAAAACTATTTTCCTAAACCAGCATTGGAGACCATACATCGAGCTCTCTCTAAAATAGTTCGATTCAACCTCTCAATTGCACCATTCTCCTGTGGGGTGAACAAAAACACTTTGATTCTTTGAATTCCATTGTTTGCACAAAATGTATCAAAATACGAAGAGAAAAAATCTTCCCCATTGTTAGTTTTGAGACATTTAATTTTAGTTCTAATTTGATTTTCAACAAGAGCTTTGAAGGCTTTAAACTTTGAAAAAACTTCAGAATTTTTATGCAACATATAAATCAAAATTTTCGAGTACAATCATCAAGAAAAGTCAAAAAATAATGTGCACCACCAAATGATGTTACCTTCATGGGACCAAAGACATTGGAATGCACAAGTTCCAATGGAGTGGTTTTAGTATCATGGCCCATTTTCAAAAAATTTCTCTGGCTCTGTTTTCCATAAAGGAAATGTTCATACAAATCCAAATCAATGGATTTTAGTCCTGAAATTTGTCCTCGTTGATGCATAACTTCAAGTCCATTCTTGATCATATGCCTGAGCCTCTTGTCCCAAATTTTAGAACCATTGTTCTCAACTGTCAACGCTGCTCCCACTTCATTGTTGCACTCTAAAACATACAAACTTCGCACTTTCTTTCCTTTTGCAAGCACCAACACACCTTTGGTCGCTTTCCAAAAATCTAAACCAAAATTAACATTGAACCCTTGAGTATACAACTGACATACATAAATCAAATTTCTTTAGAGTGTAGGAACATGCCTTATGTCCTTCAATAACCATTTATTACCATTTATTAAAGACAATAAGACATAACCTTTACCTACAATGTCACATTCCTTGTTGTTTCCAAGAAAAAAAATTCCAAACATACCTTCCTGGTAATTTATGAAAGCACTCTGGCACAAAGTGGCATGAAATGAAGCGTCGAAGTCAAGTACCCATGAGAATATAGTCATGTCACCTACTGATAGAACCAAAACACCATCATCAACAACATTAACTTCATTATTACTTACTTTATCTTGAGCCTTTTTATAGTTCCAACAAAAAAAATTTGTATGTCCCAATTTCCCACAAAACCAACAAGCACCATTGTGTCCTTGAGACTTCGATCGGTTTGCAGATTTTGATCTTCTAGGATCATTATGTCTTCCTCAATCTTGACTTATCCCTCTATTTTCAGTTCTTACAGTGGTTAATGCATCTTCAAAAGAAGGATCTAAATGTTTCCTTCTCATATCTTCACTGAGAAGAGTGGCTACAACATCACCAAATTTTAACTTGCTTTTGGCAGCCACCGAAGTGCTCACTGTCATCACCACACCTTCCCAGCTATTTGGGAAAGAACACAATAATAAAATAGCCTTGATATCATCATCTAAGTTAATACCTAGAAAATTTATTTGGGTGACTAATGTATTGAATTTATTTAAATGATTTGACATAACTCCCCCTTCTCGCATTTTCAAGATACATTTTCTTCATAATAAATACCTTATTGGAAGTTGATGCAATCTCATACAGGGAAGATAATTTGTCCTACAACTCCTTCATGGTCTTCTCAGCTGATACATTGAAGAGCACGTTGTTGGAAAATGATAAGAAAATACTTGCATGAGATTTCATGTCCATCCTCTCCCAATCTTAATCTGACATAGAAACCTTTCCTTTTGTTTTTTCAAGCAAAGTGAGTGATAGATCTTGCTTGATCAATAATGAATCCATCTGGACTTTCCATAGTCCAAAATTCCGACCTACAAATTTCTCAATCTTCCATTTGTCTACTTCTTCCATTCTTGCAGAAGTTCTTCAACTAGCTTCACCACTGATCTGCTCAACCAGGCTTTGATACCAATTGTTGAGATGAAGAAAATAGAACAAAACAAACAAAAAGAATACATAATCAAAATGAAAAGAAAGATACACAACAAATACAGAATAAGAAGACAAAGAGTTTTTAACGTGGTTCACCAATTGACTACATCCACTATGAGCATGGGATTTCTCTTTGTATTCATCACAATATCAATTACATACATCATACTCTTGCCATTATATAGCATAAAGCTTTTTTACATCTTCTTGTAGGAAGATTCATACTGCCAGAAATGCGTAGACATGCACCATAGAGGAGACTGTAGTTTTCCAAATATAGGCAGTGGTTACAGTCGCCATACTTGGCTTCACACGTAACCAATAAATGGTACACCGAGAAATAATTTGTATACAATATTTTTGGATAAAAATAAGAAGCAATTTTAAGAGAATTTTTTTTAATATTGATTAGTGTTGCAATAGTAGTTCCACTGATAGATCACAAGCCAATTTCATACGAGAAAACATGAAGAATAGCATCCAAACATTCACAACTAAAGGTGAAATTACACTAAGAAATCCCGTTTTATGACCCAGGCAAGGTTAGGTGTGATGTTTGATATAATGCAAGATTAGCATGGATTATCTTAGCTAATTAAATAGTTTGTAAGATCCTCCTTTGTGGTTTTCTTATTTAAATAGCTCCTACACATTAGACAAATATATAGATTTGTTCAATAATCACATTTCAACTAAAGTGACATGGCAGCTTTGGATTGGAGTAGGAAGTGGTCGAACAAAGTTATCAGATGCTTCTCCTTCCTAGTCTAGATACATGTATATGTATTGGATACTCAATACAGATATGGTATTCCTAGATATGGCATGGATAAAGGTTTTGTGCAATGTTTGATAGCATTCCTAATTGATATGGATTGGCTTATCTAACTAAACAGTTTGTAAGACCCTCCTTTGTGGATTTCTTATTTAAATGACTTATATACATTAGATATATATATATATATATAGATTTGTTTAGTAATCAAATTCAAACTTGTTTTTCTTATTTAAATAACTCTATACATTAGATAAATATATATATATATATGTTCAGTAAATGCATGCCAACTAAAGTGAGATGTCAAGTTAGAATTGGAGCTGGAAGTGGTCAAACAGAGTTATTAGATACTTCTCCCCAATCTGACACATATATATGCATAATGGATACTCAAATACAAATATGATATTCCTAGATACGACATTGAGAAAGGTTAGGTGCAATGTTTGATATAATGCCTGATTGGTATGGATTATCTTATCTAATTAAACCGTTTGTAAGAACCGCCTTCATGGTTTTCCATTTAAGTAACTCTTATACATTAGGTAAATATATAGATTTTTTCAATAATCATGTGCCAACTAAAGTGACATGGCATCTTATGATTGGAGCAGGAAGTGATCTAACGGAGATGTCAGATACTTCTCCTCCCCCTTTTGGATACTACATATATGCCTATCAGATACTCAAAATAGATATGATACTCCCCCATATTCCATGGATACTTTATCCAAACATATACATAAATGAGCAGATATTTGAGCTGGATCCAATACATTTAGATATGGCATAAGATTGTCTGGAACCATATCCTCTTTAGGGTTTATGTAGAACTAAAATGTTCAAAATTTGCAAAAAATAAAACATTAAAAAAGCTACACACATTATACATAAATAACTAAAGACAAATACACAATATAACAAAATAAATATTATAAACTAAAATGTAAAAACCAAATTACATATTAATATAAATAAATACTTTTAAACTTTTTTTCTATACTCTTATATATCTAGATAATTGAATATATGTATATTTCTATAATTGTCATCTCTAGCTATATCCATATTATAGAATCTTTAAAATTTATTGATATGTAAACAATTGAATATATTATATTTCTATAATTGTCATTTCTAGCCGTATCTAAATCAAGGGATCTTGAAAAAATTGCTGATATTGTATCTATATCCATTCAACTATGGTAAAAAATTTAAGGCACATTTGGCTTTAAGCACATAGAAATCTCCTCATTTATAATTAGCTTAACTTTTGTATGAAAAGATACTTCAATAACATGCAAGCACACTGTTAAGTATATTGTCTACACCTTAAGAATGTACTTTGAAGTTTGGTGTCATAACAAATCACTTCTATAAATGTGCTACACATATACAGATAAAACAACATCCTCTTTGGGTAACCCTCTCATGCTCAAATCCAAGGCTTGAACTAAATTAAAGGATAGCTCAAGTCTCTTTTACTGTGTATTCTCTGGAGGTGATTGGTTCTCTAGCTTCATTAATGTGATTTTTTTATTATGAATAATTAAGTTGTAGTATAAGATTTACAGCTTACCTCTACAATTTGACTTAGAAATCTCAACCACCTGGTCCAATAATAGACCCATCAAGTATTACCCTATAATAACATGTCAAGATTTTCAAAGCTTTGTCAAAGCAAGAAAAACTAGTCGCATATCACTAGATAAATGATCATAAACTGCTTATAGAACAAACTCAGCTACCACTAGAACAAATTAGAGATTCATGTTCTTTTAGTCCATAAGGATTTACACCTTGTAAAATGCATAAGAGACTGATTGGTTGTCCAAACCAAGCAAAGGTAATTCTGCCAACTGTTGCAAAGACAATCACTACCACTAAATCTGAAATAAGCCTCCACCACATAGTATATCATGTGTTGCTAATCAAAGCAGTACTCAAAAACCCTAATATGGATGTAAAAATGATCATGTTTTGGATAATAGTCCTAACTCATGACTACTTTAAGAAGGGTGACATTATACCTGAGGTCCAACTATAGGACTAGATACTTGGGGTATCAGAAAAATTCATCGTCTGAAATTTCATCGCCAGTAATTCACCGCAAGAAAATTCACCACCATGACAAATTTTCCATGGTGGTGAATTTTCCTTGCAGTGAATTTTTCATGGCGGTGAATTGTTGGCGGTGAATTTTCCAGAGGTGAATTACTGGCAGTGAATTTTCATGAAGTTGTTTACATGAATATACACATATATCAATATAGGTAAAATCTTATATTTGGCACATGACATACTAAGATGGGAATTCCTACATCTATATTTCATTGGACTGGATTGTGTTATTATTTTCTACCAAGGAACTATTGCGGAAGCTTGAAACAATGAATAGTGATTAATGCACACTACATTGACCAATTAGAATTTATAGTTTTTAAGGAAGGATTTATTGAGTAGTGATTAATCAAGGATGCAAATATGCTCACAAGTTAATTGCTCTGAAATTTAGTGGCCTATTATTGGCCTCGATTAATGGATATTGGATGTCAATATATGATTCTAGTTTCATGAGGCAAGAGAGCACGTAGGTCCCAAAGGTCTTATTGCACTCATCAATTCAATCGACCCATCGTCACATTTTCATTGCCATGCTACATATTTTTTCCTGACAGTTGGTGATTAGGGTTTTAGCAATGTTAATGAGTTGCCATGGTAGTAGTTTTCATGTAGAGGAGACATGGCTAGTTTGCAGGACATTGGTTACCATAGTAAATGATGAGGGAATTAAAATATACATTTGGGAAATATTCTCTCCAAGTTCCAGTATCTACTGGAGTTTACTTCTTGTTGAAAAATAAACAAGTAGTATATTGGAATTGTGGGTTTAGGGATTTTTGTGTGTTTTCTTAATGTTGTATTTATCGATTCTTTTCTCTTGATACTATTTGTAATTTGTGATGTGTTCTAGTATTGTACTAATATTGCATCATCTATTCAATGATTGTATGGATTATGTTGTCCTTTTTTCCATTACCATATTTGTAATTAGTTTTATTTTTTCAATTTATGACTAGATTATGCTATACTATTCACACACAATATTCCTCACAAATTTGCCTCATGTTTCTATGATTTCCAACCACAATTGGGCAGTTTTCCTCACTTTTCTTCTATTTTTTTCTAAAATCATATGCTCGCATTTCTCTTTCAACACCTTATCATGTTTCTTTTTCCACAATTTGCAAAAAGTTTTTGTGTGACGTTAGGGCATGAAGTAGATAAATAATTCCCACACCTTGTCTACTCTATCTACATACAAGGGGATTTACAATGCAAGATTTACTTGCAATATTTTTTGAAGCACTCCATCTATCCTTTCTAGAATTAAATGGATTTCATCACTTCCTATTATGGGTATGTGTTATTTGATTGATTTTTGATCTTGCAGATTGGTACATAGATGGTTTACATGTGCTACTCCACCTTGTGTCTTTGAGGTTTACCTTTTACAAGGTCATGAAAGATATTATTCAAATAATGTGTTTTTCTTTCAACTGCATAGAAATATGCACTTTTGGATTGCTATGTAACAATAATAATCATAGATTCCAATCAATTCATACTTACACTATACTATGAGCTCTAGGGTTTTTATTGCTACTAATTCATAGATTCATGAATCTATGTCACTTTCACGCAGAATAAGAACCAAAGATATATATTGTGTTTATTCTTGTTTATCTATGAAGAGCCTAGCTCGTTGATCTAATTTGTTCACTATATTCCAAATTTTTCATTTTTTGGTTCTGACCATTAAATGTTGGATTGATGACTACTTGTGTTGAAGGATCATGAAATGGGTTTTCTACCATCTAGAGTCTTTATTTTATTGTATTTCTATTTGTTATTGTTTGGACTCATGGAAGGTATCCTCCATTCCTAAAATTTTGAAATTTTCTCTTTGTTAGTTAACACTAATATAAATTTGACTTCATTTGATTTTGCTTGCAAATAAATTGTTATCATTCACTATTTTGGAATAATATGCTAGACACATGGTTTTTATTTAGTACCCATACCTTCTAATGGTCATGTAGTTCCTTTCCAATAAAATAGAGGTGTGTCATTATGGTTGTATTACTAGAGCTTAATAATATTTGACATACCTATAAGTAATAGGTGAAAATTTAAAACCTATTTTTTGCATTTTTATATTATGGTTGTGAACACAAAGAAATAGGTTTCCACCTTGTGGAAGATGGAACTAGGGTTTAGATCCTATTTCATTCTTGCTTCTTTAGGAAACCCTAGAGATCCCTCAACCAAGAGACTCAATTAAGGGAAGGGCTACTAGGGAGGTTTCCTTAGGTGTGATTAAAAGGGTGTTCACCACTAAGAAAATTCTTAGAAAGAAAGATATGAAAGAAATATGAAAATAGCTATATGACCTAGGAAATGAAACTTAAAATCAAAATGAAAATTTGAGGATATTAGAGAAGTACCTAGAAGGTTGGAGATGACTAAACAAGATCTTAAAAGTCTGAATTTTGTTGTTGCTAATGTGTATAGGGACTCATATGCCAAGCTGGGTGATTTAGTCCCAGTCTAGGGTTTCTAGGTAGAATCTAGAATCTCCTTATGACTAGTCTGAATATGCAAAAATCTGGCAAAAATGCTATACTAGGACTCATACGCCCGAATTGTTGCAAAGTGTCCCACTTTTTTGAAAAGTGTCCTAGGAGCATAATTTTGAACTAAAACTTTGTGAGCCTCTGAAGATGGATTAAATAATCACTTTCCCACTAGTTTCATGTAAATAAATAGGATATCTTGCTCTAGATCTGAGTTTCAATGAGCCTTGACAAATTATTATGACAACTTTTGCAACTTTGCAATTTTAGTACTTTTGAAGGCTTCAAATCCACTTTT
This sequence comes from Sequoiadendron giganteum, assembly GCA_007115665.2. NCBI lineage: Eukaryota > Viridiplantae > Streptophyta > Pinopsida > Cupressales > Cupressaceae > Sequoiadendron > Sequoiadendron giganteum. The sequence continues at coordinate 546,496,529 of CM021109.1, forward strand.
TCTTCAACCTATAAACCTCCAAGATACAAAGAGAGGGAAAAAATTGTTTTTTTGTGGGAATGGGGGTTTTTCTTGGTCAAACCATGTTTTGGTATCAAACCTTAATGAGAAAAGAAGCATAAATGAAATAAAACATGAAACAGAAGATGACACAATAGAACCTTGTTTGAAACCTTGTAGATCTGCAAACAAGCATGAAGTGGCCTCAACAGATATAGATCTTGATCATGATTCTTTATGAAATATAATTCCTTTGAATACTTGAATTGATCTTGAATAATACACCACAACATTAGCTCAAAACCACATGCATGATGCACTATCTTTGACATGATGCTTGAATATTGAATGTTGCTTCAAATGTTTGATGATTTTCTCTTGAATGCTCTTCAATTCTCTTGTGAAATTTTAGGATTCTTGACTCAAAATTGCTACATGAAATTAAGTGAAATAGCCTTGTATTTATACTTGTTTATGCCAAATTTCTCAAAATTACAACACTACAAGCCGACATCAGATCTAGGAGAATAAAATCTCACCAAGAATTGAATTTAAAATAGTTCCAGGATAAATTTGGAATCATATACTAGTTGGGGCATATGAGTCCCAATAGCCTAGGCTTGGTACATAAATTTCAAGAAACTCTAAGTTCTATACCATATTCAAGATTAGGCTTCGAAACCTAGGTGGTACCCATATGCCCAAGGTGGCATATGAGTCCCAGATCACTAAATTTGGGACACAACCCGAGAACATGAATAATGATTGGTCATTTAATAAATGTTGGGATTATCCTCAAAGAAATGCATTAAATAAGGCTTTTGGATACAAAGTAGGGCCAAATAAGGCATAAAGAAGCCCAATTTTAGCAGGGAGGGCCCAAAAAAGTTTGAAAATGTAAAGGGATACATTTTTCTACACTACCAATTTAGCCCCCACTTTAGTGAGAGGAGGAACTTGCTTCAAACTCACACTAAAGTAGACAAATATGCATCAAGAGGCGTCCAAATGTACCAATGCTAGCGAGATAAGATGACAACGATCAAGATGGTTGTGCAAGCCCCTAGGATCAAGATCCTATGGCAAACCAATGTAGGCAAAAAATAACACACATGTAAATGATGTAAGGAGAAACAAAAAGGTACTAGCGTACACTACAAAAGACATAAAGAAGAAAGCAAAATAAAGAAAGGGGTGGATCAATCCTTGACCATTTTTTCAACATGATGTGGATCAGATCTAAGCTATTTTTCCAAAACAAAATTACAAGTGGAACATGATGTCCACTATGCAAAGAAAACGCATGCTCACAATGGCTAGTGGAAACTCAAGTCGTCCACTAGGTGAGCCCCCAAGAAGGTGAGACACATATGCACATGGCCGGTATGCGCCAAAACACACAAGAAAGTGGCTATGGGAAATTCACACCTAAGTTGAACTCCCATACAGTAACCATACCAAGGCTATACCTCCTGTTAACTTTGAGAAGACACCACACAACACGAACAACAAGATTCATGAGGCAAGGAAAACTTTGTATGCTTGACACCCATGAACAAACATGAAGGCTCCATAGGCAAGCAAAGTGTGTTATGTAAAGTGGCCATATGAAAGTTATTGTAAATGTGAAATAATGTAAGCTACATTCAAAGGAATTTTACTTAGTTCATGTATGGTCTCAACTTAGGGAACATCATGCCTAATGTCTCCAAGAGAGGAGAAATCAAAGAAATATCACACTCTCAAAGGAAATCAAACCCAATGACACCACCAAGGAAAGGAAGCATCACAAGAAGAAAGAAAAACACACAATGAAACATGAGGGTATGTGTAGGATCATCATGGAAAAAATAGGCCCTTAAGTGGTGATGAAAATTTAGAAAATCATAGTTAGGCAACTTGACACAAAAATTTGAATAAGTTATCTATATTATTTAAAAAATATGTAAGAAAAGAATCTGTAGCAAATTGAATGTAGTTTATAAACTACTAGGTTTATTTAAAAAAATCTATTTGGTGAAAATTTGAAATTTCAATGTAGTAGTAATTAAATTTCAAGGAAAAAATAAGAAGTAGGTGTCTATCTGACCACCCTAACCACAATCAAATGATAATATATTTTTATAATATTTTAGATATAAGTAGAGGACTCATGTCCTGATGTGATGCATTTTATTTTGTAATTTTTTTCCAAGTAAATAGTTAGTTATGAATTTTTTATTACAACTTTTAAAAAATATAAAAAATTGTATGTCTGACCACCTTAACTAGGTCAAAACTTCATGAAATTCATTTTTTTTATCCTATAGTATGTGAAGCATAGAATGTGATGCATATTTTAGATTCAAAAAATGTGATACCATTTGAAAGCTATAGATGTTTTTCAATCAGCCTATCAATCAGGACTTTAGTCATAATTCAAATAGAAAATGAATAATAATTATTTATTAAATTCAAAGTAAAGCATAATTTATATTGGTGGAAAGTTGAGAATCTCCTTTAAAAACCCTTTTCGTCTTATCAATTTTGGGTAAAAAAAAGGTCGTTAGCCACGTGGGCCATTATATTGCCACTTTTTGGCCCATCATGATCCTACACATACCCATGAGTGTCGATGTATGCCCCCACTTTAAAGTGGTTTCTAACACCATTGTTGTGACCAATTTCTTTAAATTAGAAGAAGACATGAGAGGTTAGTCAAAAATCCCTATGCCAAGTCATATTTTTCCGAATGAAACTACATCATGAATAAAGGGTTGCCCCCCAAAATGTAATGCTTAACATAGAAAGAAAAGTACATCACATGTGATCCAACTTAAGGAATGTCATCCACATCACAAGATTTCTCTTATATATACATGGAAGGTAGTCAGCTAGCCAAAAGAGACAATGCCAAGTGCCATATGAGGACAAGACTACCTAACCCCTTGCCCCCACTTAGTGCAAGACAAGGATGAGATGAGATGATTGATGAGAAACATAATAGAATGAAAATAAGTATCGATTATAGGAATTAGGCTCCTCAACACAAGGAAGAGCACCACAATCCTTAAGATGTTGAATTTTCTTACTCAAAGCCTTGCATTCATTAGTAGAATGACCATGAACTCTATGATATGCACAAAATGAACTCTTGTAGTAAAATTTTGTGTGTTCTTGGAGGGAGAGATATCAAACAATCTTGGAGGAGTCTCGACAAAATAGTCTCTTGATCAATAGTAGAAGACATTCCTTTATTTTGTGACAAAGATATCTCTTGATTAGTACAAGGTGTCATACTTACATAAGGCTCTTTAGATGGTGAGATTTTGTACTCTTCTTTAAAGGAAGGTATAAAATCTAATAAACTCCAATAATTACTAAGAAATATCCTAAGAGTGATTTATTTGATGACGTTAATGTTAAGCATAGACTTATTTATTTCTTTCATTTCTTTCGAAGGACAATAACCAAGACCACTAGTTTCTATCAATTCAAGATGTACTAATGTTAAAGTTGGCTTATAAGAATCTTTTGTAATAGTATTAATATTGAGAGAAGATTTTTTTGTTGCTTTCGAGGGACAATAGAAAAGACCATTAGTATTTTCTTGTGTGTTAGGCTTTATAGGGACACGAATACCTTATTTTCTAGCACCGCATCCTTTTCCATGATAACCAAGTTGTTTCATAAGTTTATAATCTTTTCCATAAAGCTTTTTCATTTCTTTCAAATTCATTGGTTGTTCATAGTCAAGTTTATAAATGTTTATTGTGTATGATATATTTTCTTCTAAAGTGGTTGAGGTGGATGTTTTCAAATTTTGTGTTGACATTACCACTTTTTCTTTTCCCTTTTCAGATTCTTTTTTTATGATCTTTATTTTCCCATGAATGTTGGTGTGAATTCTAAGGAAACCCAATCATCTTCTAATAATTTTGTGACTTCTGTAATATATTTTTTCTTTGTCTTTCTTTTGCACAGGTTCCACTTGTTTAGTTGGTGTTAGTGTTTTCAAAGGATTTTCCTTATCTTTTTCAAGTTGTAAAACATTGTGAGGCTCAAAATCAGCTTCGATTGTATGCACTTTGTTTCTGTAGATATACTTTAGTTTACGATGAAGAGTTGAAGGCACCGTGCATGCATCTCATGAATCCATGGTCTTCCTAAAAGGAAATTATATGAAATATCATGGGGCATAACATGGATCGGGGTTTGTAATGTAACTTTGTCAACTCTAATAGGTAATTTGATCACACAAAGTGGTTGTTTTCCCACATTATCAAACTCACTAATAGATAAAGAGGTTGATTGAATTCTTGACTAATCTATTCCAATCCTATCCAAAAGGGTTATGCTACACAATTTAAGAGTTGATCCATTATCAACAAGGGTTTATTTTATCCTTATCCTATTGAAAATAGCTATTATCATGAAATATTCATATTTTTTTGCACTTCTAGTGAGGGTAACTCATCTTGATGGAAATTAATGTCTAAGTTGACCAAAGTTATAGCTTGAATTTGGGCTACTACTTCATTTGATTTCACAACTATTAGAGTTAACGGATCCACGGGAGGTGATTAAGCCATGTCACGAATCCTGAGGGGAGCGCTGACCATCTACCAACAATCCCCCCCTCAGCATTACCCAAGGGGATTTGAACCCTACACCTTTGGCTCTAATACCAATTTTTGGAAACACAGTTGTCGTTGCACCAAAAGATCGACTTGTCAATGCCCGATACAACTATGAGAGTTAACAGATCCATGGGAGGCAGTTAGGCCATGTCACGAATCCCAAGGGGAAAATTGACCATCTGCCAACACTTTCCACCTTGTGAAGGAAAACGAGGAGGACTAGGTAAGATAGGTTGAGGTAATGGGAGGGATTTTGAAGGTGTTTGTCTTGGTTACATATTGTTCCTAGTGTTACATGTATGAGTGATGGTATTGTAACTCAACTATTGTGACATATTATTCTTACGTGGTTCAAGGATGAGGATGGGTTTGTTTTGAGCTTTTGGTTGTTGTGAAGGTGGATAAAGGATAAGTTCAGGCTCAAGATAGTATTTTAAGGGTTATCTAATGTGCATAACCTCAAAAGATTTATCCTTATTTTCATGATCTCCTAGTGAAGGGGATTCGAATGTCACTTCATCATCTTCATCTAAGGAAGTCACGTCACTATTGTTTGAAAGAAATGTGTTAATGTTCCCATTTTCTTGCACCATTATATCTTCCCTAGTAGCAGAGTTTTAAGGAGAGATACAAACTAGATGTTCATGAAATTCAATGTATGGTTCTTCTGAAATAACTTCATCACAAGTAGGGGAATCTTCAATGATTGCATTCTCTTGTTCAATAATGTAGGATAAAGGAGACAATTAGGACTCTCATAATTCTCATCTGTTTGATCTTCTAACACCAAAATATATTCTTCGCCAATAAGAGAGATATTAGGAGAAGAACGGGTATGATTATCATGGCTATCTATGATTAAATTCCTTTTTCCCATAATTTTTTCCAAAATAGGACAGGTAAGGGAAGAAAACTAAATAAGGTTGTCATAGATCTTAAATATTTGATCATCCAACACCAACATGTCCTCACAAATAATGTGATTGTCATGATTTATTACAATTGCATCTTTTTTTGCTATAACATTCTCATAAGAGGGGAAGATGTTGGGGGGCGAATGTAGACTAGTTGAAGTGGTATTTAGGTAGGTTTCAATGGTCTCTTCTTGTTGTGTTATGTGATCATCATGATTACCTATGGTTGTGTCCTCCTGTTTAGTGATGTATTTCCCAATAAGATAGGTAGGAAGAGAGAAACAACTAGGATTCTCAAAACTCTCATTGATTGGTTCTTCTAACACCAAAATATCTTCTTCACAAGTAGGAGAGATATTAGGAGAAGAAAAAATATGATTGTTATGATTGTCCAAGATTGTATTCTCTTTCACTAAAGAATTCTCATAGGGGGAGATGAACGTTTTCTTAGCACGCTTAGAAAGGTAAGATACTAACATTGTTTGACCAAAAATAAAAAGTACTTTTATCCAATGTATACAAAACTTATTAAATCCAAATAATGTGTATCCAAAAATGAAAAGAACTTTTATCAAACTTATGCAAAGCTTCATGAATGTAAACATTTTGTATGCCAAAGTGAAAAGTACTTTTATCCATATTATACAAAGTTTCAGAAATGTGAACATTTTTAGATCTGATGGTTTTTGCTACTGAAATGATTTAGGAAGGATTCAAAAATGACTTCACTAAATGGATGATTTTGACCTAGATGCATAAAACAAAAGTTCTTGAATCTTTCTATACTAATACTATAGGTTACCAACAAGCCTAGGAAGTACAGAAAATCACCAAAAAACTCAGAAAAGTTAGTTTTTGTAGGCCTCCAAGTACTCATTCGCCTAGCTAGGCGTATGAGTCCCACTTAGGGTTTTTGACAAGTTCAAATAGTGAAAAATAGACAACAAAGAATACCCAAAATCCTGGGAAAAATAATTTTACCATCGCCCAGATGGGCGAATGAGTCCCGATTAGGGTTTTTACACTAAATTCTAAGTTTTTTCTAAGGTTTCTAGATTATATGTTGACTTGATTGTTTACACTTATAGATTTTTCAATGAAATTAAATTATTTAAGATGCTAAAATGAAACCTATATGCACTTTTCACTAATGCAATGTTTAAAAGCACTAAATGCAAATTAACTAATGTAAATCTAATGCAAAGTTAACCTAGATCTAGGACTACAATCTTCTTCAAATCTGAAATTCAAGTGTCCAAAGATCGAGTTCACCAAAATGAGCCGAAGGAAATAGGGTTCCACCTTTCGGAAGATGGAACTAGGGTTTAGGACCTATTTCACTCTTGGTTCTTTAGGAAGCCCTAGAGATCCCTCAACCAAGACACTCAATTGAGGGAAGGGCTATTAGGGAGGTTTTGTTAGGTATCATTAAAAGGGGGTTCACCACTAAGAAAATTCTTAGAAAGAAATATATGAAAGCAATATGAAAATATAGCTATATGACCTAGGAAATGAAACTTAAAATCAGAATAAAAAACCGAGGATGACATAGAAGTACCTAGAAGGTTGGAGATGACTAAACAAGATTTGAGAAGATTGAATTTTGTTGTTGCTAATGCACATACAAGGAATCATATATACCAGACTAGGTTATTTAGTCCTGGTCTAGGGTTTGTGGGAAAACTCTGGAATCTCCTTGTGACTAGTTTGAATATGTAGAAATCTAGCAAAAAGGCTATTCTAGGACTCATATGCCCAAACTATTGCAAAGTGTTCTGCTTTTTCGCAAAGTGTCTGAGGAGTATCTAATTTTGAATTGAAACTTTGTGAGCCTTTGAAGATGGATTAAATAAGCACTTTCCCGCTGGTCTCATGTAAATAAATTGGATATATTTCTCTAAATCTAAGTTTATGTGAGCCTTGACTTCTTATGACAACTTTTGCAACTTTACAATTTTTGTACTTTTGAAGGCTTCAAATCCACTTTTTCTTCAACCTATAAACCCACAACATACAAAGAGAGGGAAAAAAGTGGTTTTTTTAATGGAATAGGGGTTTTCCTTGGTCAAACCCCATTTTGGTAATCAAACCTTAATGAGATATGAAGCATGAACAAAATGAAGCATGAAACATAAGATGAAACAATAAAACCATGTTTGAAACCTTGTAGATCTACAAACAAGCATGAAGTGGCCTCAATGGATGTAGATCTTGATCATGATTCTTGATGAATGATAATGCCTTTGAATACTTGAATTGATCTTGAACAATACATCACAACATTAGCTCAAAGCCACATGTGTGATGCACTAAGTTTTTGACATGATGCCTGAATCTTGAATGCTGCTTCAAATGCTTGATGATTTTCTCTTAAATGCTTTCTTGAATACTCTTGAATGCTCTACAATGCTCTTGTGAAATCTTAGGATGCTTGACTCAAAATTGCTAGGTGAAACTAAGTGAAATAGCCTTGTATTTATACTTGTTTATGCCAAATTTCTCGAAATTACAACACTACAAGCTGACATCAGATCTAGGAGGATAAAAGCTCACCAAGAATTGAATTCAAAATATGTCCAAGCTAAAGTGGGACTCATATGTTAGTTGGGGCATATGAGTCCTAGTATCCTAAGCTTGGGACACAAATTACAAGAAATGCTAATTTCTATGCCATATTCAGGATCAAACCTTGAAACCTAGGTGGGACCCATATGCCCAAGGTGGTGTATGAGTGCCAAATCACTAAATCTGGGATGCACAACCCAAGAACATGAATTATGATTGGTCATTTAATAAATTACAAAATTATCCTTAGAGAAATGCATTAAATAAGGCTTGTGGATGCAAAATAGGACCAAATAAGGCATAAAGAAGCACAATTTTAGAAGGGAGGGCCCAAACAAGTGTGAAAATGTAAAGGGATACATTTTTATACACTATAGGTTATATTACTTAATCTAAATAATGTTTGAAATAAAAATGAATGTGGGACATGCATGAAGGCTTAGAATAGTTGGAAAACATCTGTTGATGGTCTCACGTTACCATTCAAATGATTATACACTCATCTTCCAACTTTGGTAGACTGTAGAACTAGCTAGGTCTAAAAATCCATTATGGTTTAATACCACTAGATAATTTAACACTAGGTTTAGTTCTTTTTGATATGCATCTAGATACCTTGTATATGCATTAGGGTCAACACACAAGCATTAAGAAGCTTGGTGTCAATTTCCTAAGGCATATCATTAACTTTAAGTAATGCACACGACAATTGCACTTGATTATCCTATAACATCATCTACCACCTCACCTTCCTCCCTTTTTGAGTTGATAAGAAGCTCCTCCAAACTAGCCTTAATATCATTATTTTCCACTAACACCTTAAGTACTACAAAATAAAAACCTTTTCAAATTTCTTTATCCACCTAAATTTTTCTTGTAAGATCCCTTTCTGGTGCCACTTGGAACAACATTCTTACTCACTGCTTGCACCACAATTTTGAGCTCACACCATCAAAATTCATTGCTTTCCATTTTGAACTTTTATAATTGTTCTTAACTATTATTCCATGAATAGGATGCATATCATTGTAAAATTTATTTCTCATGTTCTCATTTTTTTTTATTTTTTGGCATGGAGATCTTGTAAAATGATATAGTGCCTTGACTATCTAGCTAAAATTATCTTATTCATCTAAATCTAAAGCCAAATAGACATTATCTAGTTGGTTCTCTATTCCTATTTTCTCCCTAGTAATAACTAAGCACTTAGATAGGTATAAACCAAAAAAAATTCAAAGTTATCTAAAAATCCCAAATTTAGAAAGTTATCTCATTAAACTCCCAAACTATTGCATGTAAAAGATGTATACTCTAAGAAACTATTATTTTTTATATAGTAATATGGAGACTACAAAATATGGATACAATTGATAGTTAACATAATATTTTCAATGACCAGTTCATTGTTATCTAATCCATTATGTATTATGTAGTTCCTAGAATATCCTAAATGTTGTTGATTATTTATCCTATTCATTCCAACTTTGTTCAATCTTTTTGCTACTTGATTATGAGGTGCTATTTTTGATAGATTGCAATGCATTTTCTATTATTGTAGACACTTAAAAATTTCTTGATGGATCACATTGGCTAAATAACATCATTTCATCCTAAAACACATCCTCTTTTCACTTAATTGATTAAATTAGCCTAGCTATTTAATTAATTGCCTTATTTTCATCTATTAATCTAATTGACCTAATTAGGTTAATTCATCCCCTTTCATGCTAACATTTAGTCTTACTAAATTAAATACATCATGTTATTTAATATAAATCCCTAAAGTCCTCTTATTTAATTAAATAACCCTAAGTTATTTAATTAAATGTCATATCACCTTCCCCTTTTCATTAAATCATTTTATTTAATGAATATTTTCTAAATCCCCTAATTTGCATAATTGAAACTTTATTTATTTATCAAATTACTAATAAATCTAATTCCCCCACTTGCGAAGGAGTATTCCAAGGGAATATTCCTCCTTTACACATTCTTCCAAAAGGAATATTCCCAAGGAATATTACTTCCCCTTTTTCACTATTCCTTCTTAGTTCACACTCAGAAAAAAATCAAGAAGTGCAAATCAGTGCCTAGGCAGGACATGGAGGAGGTCATGGAATTACATGACAAGATTATTTCCAAAGACCTGGAAGTGGCTAGAATGCTTACGAAACTTCTCTAATGGCCACTTGTTCTATTATTTTCATTTGTTTCTTTGTGTTTTTTTTTTTGATGGGTTGTTGATGTCTCTTTAATCATCTTGTTTTGGTGTTTTGTGTGGGTAGCCTATTGCTTTATCTTTGTTGCCCCTGTTCTTTTTTGTACAGGGTTTCACATACCCTTCAAACTTGTTTATCATTAATCAAAAACTTTTTTTTAATTTTCTAAAATATCTATTTCCCTCACCCATCAGAATATCCCAAAGAATATTATCTTTTCTCACTCATTTATAAAATTGAATATTCTTACAAAGCTTCATGTGCAAGTTAACTTGTGACCTCTTGTATAGGTCAAAAGTGTGTTTGTTTGGATGAACGTAAACCCTTTATTAAATATCAATTTGCATTTTCATCCCTTGACGAGAATCCATGATCCATGCCTCCGTATTCTTTCATTTTTTACATTTGATTAGCTTTTTCAATATTAGCCCTTCATTTTTCATTTGCTTTCCTATAAATAGAGCACTAATTGGAGACAAATGGATCCATCCCTTACTAAAAAACTTATGCTGTTAAAATAATTTTCACTTGCACTCACATTTAACATAATTTTATCTTTATTTGATTACATATTAGCTTAGCTTCCATTAATGGCTTCCATGATAACATAGATGCATACATTTAGCTTATTTGTTAATTAGGATTTTAATAGTTTGAAGCTTGCATACATTTAGAGTAGATTTTCATACACCCATATTGATCAGCTTAGCATAAATCATGTTAAAATATCTTTCACCATATTCATTTAGCTTTAAATCATGTTTTCATACACCTCTATCAATGGTTTCATCATTTTTCTTCAATAAAACTAATTGAAACAAGCTCATTATCCAAGGGATTGGGAAAGGGTCACCATTCAACGTCAATGTGACACCACTTCCCCAATAGGATAAGTTTTAATGTCTTAGATTAGAGGTTTGTCAAACTTTCATGATTTAGAATGTTAGTTTTAATGGTTTCTTTGTATTTGTTTATAGTGAATGATCTTATTGGGATTCATGCTTAGTGGGTTGAATATGTCTCGAATTCATATGGATTGGGTGTAGCTAACCTATACTAATATCATTGGTCACATTTTGGCGCTAGAAGGAGGGAAAACTTTAATGTTTTATGTTTTTTTTGGAGAAATTTTGGGTTTAATCTCTTAAAAGCATGATTTTCCTTAATTTTTAATGAATTCTATATGACTAATCTTGCAAAAAGGTTGTTAGGTTTTGAAGATATCATGTTTGGCTTTCCAAAACATTTTATGATTTCAAAATTGATCAAGATTTGAGGAAGTTGTCATTATCTCAAGTTTATATCCATCAATAATTTTTTCGTATTTTTTTTTAAAATATGGGTTTAATCTCTTAAATAAATGATTTTCCTCAATTTTTAATGAATTCTATATGACTAATCTTGCAAAAAGGTTGTTGGGTTTTGAAGATCTCATGTTTAGCTTTCCAAAACATTTTACAATTTCAAAATTGATCAAATTTTTGAGGAAGTTGTCATTATCTCAAGTTGTTGTCCATCATTAATTTGGTTGTTTTTTATTTATTTTGGGTTTAATATCTTAAATGCATGATTTTACTTAATTTTTAATGTTTTATATATGACTAATCTTGTAGAAAGGTTGTTGGATTTTGAAGATCTCATGTTTAGCTTTGCAAAACATTTTATGATTTCAAAATTGAGCAAGATTTGAGAAAGTTGTCATTATCTCAAGTTATTATAATCTAATTTTCTAAAAATGTTTCTCAAACACTTGAAAGGTAAAAATGAATTAGCTTTCAAAGTTGGATAAAATTAAACCAAACAACCTCACATTTAGTTTAAATCTTGACATGTGTTTTAAATTTTTGATTTCATTTGATTTCTAACATATCTCTAACTTCTTGTTTTGGTTTTTAGACTAACTAGGTTTTGCAAGTTTGGACAATACAACTTGAAGAAAAGAAGTATACTATTATCATTTGAACTATAATTTTAACAAGCGGCTTGACGCTTTTGGGGAAAATATAACCCAATTTCTTATGCTTTTCATTTTATGCTTTATGACCTCACTAATTTTTATTTGGGTTTAAAAAGAATGCTCAAACGAGACTAAAATTGAACCCTCACTTCATCATTTTACTTTGGGCCTAAAATTGAACAAGGAAACTTAACAATTTGTTTGGTGCATAAAATAAATTCATCTTAGCTTTAGAGGTTAAAATGAATGAGTTATTTCTTTTCTTTGGCACGCTTGTAGTACGTATCCAGTCCCCTTGCACTTCATGAGATCTTGGATGAAGAGAAATAGTCCAAGTGTACTTTGTTGTTTGTGTGCACTTATAGTACGTATCCAATCCCCTTGCGCTTCATGTGATCTTGGGTGAAGAGAAATACTTAAGTACACCTTTATGCTTTATGTCACCTGTAAGAGAGGACTTACTATGAGACACACCTTGCAATGGGAAACTCATAGGAAAATTCTTCCAAGCATGTTTACTAGCGAGCTATATTAAAGGTTGGGAAATCATGAGAAATTACCTTCTATCTTAGATTGTATAACATACTACACCTAGTGCCATTCCTTAAGTGGCAAAGCAGGTGTGTATATGGTTGGGTGTTCTTGGTTTGTTACTAAGAACCATTTTTTTTAGTTACCAAAAATCCTTAATGCTTGTTGGTTTAAGAAAGGTCATTTTGAAGCCACCCCACATTTGTACTATTCATTGTTGAAACAAAAAAATCCTTTGGATCTTATGATATTTAGGATTTTGAGATCTGGTGGTCACAAGAAATGTGTGCTATGGAGGGGAGCCAATTCCTCCAAATCTCTAACTATTCACATTATCTTAGTGTTTGGAGAAATCCAAGTGGGGAATCAACAAGTATGGCCATTCAACCTAAGTGGTAAATGATTGTGAGTCAGTTTAATACTTTTCTTGGTTCCAAAACATTGCAAACAAACATTCACAATCTTCATCAAAATTTTAAACCCTTTGGTCCAAGTATGGATACCTCTTGAAATAGCCTTGATATTAATGATTGTCCTAAGGATTTCTATCCTTAGAGATTTCTAAATGTCTTGACTTATATCTCGATGCATACTTTCCAAAGTTCACATAACCAACTATGGCTTGAATTTCATCATTTTCACAAAATGAACATTTTGAAATTTATGATGTTTTTTGACAGACATTTAGTTTGAAAACATAATCAAGACAAGTGTTTGTGGTAAAATAAATTCACTTAAGCAAGATAAATTGGAAAATTGAACACCACATGACCATTTGGAGACTGATTTCTCCCGTTGAACAACCCAATATTACACCTACTATTATTCAACCAAAATTTGAACTCATTGAAGGAGAACAAACTGATATCATTAACAACTTGAGAAGCTTCACTTTTGAAACAAAATAAACACCAACCCAATGGATAAATGCAAAAAATTTCATAGATGAATAAGAACAAACTGATATTCAAGCTAGAAGGCTCATAGCACCACCACCTGCATTGCAATATAAATACCTTCCTTTCTTCCATGAACTTGAAAATTTTCTAAATATTCTCATGCAAAATCAAAATCCCCAAGAGAAGGTCTATAGGCCATCATTTAAAACTTAGGCATCTTACTCCAAAATCTCTCAAAAAACACCATGTAACACTTCACCAAAATAGAACCAAGTTGTTATACAACTTCTACAAACATGTTTCAAGGAACAATCCAGAATTGTATATGTTCTTTTTTGGTCAAAATCTTGGTCTTTTTCACGATAACAAAAATATCTAAAACATTGGGTCTTTAGGATTTGAAAACTTTAGAGGTATAACATGTTTTTCACTACCTTGGTCTTGTCAAACTAAGGTTCACTTTGGGTTAAAATTGGGTCAAAACATTTCATCCACCCTATTAGGTCTCAAAAATGCAAGTTTTGAACCTCAAGAGGGTGCCAATCTCTTGATATGTTTTAGGCAAATGAATAGGTAAACTATGGGTGATAATCCCCTACTCTTCAAGCTCTACTAGACCTTGGGGGTATACCTGAATGATGAGGCAGATTTGATTGTTTAGATGTGATCCTAATTTGGGAAGTCTACTCACTATGGCACACAGATGTGAGGTAGATGTAATAGTTTGCTGACTAATTCCTAATGATAATACTTAAGGGTGTAAATAGAGTTTATGTAATATCATTCTAGAGTGGACCAATGCCTAATATAATTGGGTGAATGGAGTTAGGAGTGTATGGTAATGATGGAGATAGGCTTTGTAAGATGGGTGGATTTACTCAACTTAACTCGAATAGTTGGGCACTTTAAGTGTTTGCACCTTGTGCAAACGTGCAAGTATGTTGGTTATTTGGAATCTTCTTAATGATCCTAGTGATATCCCCCTATGCTACTATGAAGTTATGAAAGAATTTAATTCAAATGTGAAGGAAAAAAATTAAGGTTATCTATTCAAAAGAACTTTAATCCAAGCAGGAACCTATTAAATTTGATCTCCTAAAAGGAATTTTAATTCTTCTTTGCATAGAAACCAATTGACAACATCACACAACTACAACAATTGTGTATTGACAAGTTAGATTTATTTTCACACATTTAATCTGAATCGTATAAGTAGACCACCCTAGAGACAACCAAATAACATATAAGCATGTATATCCACACAATAGTTGAACACTTGAAAGAAAATGAATAATTATGCATAACCTTCTCCATTGTATTGATCTTCAAATAATATGCATTATAACAAAATATTTAATATGAGATGAAATGTGTGAATGGGTGCAATCTATCTTCTTACTAATGCCTACTATAATGAAAATGGAATGATATGATCCTTTTTTATCAAGTCCCAGTCTCTCTTTTATATATGAGAGGCAATAAGCTACAGGCCCGTTTACAAAAAGGCACGATGCTTGATAACTAAAATTAACATAACTGAAAACACAATAATTGTGCAAGTGAATGCACCCATCTGTTAATCTTCAAGAAGATGCTTGTGACCATTCAAGATCTATTCAAGGATCCTACTCCATGATAATGCACCAACTACAATGTGTACTCTCCTTATGGTGTTGGCTGGTCTTCACTAAATATTCCTCAAAGTATAGATAGTGTGATCTACCATACCAACTATCCCATAGAAAATTCCACATTTGTATAGGCTTGTAGTTCCCATTTTCATCCACATCCTTTATTCTCAATTATTCACCCTAGAACCCCTTGACCCAACCTTCATGTAGGAGCAAATGTATAAATAGAGAATAGTGTTTGAAATTAAGGTTGTCACTATTGTTTTTGATCCTTTCCAAGCCCTGATTCAAGGAATTAGCTAAATAGCTAGCATAGTCAAATGGTCTGACATCTTTGCTTTATATATCTACAACCAATACCATTGGTGCAATTGACATAAGAGGTGGAACCAAGCTACTCCTAACACTTTTCCAACTGAATGATAGGTATATTGAAAATACTCTTCAAATGAGTATTCATGAAAGGGAGGTTTTTCGTTGCTAGAGAAACTTCTAAGTTGGCTCCCTTCATCCCTGGGCCTATGTAAGGGTAGCTTACATCTTTTATAACATTTTTCCATGTGGTTGTACTCTATTAGGATGTCTCTGATTTTGAATGGAAAATTTAAAGAATACTCCAATTAAAACACATTAGATATGAGATCTTTAGAAATAACGAGAATGTCAACCCTGTCATGTGATTGGATGGTCCTTCTTTAGGGGTCATATTTGCTAGCAAGAGCTTTAATCAGCTCTGTATTGACAATCACATTGGGCACCACTAATATTTCTAAGTTCAATCTACATGGATTGCATACTACTTGGAACCTATACTGTTTCCTATAATGGTACATAAATAACTCATATCCCCATCATGGTGTCCACACATCTCCTAGACCTTTATGCTTGTCCCATAACTTATCCATAGAAGGATTTGATTGTGCCCTCCTTTTGGGTCTTGATCTCGACCCATGGCATTGTACTATTAAGTCTTGATTTAGAAGTATTTTCTTTATTTTTTGTTTCTTAGCCTTCATTTTTTTGTGCTTTCTTCCATTGTTTAAACCTCAAGGTTTTATGAAAGTAACTTCTTAGTTGGGTTTTACGTACTTACTTGAATTTTTTTTTCTTTGGCATTGAGCTACACAATAATGGTGAATCCAAAGCTTTTCCTTTCTACTTCTACTTTTAGTGAAATTCTTCAGGTTTTATGATAGATATATGATCAACTTGGAATATAGTTTACCTTAGTTCTGGCTCATAAATTCTCCACTTGTTTCCAATATTGTCATCAAGGAAGATCATTAATTTGAATATCTCGATGATATCACCAAGATGTCACATCAACAAGAAATAATTCTTATCGCTGCATCGACAGGAATATGATTCTCCTTTCATCGATAACCACCCTTTCCATTGATGGACTCTTTTCTTTGGGCTATCAGTAGGATGCCATATAATGTCTCCCTGACATGCCCTAGTTCCTCTGATATACGTTCTTAGCATTTATTTAATAGTTCATGGTCTTATCAGGTCATCGGGGTAGCCCATGTTCATCTTCCACCGATAGATGTCACTTCCTCTGATGCCTTTGCTCCCCCATTGTTGTATTGGGGGAACCGATCTATATGTTGTCCTGATAGCCTCTTGTTCCCTTGACAAAATTTTCACCATATGTTGAACTTTTGCATTGCATGTTGTATCACCCCATTAGTGGGACACTATGTTATCTTTCGTCAATATGTTCAAGTGTTTCCGATATGCTTTGTTTGGGCCATCACAGGGATGCTAAAATTATTTCTACCAATGCACTTGTGTTATCACAATGTGTTCACTTTTACTGACCTCGTTGGTGTATTGGGGAGAGTGCCTTGGAATTCTGCCCGATAGGGTGTTGTTATGACGATATTGAGTTGTGGGCCACTTTCATCGGTTGATCGATGGAGCCGTGAGGGGAGTCCCCCTAATGTAATATTTTCAGGCCAATAGTATTGAATTCTTCAAGAATAGGGGCGGTGACCATGGGGTTCTAGAAATTCATGCATATGATCAAATGGTAATGTGGGCCACAAAATGGATCTGTTCACACAAATCTCTACAATTTGTGCTAATCATAAAATCAAAATGTGGTGTATTTCTATAGTATGTGGGATGTGGGTGAGGTGTAGGTTGGTGGATACTAAGCAAAATTTTTAGTCTCAATAGTGGCTCTGATTGGGGATGAATGATCCTTTGGGTCATTGCAAGAATCTAGATGCAATATCTGGGGAGAAAACCATGAAAATGTGATGAAGTGGGGTGGGGGATGGGATGGGTGCCTAAAACTATTGTGCATGGAAAATCATTTTAATAAGTTTTAAAAAAATTTCCATGCACTGGCAATTCTCAACATCATTACTATGCATCGAAATTTTTTTCTAAGAAAAGAAGTGTTTCAGGAATTGTCCATGCACTGACAACTCCTAATCTTCTCCTGACATTTTCTAGATATAGTAAGAATTTTCACCTCATTTTCCTGTGATGACAACAGGACCTAGCCATAGAGCTTCAAATTTACCATGTTTTCCTTTATCTTGACACCTTACATTCCATAACAAGACCATGCCATCCACCTCAAACTTCATGTCCCTAGCCTTTTTGTCAAACAAGTACTTCATCTATGCTTGCATTTTTGTGTTTTGTTCTTGGGCCAAAATTTTGATTTATTTAGTTAATTGTTCCATCCTTTCCTCCATGGGCTCAAGGATGTCCAGGTCTTGTTGGAGTATAAATTTATGGCAAGAAGTTCTGCATAGGCATTCTTTCTTGTGTTTTGTAGACTAGCTCGAAAGGTGACCTACCAATTGACTTCTTTATAGTAATTTTGTCTTCCCATACTACCATCCTCGACTTAAAGTCCCAAGGTTTTTTGTTTTTCTCCAACATTCTCTTAATTATTTTCAGGATATTCTTGTTGCTTGATTCAGCTAGCCCATTTTCATGTGGATAGTAGGGGGAGGCATATGAAATTGTGATACCATACGTCTTATAAAATCTCTTGATTTCTTCTTATTCGAAACACATACCTTATCTATAATTATCCATATAGGTGTCCCAAATCTTGTAATGATGTTTCCCATAAGAAAAATCTATTATAACTTTGTTGGGATGACTTCTACCCATTTCATGAAGTAATTAGTTGCCACCAATATCCACTTGTAACCTCCACTGGATTTTTCTGGTATCTCTCCAATAAAATCAATCCCCCATTGATGAAAGGGAGCTTCAACTTGTAATGGCCTCAGAGGTAGTGCTATGTGGTATTCTATCTTTCCAAAGAGCTTTTGACAAGCCTCACATTTTTTTACATAAGTGAAAGAGTCATTGAAAACTCTAGGCCAATAGTATCCAACCCTCAAGATTTTGTGGGTGGTGGTTTTGGTTGAAAAGTGTCCACCATAGACTCCTTCGTGCATCTCTTTTAGTACATGTTTTCTTGTGACTCATCTAGACATAGCAGTAGCACTCCATCTCTATTTTTCCAATATACATCTCCACCCATGAAGATATGTCTTGAGGCATGCAATTTCAAAGTCCTTTTCTAATTTTCATTCAAATTCTCACAACACTTTCTTTTTTCAGGTAGTGCATTATGTTAGTATACCAAGGGGTGTGCTCTATGCTTGCAATCATATCCTCT
The DNA here is from genome assembly GCA_007115665.2 of Sequoiadendron giganteum. Taxonomy (NCBI): domain Eukaryota; kingdom Viridiplantae; phylum Streptophyta; class Pinopsida; order Cupressales; family Cupressaceae; genus Sequoiadendron; species Sequoiadendron giganteum. The sequence goes on from CM021109.1 coordinate 546,515,522, forward strand.
TCTCCTTCTATGTTGCATATTTGAGATGCCTCAAGGTTTAATTCGGCCATTAATTTGGCCAAACCTTGACCCCTAACTAGTTTAGTGATTTGAATTTCAATATTGAATTCTTGAATTTTATTAATCCATCGCCACCTTCTTCCTATGACTTCAGTTTGTACAAATATGTCTTTGAGTATAGTGTTGGGAACACATGCAATCACTTCTACTCCAACCAAGTAAGGTCTAAGCCCTTCACTACCTTCACAAGTGCATATGCTTTCTTTTTTGTAATATCATATTTTAGTTTAGCTCTTTGGAGGCACTTACTAAAAAATGATATAGGTTGCTCATGTCCTTCATCATTCTTTTGTAGCATTACTGTTGCTATTGTGTGGTATGATGCAAATGAAAATATCTGAAAGGGCTTGTTGAAGTCAATAGATTTTAACACTAGGGATTCCTTTTTTTCCCTTCTGATAGATATTAATATGTCTAGTGCTTCTGCAGTCCAATCAATCTTAGCCCCCTTTTTTAGAATTCTCAAGATGGGCTTGGAGCAAAATTTGAGATAAATCTTCTCACAAAGTTTATTTTTTTGAAGAAATACTGGATGGCTTTTATACTCTTTGGAATAGGGATCTTGTCTATGGCTTCCACCTCCTCTAGATCAATCCTAACTCCATCCTTGGATACTATGTGTCCCAATAAATTTCCCTCTATTACAGCAAAATGACATTTCTTAGGGTTAAGGGTTGTACCATACTCTAGGGCTTTAATGAAAATATTCTCAAGGTGTAAAACATGGTCTTCTGCTTTCTTGGAGTATGCAGTCAAGTCATCTTGCTACACCACCATGATTGCATTGATTAGATTAGTGAAAGCAACATCCATGGCTCTTTGGAATGTTTCACCAACATTCATTAGGCCAAATGGCATTCTCGACATACACATATGTGCCCCAAGGGGTGGTAAATGTAGTCTAATATTGTTATGATTCTTTCACTTTTACTTGGTTATATCCCAAAAATCCATCCATCATGGATAATAGTTTGCAGCATGTTACCCTCTGCAACATAGCCTCCATATTCAGAAGTGGGTAATTATCTTTTAGAGATGATACATTCAAATTTTAAAAATACACACATAGCCTTATATCCCCATTCTTTTTTTTAACATGTACTAAATTAGAGACCCAAGTGGAATGCCTAATGGATTTGATAATACCTCCCTACTTGAGCTTCATAAGTTCCTCATGCATTTTAGGTTCTAGGGTTGGATATATTGGTCTTTATTTTTGTCTAAATAGTTTTGCATCAAGCTTTAATGGGATCTCATGCTGGAACAAATCTTCTTTGTATGCCTTAAGTTCATCATACGACCATGCAAAGACATGCTTGTATTTCCTTAACAATGCAATCAACATATTTTGATGGTAGGGTTTATCGTTTTCCCAATGTATGCCTTTTTTGGGGCCAATTTAGTCCCAAGATTGATTTCCTCGACATCATCCTTTCTCATTGGTGTTTGCTTCATCAATTCTCTATCATTTCCATCAAACACCATCTCAAGTGCAATCAATCCCTTAGGAAGTTTTTTTTTTTGAGATGAACAACTTCCTGGCCAAACACTATTTGTTTTCCATTGATTTCTTCCACAAATGCATTAAAGTCAATTTCTTGGGCCTTATACTGATCTATGCAGTCTATGAACTTGATCAGGTATGTTTTATCATTAAAAAGCTGTCAATTGTATATATTGTAAGGGACTACTAGTCAGCTCTTGATCTCAACCTATGAATTTCCTACTAAGGTGACATCATCTTTCCTCAAGGCCACATTTGCCAAGAAATCAGCCATTAGGTTTTTGGATCAGTCAAGCCGCTCATTAGAAAAAGCATCAAAGAGCTCAATAGTATCCCACAACATTACTATATTTCTTTAATATTTTATTTTTTGTAGAGTACTTTGATCTTACTTGTGAAATAACTAACTCAAAGTCCCCAAGAATAGTTAGAAGTTTGATCCCATGTTTGAGGGCCATATTCAAGCCCAACAACAAGGCTTAATATTCTACTATATTATTCATGCATTCAAATATCAACATAAATGAATATTTGAAATTTATACCTTCTGGTGAGATGAAAACAATCCTTGATCCATTTCCTTCTCTACTGTAGGCTCCATCAAAGTACATTTTCCATATTCCATGTTCATTTTTGGACACATGCCTAACAATTGGGTATGTGTTTAGTATCTTTGGGTTTGAATGTTCAATTCTAAAACTTCCTAGGTCTACATCACAAAATAAATTCTTTTGATTGGGGTTGAATAGTTCAATTACATGTTCAGACCTAGGTTCTCTATATAATTTAACTTCTTTTCCATTTACAAGTATAGTGGCATATGACAAATCTAGTTGAACATTCCCACCAACTTTTGTAGTCCATTGCCTTGAAAATATCATCCCATAGTAAGGAGGGGTGTCAACCACAGTGATTTATGTTCTATATGTTTCCTCTAGATATGATGCCAATTTTAACTCTACATCCCATAGCACTCCAACTACATGGACTGATCTATTATCCATAGCATAGCATTTCCCATATGTGGTGTTTACCCATAGGCCTAATTCCTTCATGACAACCAGAGGCATAATGTTGATTGCTTCCCCTAAATCTATCATGCAATTTTTTATTAGTTTCTTATTTATCACCAAGATTGTATATAATGGATCAATGTGGGATGGGTTCTTTATGAGGGTATCTCCTAAATATTCTTTTGGTTCTTTTAAATTTTCTCTTTCTATTTCTGAGATGTGTTAGTGATCATTCTAAGGCAGTATCTCTAAATTCATCAATATTCATCAATTCCATCATGGGGACTGCCATTTCTATCTGAGCCAATGTTTGGGCCATGTCAAATGCAAGGTCAGTGATCCCTTGTTCACCCTTGTCAACTTCAGTGATCTTCTTCCCCTCAGTTTGGGTTTTGTTATCTTTTGATATTTTCTCAGGCTCAATGTTTGCAGTCTCCCTCTAAACATTTTTTTGATGCTTCTTCATTTCATCCTTCTTCTAGCTAGATGGGATACTGTCTTCATTATTATGCTCCTTTATGAACATGCTTCTTGGTATTCCTTGATCCTCCTCTATGGGTCTACTTCTCAGGTTGTATTTCCTTCCTTTTTCCTTAGCCACAACTTTTGCTATAATATCCCTATTTTCTTCCTGTGTTGGCATTCTCAATTGAAACTGAGGTGTTATGTTATATGCATATACAATTTCTTATATATTTTCTTCTTGATCAGAGAATACATATTTTTCTATATTCACATTGTGTTTTAGATTGTCAACATTATATTCATACCCTTCATAACCTTGATGAGATCTCCATCTTAACATGTTCACAATGTGGTCATCCCTGTCCTACTCCTATAACCACTCATCTTGATAAGCTCAGGACTACACAATTCTTAGGAGCATGAGGTCTACTACAAGGGGAACACCATGGTGTAGTGTCTAGTGCATGTACTCCATGCCTCTTCAAGGGATCGGGTGTTTCTTTTCAATTTGATTTTGTTACTAGTTTTGCATCTTTCTAGGTAGTATTATAAGGCATGTCATGCAATCTTGGTCTTTCATTTCTATATTGATTCTCTTGTCTATTCTAGAGATTATTAGGATTTTGAGGGATCCTAAGGTTATCCCTTTTTCCCACCATGCTAGCAGCCTTTCTATTATTTTCAATGGTTAAGGTTGTCTTTTGTGCTTTAGCCAGACTCCTATGGTTTTTTTTCTAGAGCTCATATCCTATTTTAGGGTTAAAGGCTTTTAAATAGATGCTTTTATTTGTTGGGTCAGCTAAGTTGGAACCATGTGGTATTCTATTATAGATCTTGTTGAACCTTTGATTAAACTCGTAAACTAATTCATTTTGATTTTTTTGAGTACTAGCTAATTCATGTAGGGAAAATTCAGAGGTGCATTGGTTCCCATATTATTCTAGGAACTCACCTTGGAAGTCTGCTATTGATTTGATTGGATCATTAGGAAATTTTTTGAACCAATCCCTTGCTTCTTCAGTTAGAGACTCACGAACAACCTCATTGTTTACATCCTCATATCGCATGTTCAAATCTTGAACAAACGCATTAAAATTTCTTATATTTTCTTTTGTTATTGTTGCACTACTCCCTGTGAATTTAGGGACCATATTTCTCCATTTTCTATCAATGGGATATAGATATAGTTGATTTCCTATCAGATCAAACTATTTATTCATGATTGTGGGGTTTTGTGGACAAGGGTTTTGAGGTGGTGGATTGGGGTAATATTGGAGTCCATATGGAGGTTGAAAAATATTTTTGTGGATGTGTTGATGAGCATGTATATTTTGTGGCACATGTTGCTGATGGGATGGGACATGGTGTTGTCTAGGTGGTAGATAATATTGTGGGATGTCACTTGTACTCTGTGATGGCGCATTTTGTGGGGTTATATTGGATTGCACATTCTGGTTTTACCTAGTCGTTGTGTTATGGGGTATTTTTGAGGTGCCTTGAGCACCTATACTCTACAATGATCCTTGTGCATTGATGCTACCTCCTTATTTATGAGGGATAATATAATTTGATCATTTGGATGCTTGAATGTCTAATTGAGTCATCTATTGATCATTTTCCTGAATCCATTTTACCATTTGTTGTATCCTTTTAATTTCTTGTTCCTACCACTGCAAATGTACTTCCATCTCTTGATTGGTCATGTGACCATAATTTTAAACATGGGAAGAATGATCTGTGGGCCCACATTGAGTCTCTCCTCCTTGTTGCAATAGTAGATTGTGGTCATACTGATGTTGTTTCTACATTTTTTTTGCCTCAAGTTGGGCCTTAAACTCCTCGTCTCTTTGAGGATCAACCTTCCATCAAAGGGTTGGATGACTAGTGTCCTCTTGTCCAAAGGGGGTATGAGGATCATTGTTATGGAATTCTAATCCCTGCAATGGTTTAAAACTATTGTGTGTTGTAAATATTTGTTTTGATGAGTTCTCCTTATCTGCACTTGTTACATATACTTCATCATATCCTACTTTGTCCTTGGTTTTATGTACATCAGGTTTTGAAGGGGGAGACCCATGCTTATCTATCCATAGAGTATCATTTTTGTTAGGACTTTCCTTGTGTAGAGATCTTCTACCATTCATCATAGTGTACCTTTGATGTCTATGATCTAATCTCTAAGTTTTGATAGTTATTTAATCAGTCATAAACTTCTGATAGAGTCACCACCTACTTGTATCTTAGTAGGAAAGAGATCTTATATTTACCATAGCGAAGTATTTTATTAAATACTTACTGAGAGTGTAAATGTTGTGACTCTATGGAAGGCCCTGATTGATTTTTAGGCTCTAGATATGACGATTTTCTTTCTTAAATAGTTCCCAATAGAGTAGCCAAACTATTAGGTCTCAAAAACATAGGTTTTGAACCTCAAGAGGGTTCCAATCTCTTGATACATTTTAGGCTAACGAACAGGGAAACTATGGGTGATAACCCCCTAATCTTCAAGCTCTGCTAGACCTTGGCACATATACATAAATGATGAGGAATATTTGATAGTTAAGATGTGATCCTAATTTGGGAAGTCTACTCACTATGGTACACAGATGTGAGGTAGATGCAACAGTTTTCTGATAAATTCCTAATGATAATACTTAAGGGTGTAAAGAGAGTTTGTGTAATATCATTCTAGAGTGGACCATTGCCTAATCTAATTAGGTGAATGGAGTTGGGAGTGGATGGTGTTGGATGTTGTGGTTGTTTTGTTGATATGTAGTTGTCATTGATGTCAAGACTATTAGTAGTGGTGAATCTAAAGGCTGTATATGTCGAGGATATTGAAAAAATTATAATAAATATATTGCAGGAAGCCAGTGAAGCTGAGAAGGTTTGAGTGATGAAAATTTGTGTATGTTGATGATCAGAAGGCACACTCTAAAGGGTTTGTTGTTGATATTATCCAGTATGTTTTCTGAAAGTTTCAGTGGTACGCATCAAGAATTGAGGAAGTTATGAATGTCTGTGTTCCTACACTTATTTAGTTACTATAGCAAGTGTTTCTGGAAGATGAGATTGCAATTCTAATGAATTGGTTAATTGTGTATGTTCATGAGGTGTTCAGTGATGTTTCTAGATCATTCTCTATTAGTTTGGTACATTTGTGTTGATTGACGTGTTCGTGATTGAAGATTTTCCTTGTGTGCTTAAGGTTTTCATGTTCTTCGCCGACATGATGGTGGTAGTGTGTTGTGGATCCTTATGGATTAATATTGTATTGTTTGGCATGTTTGAGGATGTTGATTTAGGTCCTCACTATGCTGTGACTAACTTAGGTTGGTGTGCATTAAGATTTGTTCATGTATTGAGGCCAACAGTTGTAATTTATTCTTTATTTTTGGCTGACAGAGTTGTTGATGTAAATCTGTGTAGCGTATATATAAGAGTGATTATTTACTCATTTTGTAGTATGTTCAATGTATGCTCGGTGAATGTATGTGATTTATATGAAAGATATGTGTGAATAAATATCAAATCATTCGAGTGTAGAGCAGAGTGTGAAAGAGATTGAGCAAAGTATGAAGAAGTGTTTATGTGCCTAACCAAAACTATAATCAAGCTCTTATAGAAGCTAATTTCTCAGTTCAACCTCATCATATGGATTTAATTTGATTGTCTTATGTAAGGCAGTGAGCCTTCCCTTTGAGTAGTGAGCTCTAGGAAGTGTGCTTGAATGCATGTGCATTCCCTATTCATTTCTTTCATTATACTTGGTGTTCATGTGTTTCTAATGTGTTTTTGATTCATGATTTCACTATTAATTATCAGATCTAATATTACAAGTTGTTTAAGGTTGAATAAGCTTAATTTATGTAACAACTGATTCACCCCCCCTTCTTAGTTGTTTATCCTTGTAATGCCAACAATTTGTATCAGAGCTAGTTACTTTGAATAATTCTAACAACTTGAGCTGATCTGAGATAGCATCATACAAGAAGCATAGCCCTAGATTTGATGGTACAAACTACTCTCTATGGAAATTTAGAATGGAGTGTCATTTGAAGTGCATTGGTGAGCCTTTCTATAAGATTACAAAGAGTGCATATACAATTCCTCATAATGGTCTGTTTACTGCTAATGAGATCAAAGAAGAAAAAACTAATACCAGGGCTATAGAAGCATTGGTAAGTGTTTTGACAGATTAAGAGATGACAAATGTAATAGGTCTAGAGAATGAACAAGAGATCTAGATAAAATTGGAAACATTGTATGAAGGAGATGCACTAGTGAAAGTTGCTAAGTTGCAAACTCGGAAAGGTAAGTGGGCGAACATGAAGATGAGTGAAGATGAAAACATCTTTTCCTTCTGGAAAAAGGTAAATGAATTAGTAATGGACATTAGATGTGTTAGTGGAACCTTGGAAGAAGATGATATTGTGGCTAAGATACTTAAATCTGTGCCTAATTCTTACAAAATAAAAGCTCACGATATTGAAGAACTCAAGATAGTAACAAATGTGACACGAGACATGCTAATTGGAAAAAAAAATTCCTTTGAGTTGAGTGAGTTTGGGGAATCCTTTCCTAAGACAGAGACTACATTCAAAGTTACTTTATCCAAAAAAAGACAACAAAGATATGATCCGGGAGAGAGTTCCAGAAAAGCATTCAAGTATGAAGAAGAGATGAAATTGATTGAAGATGAGGAAAGAGAGCTAGAAGAACTGGAAGCACTGATTGTGAAAAGAGAAGCTAGAGGACAAGGTAAGTACAAAGGAAGGATACCTATTAAATGTTTCTCTTGCAGTACGATAGGTCATTTTGCATCAAGATGTCTTGAAAAAGTCTCTAAGTATAAACCTAATAAGATTAGATTTCAAAATAAATGTTATTATGTTGAAGGAGTTACTGATGATGAATTTGATAAATAAACTAGAAATGAAGATGAATGGGTATTCATTTCTATCAATGAAAATGGTTCGATGTCCACTGAATCAGCTAGTAATCAGAATATTGAAAAAGATCTTGTTGCTAGAATTGATGAGAAAGATGAGTGGGTGATCGAAAGTGGATGCTCACATCATATGACTGGTGATAAATCAAGTTTCTAAGCTTTGGAAAGTATGATGGTGGTGTTGTAAGATTTGGAGTAACAATGCTGGTGTGATTTGTGGTAGAGGCACTATTTCTCTTGGTGGAAAATGCAATACTAATGATGTTCTCTATGTTAAAGGATTGAAGCATAATCTGTTGAGTATTGGATAGATGGTTGACAAAGGTTACAATCTTTAGTTTAAAGATGGTAAGTGAGGGATATTGGGAAGCTCGGGAAATGTGATTGCTTCAGGTACAAAGACAAGAAGTAATATGTTTCACTTGAGTATTGCTAGTGAAAGTTGTTTGATTGCTCAAGTTGATGTAAGCTGGTTATGGCATAGAAGGTTGTGTCAACTGAGTTTTGATAAAATTGTCAAAATAAGCTCCACACAAGCAGTCAAATATCTACCTAAGTTAGTAAATCCTTCTAGCACTATATGCAAGGAATTTGAGATGGGAAAGAAGACAAGAATTTCATTTTAGAGAAAACAACATCATTACAATGGAGTACTAGACTTGGTACATATTGATCTATGTGGTCCATCCAGGATCATAAGTCTACAAGGAGAAAGCTACTTTATGTTGCTTATTGATGATTATTACATAATGGTTTGGGTTGCCTTCTTAAGAGAAAAACATGAGGCATTAGAGAAATTCAAAAGCTTCAAAGCTTTGGCAGAAACTGAGATAGGTTTGAAGGTCAAATTTCTAAGATTAGAGAGAGGTGGTGAATTCAGTTCCCGGGAGTTCGATTCAGTCTATGAAGAACATGGAATAAAAAGATAGTTATCTGCTCCCTAGACCCCACAATAGAACATAGTTGTTGAGAGAAAGAACCTAGAAATTTTAGATGCTGCTAGAACTATGATGTTGGAAGGTAACGTTCCTCATTTCTACTAGAGAGAAGCTATAAACATTGTTGTGTATAATATCAACCAGGTGAATGTCAATAGTGATTCTATTAAGACTCCTTTTGAGCTATGGTTTGGTTATAAACCTACTATTAATTATTTCAAAATCTTTGGAAGGAGATGTTATATTAAAAGAGATGAAGATATAGGAAAGTTTGAAGCTAGAAGTGATGAAGGAATCTTTCTGAGATACTCTACTAAGAGCAAATGCTACCGGTGTTACAATTAAAGATTGAAGAAAATGGTTGAGAGTGAAAATTTCAGAGTTGATGAGGAAATTGAAAAATCATCCAGGTATTATAAATATGACTCAGATGACCAAAAAGATAGTACTGATAATGGAAAGAATGTGCAGACACATAATCAAACTCAAAGTATTTCGATGAATCAAGAAAATCATGAAGAAGAAGATAGTGGAAATGCAGAAGAAAGAACAGACCCAAAAACTCCAAGGTATGTAAAGACAAGTCATCTTGAAAGTCAAATCATAGGTGAATAGAACAAAGGTGTACAAAATAGAAGAAGAATTGCAGAAGAATATTGTTAGATATCCAAGACTAAGCCTAACAATGTCAATGAAGCATTTAAAGATGAATATTGAATGGAAGCAATGAAGGAAGAACTGATGCAGATAGAGAAAAATGATACATGGATTCTTGTTGCTAGACCTCAAGACAAAAATGTGACTGGAAACAAATGGGTCTTTCAGAATAAGCTGAATGAACAAGGTGAAGTGATCAGGAATAAAGCAAGACTGGTGTGTAAATGATATGCATAGATGGGAGGTATTGATTTTGAAGAAAATTTTTCCGTTGTTGCTAGAATTGAAGCTATAAGGTTATTTCTTGCTTATGTTACTTTCAAGAATTATCAACTCTATCAAATGGATGTGAAGTCAACATTTCTGAATGGTAAACTAGAAGAAGAAGTTTATGTTGAGCAACCAGATGGATTTTAATTGAATGATGAAAAGGGCATGGTGTGTCGGTTGAAGAAAGCACTATATGAACTCAAACAAGCCCCTAGAGTTTGGTATGCTAGACTAGATAAATACTTGTTGAAGCTTGAATTCAATAAAGGTACTGCTGATAATAATATGTTTTGCAAACTGGATCAAGATAAAGAGTTGATTATTGAAGTCTTTATTGATGACATTATTTTTGAAGGTGATGATGACTTTTGCATGAAATTTGCTAATGAAATGAAAAGTGAATTTGAAATGTCAATGATAGGAGAACTAAAATTATTTCTAGGATTGCAAATTACTCATTTAGATGATGGAATCTTTATTTCTCAGTCTAAATATGTGAGAGAGTTTCTAAAAATTTTTGGCATGGAAGATGCAAAGCCAATTGGTACACCCATGGTAATCAGACACAAACTATCTCAAAATGATGATTCTCCAAAGGCTAATCAAATAAGATATAGGTCAGTGATTGTTGGATTGCTATATTTGACTCAGACAAGACTAGACATTATGAATATTGTGTGCATGGTTTCTAGATATCAAGCCGATCCAAAGGAATCACATGTGACTGCAATAAAGAGAATATTCAGATACTTGAAAGGAACAACTGACTTTGGGTTATGGTATCCAAAGGATGATGATCTTACTCTAAATGCCTTTACAGATGCTGATTGGGTAGGAGATGTAAATGATAGGAAAAGAACAAATGGTGGTGCGTTCTTCTTGGGAAAGAAGCTAGTGTCTTGGCTAAGTAAAAAGCAGAATTCCATTTCCTTATCTACTATTGAGGCAGAATATATTGTTGCTGCAAACAACTGTACCCAAGTGTTGTGGATGAAGTAGATTCTGAGAGATATCAAAGTTGAGTATGATGAGACCATTGCTATATTTTGTGACAATTTAAGTGCTATAAATATTTCTAAGAATTCAGTGCCACACTCAAAGACAAAACATATATCTATCAAGTATCACTTTCTGAGAGACAAGGTGAGTGACAAAGAGGTCAAATTGGAATATGTTCCTACAAAGGAACACATTGCAGATATCTTTACTAAACTATTTCCTAAATATAATTTTGAGTATCTCAGAGGAAAGTTAGGGGTGATTTCCCCTCCTAATCTAAACTAAGATGCAAGTCTTTGTATCAATCTATGGACTTACAATTAGCTCTTGTTTTGTATTGATGTTGTGTTGGTTGCTATTTAGGGGGAGTAGTCAGATCATTCAGATCATATGTGGATAAGAGCATGTGTACCTTTTCCATTGATGTCAAAGGTGGAGAAGAACAATGTGAAAAAATCTTGAAGTAAGGGGGAGAAGAGTCAAGAAAGGGAGAGAAGAGCAATCAGAGGAGAACTACAGATCAAAGGGAGAGAAGTATGTGAACAACCAGTTGTGTTGATGGTGTTATTTTTCACATCATGTGTTTCCATCAATTCCAAAAGGGGATATTGTTGGATGTTGTGGTTGTCATTGATGTCACCACTATTAGCATTGGTGATTCTGAAGACTGTATATGTCAAGGATATTGAGAAAATTATAATAAATATATTGCAGGAAACTAGTGAAGCTGTGAAGGTTCGACATGAAAATTTTTGTATGTTGATGATTAGAAGGCATGCACTAAAGGGTTTTCTGCTAAGCTTATCTAGTATGTTGTCTGAAAGTTTCAATGGTACACATCAAGAATTGAGGAAGTTATTAAGTTTTGTGTTACTATAGTTATTCAGTTACTATAGCAAGTGTTTCTAGAAGATGAGAAAGAATTTTGATGAATTGGGTTGTTGCGTATCTTCTTGAGGTGTTCATTGATTTTTCTAGATCATGCTTTATCAGTTTGGTATGTCTGCATTGATCGACCTGTTCATGATTGAAGATTTTTCCTTGTGTGCTTAAGGTTTTCATCTTCTTGGCCGAAAGGATGGTGGTAGCGTGTTGTGGATCCTTATGGATTAATCTTGTATTTTTTGGCGTGTTTGAGGATGTTGATTTAGGTCTTCACTATGTTGTGGCTGACTTAGGTTGGTGTGTATTAAGGCCAACAGTTGTAATTTATTCTTTATTTTTTGTCGAGAGAGTTGTTTATGTAGATTTGTGTAGTGGATATATAAGAGCGATTGTTTACTCATTTTGTAATATGATTAATGTATTCTTGATGAATGTATGTGATGTATATGCAAGATATGTGTGAATAAAGATCAAATCATTTGAGTACAGAGTAGAGTCTGAAGGAGATTGAGCAAGGTGTGAAGAAGTGTTTATGTGCCCAACTAGAACTGTAATCAAGCTCTTGTAGAAACTAATTTCTCAATTCAACCTCATCATATGGATTTAATCTGATTGTCTTATGTAAGGCAATGAGCCTTCCCTTTGAGTAGTGAGCTCTAGGAAGTGTGTCTAAATGCATGTGCATTCCCTATTCATTTATTTTATTATACTTCTAACAGGGTATAATCTTGTGGACTAACATCCATCATGGTTTTTCCCCTAATAGGGTTTCCACGTATAAAAATTTTGGTGTTCATGTGTTTCTAATGTGTTGTTGATTCATTCTTTCACTATTAATTATCAGTTCTGAGATTACAAGTTGTTTAAGGTTGAATAAGCTTAATTTATGTAACAATTGATTCACCCACCCTCTCAATTGTCTATCCTTGTTTTTCCAACAATTGGTGGGTGATCCCACAATAGTGGTTTACAATTTTTGGCCAAACTCGACACTGAAATTATTATTTTTAACTAAATCTTCACATTTGGGCACCTATAGTGGCTAAACCGTGAGGAATTTGAAGATGATCCAAACTAGAGTCTCCTCACATTTTGTTTGTATATTCTAAAAATATTTTTTTCAAAAATTTTGGAATCAGACTGCACTTCTTTTTCCATCTCCCATGAAAACTGGTTTTTTTCATAAAACAACATTTTTAAAAAGTGACGCACACCGTATAACGCATAAATTTTTTTCCATGAAGGATAAAATTCTAATTCTTTCAAATTTAGATTTTCTACTCCGATATCTAGTGCTTCCACTTGGTTAGAAATTTTTTTATTGAATATTTTTTCTTAAATCAAGTTTCGAAATCAAACCAATTACAATTCAAACATAGCGTGACTGTATAACGCATAACATTTTTTGTATATATCGAGATTCAATTTTAATTTTTTTGTTGGATCAAGGACTTCAATATTTGGTGCACTTGTATTTTTCAATTTTTTTTTTGATAATATGCTATTTTTCCACATGTGCAAAACAAAGACCTTCATTTTTGATGAAAAAGCTATGTTTAATAAAACTAAAAAAACAAATACATAATAAAACCAAAAAATATTAAAATTATATTCATTAGATAGCTCATTTTGAGGATTACCATAATAATTTGAAATAAATTTTAAATGAATTAATTTGATCTCCCAAAAGGTAAATCAAACGTGAGTTTTTATCAACATTTTGATAGGCACGTAAATGAGACTCATTTATAGGTATGGTTTAAAACTAGCGAGGTTCTATCTAAGGGGGTTTGATCTAAGGTGGTTTGATCCAACCTTCTTCAATTGGAATCCTTAAAATGAAAATTTTTAAGGCTTAAATCATTATATTTTCTAAAAATATGTGACTTCAGCAAAAATTAGTTCCTCTCAGAAATATTAAACCAACTTTGTGGGATCACCTTGGTATTAGAGCTAGTTCCTCTAAAGAAGTCTAACAACTTGAGGTGATCTGAGATGGCATCATACAAGAAGGATAGTCCTAGATTCAATGGTACAAAATACTCTCTATGGAAATTTAGAATGGAGTGTCATTTGAAGTGCATTGGTGAGACTTTCTGGAAGATTACAAAGAGTGAATTTACAATTCCTCAAAATGGTCTATCTACTGCTCATGAGATCAAAGAAGCAAAAACTAATACTAGGGCTATAGAAGCATTGCTAAGTTCTTTGACAGATTCAGAGATGACAAATTTAATAGGTCTAAAGACTGCACATGAGACCTAGATAAAATTGGAAACATTGTATGAAGGAGATACACTAGTAAAAGTTGCTAAGCTGCAAACTCTAAAAGGTAAGTGGGAGAACATGAAGATGAGTGAATATGAAACATCTTTTCCTTCTTGTAAAAGGTAAATGAATTAGTGATGGACATTAGATGTGTCGTTGGAACCTTGTAAGAAGATGAGATTGTGGCTAAGATACTTAGATTTGTGCCTACTTCTTACAAAACAAAATCTCATGTTATTGAAGAACTCAAGACAGTAACAAATGTGACAAGAGACATGCTGATTGGAAAACTTTTTGCCTTTGAGTTGAGTGAATTTGGGGAATCCTTTCCTAAGACAGAGTCTGCATTCAAAGCTACTATATCTAGAAAATTCCAACAAAGATATGATCCAGGAGAGAGTTCCAAAATAACATTCAAGTATGAAGAAGAGATGATATTAATTGAAGATGAAGAAAGAGAGCTAGAATTACTAGAAGCACTGATTGTGAAAAGAGAATACAAAGGACAAGTTAATTACAAAGGAAAGCTACCTATTAAATATTTCTCTTGTAGTAAGATAGGTAATTTGGCATCAAGATGTCCTGAAAGAGTCTCTAGGTATAAACCTCATAAGACTAGATTTCAAAATAAATGTTATTATGTTGAAGGAGTTACTAATGATGAATCTGATAAATAAACTAGAAATTAAGATGAATGGGTATTCATTGATATCAAGCAAAATAGTCCAGTGTCCACTGAATCAGCTAGTAATCAAAATATTGAAAAATATCTTGTAGCCAAAATTGATGAGAAACATGAGTGGGTGATCGACAGCAAATGCTCACACCATATGACTAGTGATAAAATCAAGTTTCTAAGCTTGGAAAAGTATGATGGTGGTGTTGTAAGAATGAGAGATAACAATGCTGGTGTCATTTGTGGAAGAGGTACTATTTCTCTTGGTGGAAAATGCAATACTGATGATGTTCTTTATGTTGACAGATTGAAGCATAATTTATTGAGTGTTGGATAGATGGTTAACAAAGGTTACAATCTTCAATTTAAAGATGGTAAGTGCAGGATATTGGGAAGCTCAAAAAATTTGATTGCTTCAAGTATAAAGACAAGAGGTAATATTTTTCACTTGAATGTCGCTAGTGAAAGTTGTTTGATTTCTCAACTTGATGTAGATTGGTTATGGCATAGAAGGTTGTGTCATGTGAATTTTGATAACATTGTCAAAATAAGCTCCACACAAGCAGACAAAGATCTACCAAACTTAGTTAAGCCTACTAACACTATATGCAAGGAATGTCAAATGGGAAAGAAGACAAGAATTTCATTTCGGAGAAAACATCATTCCAATGGAGTACTAGACTTGGTACATATTGATCTATGTGGTCCATCTAGAAGAAGAAGTCTACAAGGAGAAAGGTACTTTATGTTGCTTATTGATTATTCTAGAATGGTTTGGGTTTCCTTATTAAGAGAAAAACATGAGGCATTAGAGAAATTCAAAATCTGCAAAGCTTTGGCAGAAACTGAGACAAGTTTGAATTTCAAATTTCTAAGATCATATAGAGGTTTTGAATTCACTTCTCAAGAGTTTGATTCAATCTATAAAGAGCATGGAATGAAAAGACAGTTATCTACTCCCCAGAACCCACAATAGAATGGAGTTGTTGAGAGAAAGAACAAAACAATTTTAGATGTTGCGAGAACTATGATGTTGTAAGGTAATGTTCCTCATTTCTATTGGAGAGAAGCTATAAGCACCATTGTGTATACTATCAACCGGGTGAATGTCAATAGTGATTCTAGTAAGACTCCTTTTGAGCTATGGTTTGCTTATAAAATTACTATTAATTATTTCAAAATCTTTGGAAGCAAATGTTATATTAAAAGAGATGAAGATATAGGAAAGTTTGAAGCTAGAAGTGATGAAGGAATCTTTCTGGGATACTCTACTAAGAGAAATTCCTACTGGTGTTACAATTAAAGATTGAAGAAAATGATTGAGAGTGAAAATTTTAGAATTGATGAGGACATTGAAAGATCATCGAGGTATAGCAAATATGACTCAGATGACCAAAAGGATAGTATTGATAATGGAAAGAATGTGCAGACACAGAATCAAACTCAAATTGTTTCAGTGAATCGAGAAAATCATGAAGAAGAAGATAGTGGAAATGCAGAAGAAAGAACAGAACCAAAAACTCCAAGGTATGTAAAGCGAAGTCAGTTTGAAAGTCAGATCATAGGTCTCAAGAACAAAGGTGTACAAACTAGAAGAAGAATTGCAGAAGAATATTGTCTGATATCCAAGACTAAGCCTAGCAATGTTAATGAAGCATGTAAAGATAAATATTGGATGGAAGAAATGAAGGAAGAACTGATGCAGATAGAGAAAAATGATACATGGATTCTTGTTCCTAGACCTCAAGACAAAAATGTGATTTGAACCAAATGGGTCTTTCGGAATAAGCTGAATGAACAAGGTGAATTGATTAGGAATAAAGCAAGATTGGTATGTAAATGATACTCACAAATGGAATTTATTGATTTTGAAGAAACTTCTGCCCCTGTTGCTATAATTGAAGTTGTAAGGTTATTTATTGGTTATGCTACTTTCAAGAATTATAAAGTCTATCAAATGGATGCGAAGTCAAAATTTATGAATGGTGAACTAGAAGAAGAAGTTTATGTTGAGCAACAATATGGATTTCAAATGAATGATTAAAAGGACATGGTATGTCAGTTGAAGAAAGCACTATATGGACTCAAACAAGCTCCTAGAGCTTGGTATGCTAGACTAGATAAATAATTTTTCAAGCTTGGATTCAATAAAGGTACTACTGACAACAATCTGTATTTCAAATTGGATCAAGATAAAGAGTTGATTATTGAAGTCTTTGTTGACGACATTATATTTGAAGGTGATGATGACTTGTGCATGAAATTTTCTAATGAAATTGAAAGTGAATTTGAACTGTCAATGATAGGAGAACTAAAATTATTTCTAGGATTGAAAATTACTCTGTTAAATGATGGAATCTTTATTTCCCAGTCTAAATATGTGAGATAGTTACTGAAAAAGTTTGGCATGGAAGATGGAAAGCCAGTTGGTAAACCCATGGTAACCAGATGCAAACTATCTCAAAATGATGATTCTCCAAAGGCTAATCAAATAAGATATAGGTCAATGATTGGTGGATTACTATATTTAACTCAGACAAGACCATACATTATGAATTTTGTGTGCATGGTTGCTAGATATCAAGTAGATCCAATGGAATCACATGTGAATGCAATAAAGAGAATATTCAGATACTTGAAAGGAACAGTTGAATTTGGGTTATGGTATCCAAAGGATGATGATATTACTCTGAATGCCTTTACAAATGCATATTGGGTAGGAGATGTAAATGATAGGAAAAGAAAGAGTGGTGGTGTTTTCTTCTTGGGAAAGAAGCTGGTGTCTTGGCTAAGTAAAAGGCAGAATTCCATTTCCTTATCTACTGCTAAGGAAAAATATATTGTTGTTACAAACAACTATACCCAAGTGTTGTGGATGAAGTAGATGCTAAGAGATATCAAAGTTGAGTATGATGAGCCCATTGCTATATTTTGTGACAATTCAAGTGCCATAAACATTTCTAAGAATCTATTGCTACACTCAAATAGAAAACATATATCTATCAAGTATCACTTTTTGAAAGACAAGGTGAGTGATAAAGAGGTCAGATTAGAATATGTGCCTACAAAGGAACAAGTTGCAGATATCTTTACTAAAAAATTGCCTAAAGATACTTTTGAGTATCTCAGAGGCAAGTTAGGGGTTATTTCCCCTCCTAATCCGAACTAAGATGCAATTCTTTGCATCATCTGTGGACTTACAGTCATATCTTGGCTTAGATTGATGTTGTTCTGCTACTACTTAGGGGGAGTAGTCAGATCATTCAGATCATATGTGGATCAGAGCATGTGTACCTTTCCCCTTGATGTCAAAGGGGGAGAAGAACAATGTGAAAAACTCTTGAAGTAAGGGGGAAACGAGTCAAGAAAGGGAAAGAAGAGCTATGAGAGGAGAACTACAGATCAAAGGGAGAGAAGTATGTGAACAACTAGTTGTGTTGATGGTATTATTTTTCACATCATGTGTTGCCATCAATGAAAAATGGGGAGATTGTTGGATGTTGTGGTTATTTTACTGATATGTGGTTGTCATTGATGTCAACACTATTAGAATTGGTGATTCTGAAGGTTGTATATGTCGATGATATTGAGAAAATTGTAATAAATATATTATAGGTAGCTAGTGAAGCTGAGAAGGTCCGAGTGATGAAAAATTTTGTACGTTGATGATCAGAAGGCACACACTAAAGGGTTTTTTGTTGAGCTTATATAGTATGTTTTCTGGAAGTTTCAATGGTATGCATCAAGAATTGAGGAAATTGTGAATTTTTGTGCTCCTATAGTTATTCAGTTACTGTAAAAAGTGTTTCTAGAAGATGAGATTGCAATTCTAATGAATTGGGTTGTTGTGTATGTTCTTGAGGTCTTTAGTGATATTTCTAGATCATGCTCTAATAGTTTGGTACATCCACATTGATCAATGTGTTCGTGATTGAATATTTTTCCTTGTGTGCTTAAGGTTTGCATATTCTTGGCCGACATGATTGATGTATGAGCTCCTCGGTTTGCTTGCACCTTGCTAAGAGACCTAGCTTGTCTCTTCTAGGAACCTAGTCTCCTCTAGGTCCTGATTGGATTAGATGATTAACTAAGTCCAATCTTAGCTATGTTCTAAGAGCTCTCCCTCTATGCTTCACCTTGGAGGATAAACACCATGTGTTTAGTTCAAATTCTTGCTCACTTTCCTTCCTCACTTAGAGAACTCTAAGTGCTACCTTCACTCCAACCTCATTCTTCATTATAGGGGTGCTTATCCTTGTCAATACCTTCATAACATTGCCAATTTGAACCATTACAGAAGGTTCTTTCACTCCATTCTCACCGGGTTCAATGATTCTCCATTTGAAGACCTCAATTAGGCCTAAACTTAGTGGTCTTTACTAGTCCTTGTTTTTTGTTGTTTGCAAAATTCTTCCTAAGACCTTACAAACTAAAAGACATATTAAAATACTCTTTTAAGAGTTTTAAATCACCCAATGATTCTTTTGGCCTGACAGTGTCCATACAGGGGATTCCTATAACCTAGGGTATGTAGGGTTTGTAGGCCTAGTTTCTAGAAATACACTATTTTCTGATTCAAACCTCACTCTAATGACTTGGTAAGATCCCAAATCTCCTGTCACATCAAGACCTATCCCTAACCCACTTGGAACTGTATTGAAACCGTACTGTACTGCATTTCCCTGCAAGAAACCCTTAGTGCTTCCCCTCTAGCTCTCTAACCGGGCTCCACCTGCTCGCCTAGAGATCAGTGGCTAAGAGAAGCTTCTCCACTCTCTGTCATACTTCCTAACTCTAACATAATGTACACTACTGACTTCCCTACCATTTCACCCATCCTTAGGTGTTTCCTAAGAAAAGACTTCATGGGGGAGCCATGAAAGCACCGACTAGTCAGGACAGGCCCAGTAGGAGCTCTAACACAAAATGATTCAACTAACACTACTGTCTACTCTAACCTAGCTTGATTTTCAAATGAAAAGGACTTAATACTATGCTATCAACACAATGCTAACATGAATTCAATGTATTCAACTATCTATAGTCACACTCTCATAAGATCACTCGGTGTTAACATAAAAAAATAGAATTTGCAGACTTTGTTTTCTCATTCATGAAACTTGATTACAAAACTACCAACACATTTCAAAAACTGCTAACTCCTCAAAGATACGAGCCTTGGGTCATAATAGATGCCCACTCCATGATTCTAGGCAAGTTGGTCGAATTCATCCACTTCCTATTCACAAGGGAATCCAAGGGTAACCGGATTGCATGCAACAACCAATGCAAATTGCCTTCTCCATTTGGCATCTTCCTTCATGACTTTAGCCTATTTCTTAGGACCACCATTCCCTCAAGAATTTGAGGAACAAACTCATTAACTGGCCTTAAGGCATTATTACAACCTCATTAAGCATTTTGAACAACTTAAAGACTCTACTCCCCTAGACAACAAATATTAAGAAATCTAACATACTAACAATGGAAAAAGTGTGACCTTAGTCATAAGGACTAAGGTCACCTAGCCCAAACAAAACCAAGACCATCTAAGGTTTGAAGCAAATACACAAACTCCCTGACTTGGCTAAGGTTAGTTACAAGCCAAAAATTGACAAAACATGGAGGTTAGCCTAGGTGCTCCTACACCATCCTCCCCAAAATAGAAAGTTCAATCCACCCTTGGATTGATGAGGCTTGGATCAATCCCCATCTTCTTGAACTTAGCTTATTTGATCCATATTGCATCAGCATCTACTTGGCCATGTTTCTGGATCAAGTGCTCTTTGTATTCCTTGGTTCTAGTCTTCTTATAGACCCTAGTGTCTAGTATACTGTCGAGTCCTGAGACTGTAGCAGTAGGTAAGTGTAGATCTTCCACATCCCTGATCACCTCGTGAAGGTTTTGATCCATGTCTAGTTGTGGTCCTTTGTAATGGACTAATTCTGCAATATTGAAAACAGGGAACAATCCACTGTCATCCGGTAGCTCCACTTTGAATGCATTATCACCATACTTAGCTAATATTGGACAAGGACCTATCCTCCTCATTTGTAACTTGTGAGGGACTCCCTTTTGAAGTATTGACTTGTTTAGATGCACCATAACCATGTCACCCACATTAAGCTGTACTATCCTCTTATGCTCATCCACCTTGGTTTTATGTTTGAGGGTCTCTTCTGTAAATGTCTTCCTCACTGTATCATGTATCTCCTGCATTGCATAGGCAAAGTCATCAGCATATCCACTTCCTTTCACTCCATCCTTCAAGGTTCTTAGCTCATACACTCCTCTAGGATGAAGGCCATATACAATTTCAAAGGGACTCTTCCCTGTGGATCTGTTTATAGTGTCATTATAGGCATATTCAGCTTACCCAATCAGCTGATCCCATTGTTGCCCATACTCCTTTGTCAAACATCTCAGAAGATTCCCAAGGCTTCTATTCACAACCTCAGTCTGACCATCAGTTTGGGGATGGTAGGCTGATCCAAAGGACAAATTAGTGCCTAACCTTTGCCAAAGAGTCTTCCAAAAGTGACTCATAAATTTAGTGTCTCGGTCTGATACAATGCTGATAGATAACCCATGGATTCTCACTATCTCCTTGAGGAAAAGAGATGCTATTTGGTTGGCATCATTAGTTGTCTTACATGGCACAAAGTGAGCCATCTTGCTAAATCTATCAACAACTACATAAACACTATCCATACCTTGCCTTGTCTTGGGTAATCCAGCTACAAAATCCATACTCAAGCATTCCCATGGCCTAGTAGGAATAGGTAGTGGTTGGTAAAGTCCTGCATTAGAAGAAGTGCCTTTTGCCTTTTGACACACTACACAACTTTCCACATATCTCCTAACATCAAGATTCATCTTAGGCCAAAAATAGAGCCTTTGAACAAGTTCTTGAGTCTTAGTGACCACTCAAAGCACCATTGTGCTTTTCTTGCATCGAATTCTCTCTAATGGAACCTCTAGGAACACATAATTGATTTCCTTTAAACAATAGACCACTTTGCAAAGTATACTCAGCATATTTACTATGAAAATGGTTCTTGTATTCAACACATACCTTATAAATGTCTGCAAAATCTTCATCATCTGCATATAGATCCTTGAAATGATCTATTCCCATGCTTTTCAACTGTATTTCTTGAATTGTGAGAGCTCTCCTTGACAATGCATCTACTACTTTGTTGAGAACACCTTTCTTGTGCTTGATATTGAAGGTGTAAGCTTGTAAATACTCAACCCACTTCATGTGTTTGTTGCTCAACTTGT
Source organism: Sequoiadendron giganteum (assembly GCA_007115665.2). Classification (NCBI taxonomy): domain Eukaryota; kingdom Viridiplantae; phylum Streptophyta; class Pinopsida; order Cupressales; family Cupressaceae; genus Sequoiadendron; species Sequoiadendron giganteum. The sequence goes on from CM021109.1 coordinate 546,537,493, forward strand.
CTTGTGAATTCAAAAAACTAAGTGCTTGATTGTCTGAATACACAATGAATTATTTGGGAAGTAAGTAGTGCCTCCACTTCCTTAGAGCTTGGACCAATGCATACATTTCAAGGTCATAAGAAGAGTACTTCTTCTTGGCTTCACTCAACTTCTCTGAATGAAAATCCACCAGTCTACCTTCTTGAATTAGAACAACTCCAATTGCCACATTGCTAGCATCACACTCAATGGTGAAAAGTTTCTCAAAACTTGGCAACACCAAAACAGGTTGGGTAGATATCCTTTCTTTCAGAAACTCAAAACTCTTGTTAGCATGTTCATTCCATACAAATTTGGTCTTCATGCCTCCCTTAATAGTATCTAACATAGGAGAACAAATTGCACTAAAATGCCTTATGAATTTCCTATAGTATTGTGCAAGACCATGAAAACTTCTTACCTCAGTTGCTGTCCTTGGAGTAGGCCAATTCATGATAGCCTCCACTTTGCTTTCATCCATTTGTAGATTTCCTTGAGATAGCACAAACCCAAGGTACACCAACTCTGTCTTGATGAACTCACATTTCTCCAAGTTGATCATCAGCTCCTCTTCTTGTAGCTTCTTGAAAACCAATTCTAGGTGTCTTAGATGCTCTTCTCTTGTTTTTCTATAGATCAGTATATCATCAAGATACACCACTACAAATTTTCCAATGTGGTCCTTGAGTACTTCATTCATGAGCCTCATGAATGTGGAGGGGGCATTAGATAATCCAAATGGCATGACAAGCCACTCATATAGACCCTCATTAGTTTTGAAGGCTGTTTTCCACTCATCTCCCTCATGTATCCTTATTTGGTGATAGCCACTCTTCAGGTCTATCTTGCTATAATACTTAGCTCCACCTAGACAATCCATTAGGTCTTCAATCCTAGGGATAGGGAACCTATACCTTATGGTAATCCTATTAATGGCTCTTGAATCAGTACAAAGCCTCCAAGTTCCTTCTTTTCTAGGTGCAAGGACAGTGGGTACGACACATGGACTAATACTCTTTTTTATGAGACCTTGGTTTAGAAGTTCTTGTATTTGCCTAGCAATTTCCTCATTTTGTTGAGGGGTCATTTTGTAAGCTGCCTTATTGGGAAGGGTAGCTCCTGGGATAAGATCTATCCTATGAATTATGGCTCTTTTAGGGGCTAAACTTGTTGGTTGTCCATCACTCACTACACCTTTGTAAGTCTGCAATATGTCTTGAATCTCCCTTGGTAACTGTATATTCTTGGTCACCTTACCTTCATCTCTTTCTCTTGGTCTTAGCACCAATGCATAACCAACTCCTTCACCTTCTTCCAAAGCTTCTAAGAACTCCTTTTCACTCACCACAAGAACATTTGAACCTACTGTCCTCACCTCAGCATCTTCTAACAGCGAATGAATTTTGAATGTCACATTGTCCTTCTTGAAAGAATATGAATTCTTTCCTCCATCATGTATGGCTTGACGGTCAAATTGCCATGGTCTACCTAGGAGAAAGTGACATGCATCCATAGGTAGCACATCACACAAGACTTTGTCTTTATACCTCCCAATAGAGAACTTCACCCATGCTTGCTCATTCACTAACACATGTTGGCCTTTGTTGAGCCAAGTGACCTTGTAAGGATTGGTGTGGGGTATCCTTGTCAACTTCAGTTTGTTGACTGCTTCCTCTAACACAATATTGTCAGTAGAACCTAAGTCTATGATGACTCTACATACCTTCCCCATCATCTTTCACTTTATCCTAAACAAAGACCTCCTTTGGCTTGGCTCCTCCTTCACCGGCTCCTTGATCAAAGTTCTCCTCATCATGAGATTCTCACCTTCCTCGAAATGCAATGGAACCTCAGAATGTTTATCAGCTACATTTGATTCCTCATGAACTAGATTAGTTCTCTTGTCACCACCATGTGAAGAACCACCTTTCTTTGGACATCTATAGGCCAGGTGTCCCATTTGATTGCAATGGTAACATTTCATGTTGGAAAAGTAGTTGCCTCTTCCTCCTTGTCCACCATTTCTTCCTCTAGAGTTAGAGTTAGAACTCCTTCCTATACCACCTCTACTTGAGCTTCCTTCTTGCTGCTCACTGTATTTTGTGTCTCCTTGAGTCTTTGTTTTAGAACTTCTTCCACCATAGCCACCTCTTTTTCCTCTACTATCTTTTCCTTTACCTCTACTTTTGGAGGTTTGCTCTTGCTTCCTTTTGCTTTTCTCTTCTATCTTCAAGGCCATTTGATAGCATTGGTGAATGGTTTTGAATTTCACCAAACTCATGTCTTCTTGAATAGACTACTTGAGACCATTCAAGTATCTTGCAAGCTTAATGCTCTCATCTTCTACCACCCTTGATCTCAAACATAGCTTTTGAAATTCCTTGGTGTAGGCTTGGACATCTAAATATTTTTGTCTCAGATTGTGTCTCCTTCTATGCAATTGCACTTCATAATCATTAGGAAGGTAGGTCTGCTTCACTTTGTTCACCATACCTTTCCAATTAACTATAGGACCTTTTCCATCCTTTTCTCTTTCACTTTGCACAAACTTCCACCAAGTAAGAGCTGAACCTCTTAGTCTCGACTTGGCCACCATAACTTTTTGTGCCTCTGAGATACCATCACACTCAAAATGGTTCTCAATACTGTCTATCCAATCCACAATTGAATCTGGATCCATTTTTCCAATAAATAGTGGCACACCTTCCAAAGCTTTACCACTCAATGCTTTTAATGCTTCTAAGAATGGCTCTTTAGGAATCACAGGGTCAGGTGTTGGAGCTTCCTCCTCCAACTCTATTTCCTTTTCCCTTTCTTCTTGTTCTTCCTTCTAATCTACCTTGTCTTTTACTCTATCTATTATTTCTTAGACTTCATCCAAGAGTTGCTCCATTCGAGCCAACCTTTCTCTTAAAGACTTGTTGTCCTCTTTTTGTTCCTCTACCTTTTTGGCTAACTCAACATTAGTCAACATTTAGCACCTTCCACTGATGTATTCTCTCCCACTGATTCAACAGGTTGAAACATCCACCACAAGCCTGATCAAATCAAGCTCTAATACCAATATGATGTATGAGCTCCTCAGTTTGCTTGCACCTTGCTAAGAGACCTAGCTTGTCTCTTCTAGGAACCTAGTCTCCTCTAGGTCCTGATTGGCCTAGATGATTAACTAATTCCAATCTTAGCTTTGTTCTAGGAGCTCTCCATCTGTGCTTCACCTTGGAGGACAAACACCATGTGTTTAGTTCAAATTCCTGCTCACTTTCCTTCCTCACTTAGAGAACTCTAAGTGCCACCTTCACTCCAACCTCGTTCTTCATTGTATGGGTGCTTATCCTTGTTAGGACCTTCTAAACATTTCATATTTGAACCATTACAGAAGGTTCTTTCACTCCATTCTCCCCAGGTTCAATGATTCTCCATTTGAAGACCTCAATTAGGCCTAAACTTAGTGGTCTTTACCAGTCCTTGTTTGCTATTGTTTGCAAAATTCTTCCTAAGACCTTACAAACTAAAAGACATTCAAATACCCTTTTAATATTTTTAAATCGCCCAATGATTCTTTTGGCCTGACAGTGTCCGTATAGGGGATTCCTATAACCTAGGGTATGTAGGGTTTGTAGGCCTAGTTTCTAGAAATACACTATTTTCAGATTCAAACCTCACTCTAATGACTTGGTAAGATCCTAAATCTCCTGTCACATCAAGACCTATCCCTAACCCACCTGGAATCGTACTATACTGCATTTACCTGCAAGAAACCCTTAGTGCTTCTCCTCTAGCTCTATAACCGAGCTCCACCTGCTCACCTAGAGATTAGTGGCCAAGAGAAGATTCTCCACTCTATGTCATACTTCCTAACTCTAACATAATGTACACTACAAAATTCCCTACCATTCCACCCATCCTTAGGTGTTTCCTAAGAAAATAATTCATGGGGGAGCCATGAAAGCACCGACTAGTCAGGACAGGACCAGTAGGAGCTCTAACACAAAATGATTCAACTAACACTATTGTCTACTCTAACCTAGCTCTATTTTCAAATGAAAAAGACTTAAGACTATGCTATCAACACAATTCTAACATGAATTCAATGTATTCAACTATCTACAGTCACACTCCCACAAGATCACTCGGTGTTAACACAAAAAAAAATAGAATTTGCAAACTTTGTTTTCTCATTCATGAAACTTGATTACAAAACTACCAACACATTTCAAAAACTAATAACTCCTCAAAGATACGAGCCTTGGGTCATAATAGATGCCCACTCCATGATTCTAGGAAAGTTGGTCAAATTCCTCCACTTCCCATTCCCAAGGGAATCCAAGGGTAACCGAATTGCATGCAACAACCAATGCAAGCTGCCTTCTCCATTTGGCATCTTCCTTCATGCCTTTAGCCTAGTTCTTAGGACCACCATTCCCTCAAGAATTCAAGGAACCAACTCATTAACTAGCCTTAAGGCATCATTACAACCTCATTAAGCATTTTGAACAACTTAAAGACTCTACTCCCCTAGACAACAAACATTAAGAAATCTAACATACTAACAATGGAAAAAGTGTGACCTTAGTGGTAAGGACTAAGGTCACCTAGCCCAAACAAAACCAAGACCATCTAAGGTTTGAAGCAAATACACAAACTCCCTGACTTGGCTATGGTCAGTTACAAGCCAAAAATTGACAAAACATGGAGGTTAGCCTAGGTGCTCCTGCACCAATGATGGTGGTAGCGTATTGTGGATTCTTATGGATTAATCTTGTATTGTTTGGTATATTTGAGGATTTTGATTTAGGTCCTCACTATGTTGTGACTGAATTAGGTTGGTGAGCATTAAAATTTGATTATGTATTGAGGCCGACAGTTGTAATTTATTCTTTATTTTTTGCTGACAGAGTTTTTGATGTAAATCCACATAGTGGATATATAAGAGTGATTGTTTACTCATTTTGCTCAATGTATGGTTAGTGAATGTATGTGATGTATATGCAAGATATGTGTGAATAAAGATCAGATCATTCAAGTGAAGAGTAGAGTGTGAAGGAGATTGAGCTAAGTGTGAAGAAGTGTTTATGTACCTAACCAGAACTATAATCAAGCTCTTGTAGAAGCTAATTTCTTAGTTCAACCTCATTATATGGGTTTAATCTGATTGTCTTATGTAAGCCAGTGAGCCTTCCCTTTGAGCAGTGAGCTCTAGGCAGTGTCGCTGAATGAATGTGCATTCCCTATTCATTTCTTTCATTATACTTCTAATAAGGTATAATCTTGTGGACTAACATCCACCTTGGGTTTTCCCCTAAAAGTGTTTCCACATATAAAAATCTCGGTGTTCATGTGTTTCTGATGTGTTGTTGATTTATGCTTTCACTATTAATTATCAAATCTGAGATTACAAGTTGTTTAAGGTTGAATAAGTTTAATTTATGTAACAACTGATTAACCCCCTCTCTTAGTTGTCTATCCTTGTTTCAACAATAGATGGTAATTATGGAGATAGGCTTTGTAAGATGGGTGGATTTACTCCTCAACTTCACTCGAACAGTTGGGCACTTTGAGTGTTTGCACCTTGTGTAAATGTCCAAGTATGTTAGTTATTTGGACTCTTCTTAATGATCCGCAGGATATCCCCCTATGCTACTATGAAGTTGTGAAAGGATTTAATTCAAATGTGAAGGGAAACAAATTAAGGTTATCTATTCAAAAGGATTTTAATGCAAGCAGGAACCTATTAAATTTGTTCTCTTAAAAGGGATTTTAATTCTTCTTCGCACATAAATGAATCAAAAACATCACACAACTACAACAACTATGTACTGATAAGTTAGATGCATTTTCACACATTTAATATTAATAGTATAAGTAGACCACTCTAGAGACAACCAAATAACATATAAGCATGTAGATCCACACAATATTTGAACACTTGAAATCAAATCAATAATTATGCATAACATTCTCCATTGTATTGAACTTCAAATAATATGCTTTGTAACAAAAGTTATAATATAAGATTAAATGGGTGAATGGGTGAAATCTATCTTCTTACTAATGCCTTCTCTAATGAAAATGGAATGATATGATCCGGTTTTATCAGGTCTTGGTATCTCTTTTTATATATGAGAGGCAAAAAGCTACATACCCATTTGCAAAAAGGCATGATGCTTGATAACTAAAATTAACATAACTAAAAACAAAACACTTCTACAAGTGGATGCACTCATCCATTAATCTTCAAGTAGATGCCCGTGACCACTCAAGATATCTTCAAGGATCCTACTCCATGATAATGCATCTCTTGCAAAGTGTACTCTCCTTATGGTGCTCTTTGTTCTTCATGAAATATTACTGAAATTATAGATAGTGTGATCTACCATACTGGCTATCCCATAGTGAATTCCATATTTTTATAGGCTTGCAGTTCCCATTTTCATCCACATCCTTTATTCTCAATTCTTCACCCTAGAACCCCCTGACCCGACCTTCATGTAGGAGCAAATGCATAAACAAAGAAGAGTATTTGAAATTAATGTTGTCGCTGTTGTTTTTTATCCTTTCCAAGCCTTGATTCAAGGCATTAGCTAAATAGCTAGCATAGTAAAATGGTTTGGCATCTTTTATTTGTATATCTTCAGCCAAGACCATTGGCACAATTGACATAAGAGGTGGAACCTCTACTGCTAACACTCGTCCAGCTGAATGGTAGGTATATCAAAAATACTCTTCAAATAAGTCTTTGTGAAAGGGAGGGTTTTTGTTGCTAGAGAATCTTCTAAGCTGGCTCCCTTCATCCATGGGCTTGTGTAAGGGTAGCCTCCATCTTTTATAACTTGTGTCCATGTGGTTGTACTCTTTTAGGAGGTATCGGATTGTGAATGGAAAATTTAAAGAACACTCAAGTTGAAACAAATTAGATATGAGATCTTTAGAAATAACAAGAATTTCAGCCCCATCATGTGATTGGATGGTCCTTCTTTTGGGTTCATATCATCTAGCAAGAGATTTAATTAGGTCTGTATTGAAAAACACATTGGGCACCACTAATCTTCCTACGTTCAATCTCCACGAGTTGCAGACTGGTTGGAACCTATAGTGTTTCCTATAATGGTACATAAACAAATCATATCCCCATCATGGTGTCCACACATCTCCCAAACCTTTATTCTTGTCCCCTAACCTATCCATAGTAGGATTTTATTGTGCAGTCCTTTTGGGTCTTTGTCCCAACCTAGGGTATTGGTCTTTTAGGTCTTGATTTAGAAGGATTTTCTTTGTTTTTTGTTTCTTAGCCTTTGGTTTTTCTATCCTTTCTTTCATTGTTTATACCTCAATCTTCTATGAAAGAAAATTTTTAGTTGGGTTTTGTGTACTTACTTTAATTTCACTTTCCCTAGCTTTGAGTTGCGTAGTAATGGCGAATCCCAAGCTTTTCCTTTCTACTTCCACTTTTAGTGAACTCCTTCAGGTTTTATGACATATATACAATCAACTTGGAATATAATTAACCTCAATTTTGGCTCATAAATGATCCACTTGTTTCTAGTCTTGTCATTGGGGAATATCATTAATTTGAATATCTCAACGATATCACTAGGACATGACATCAACAAGAAATTATTATTATCAATGCATTGACAGGACCATGATTCTCCTTTCACTGATAACCACCCTTTCCATCGATGGACTCTTTTCTTTCAGGCTATCGGTAGGATGCCAAATAATGTCTCCCCAACATGCCCTAGTTCCTCTGATATACCTTCTTAGCACGTATTTAATGGTTCATGGTCTTATCGGGTCATCGAGGTAACCCATATTCATCTTCCATCGATAGATTTCACTTCCTCTGATGCCTTCACTCCCCTATCATTGTATCAGGGGAACCGGTCTCTATGTTGGCTCAATAGCTTCATGTTCCCTTGAAAAACTTTTCACCATATGTTGAACTTTTGCACTGCATGTTGTATCGCCCCATCGGTGGGACACTATGTTATCTTCTACCGATATGTTCAAGTGTTGTCGATATGCTTTGTTGGGGCCATCGAGGGAGGCTAACTTCAGTCCTACCAATGCACTTGTGTTGCCACAATGTGTTCACTTTTGCTAACTCCATCAGTGTATCAGGGAGGGTGCCTTAGAAGTCTGCTCGATAGGGTGTTGTTATGTCAATATTTAGTTGTGGGTCACTTTCATCGGTTGATTGGTGGAGCCGTGAGGAGAGTTCCCCCAATGTAATATTGTCAAGCTGATAGTATTGAATTCATCAAGAATAGGGGAAATGACCATGGGTTTTTAGACTTATTTAGGGATATGATCAAATGGTAATGTGGGCCACAAAATGGATCTGGTCACCCAAATCTCTACAATTTGTGCTAATCATAAAATTAAAATGTGGTGTATTTTTGTAGTATGTGGGATGTGGGTGAGGTGTAGGTTGGTGGATACTAAACATGATTTTAGTCCCAACACACCCCTTCATCAAATTTCATCCTTCACTTCACCAAACTTTGCAGAAATTTTGAATACACCAACACTTTTTGACTTGAAAATCTATCAAACCAATCCCTAACTTAGTTACTTTGTATGTGGAATGAATCCTTTTCCATGCAATTAGTTAAGTAAGTTATCATCTTTCAACTAGTTTATCTTGAAGGTCATGAGTCTACCGTAAAGATTTCCAAGTTCATAAACATCCTTTATCCTAACATCAAAACATTAAACTCAAGCCAAAACTATTCTCCCAAAATGTTTTCAAAGATCACTCCCCATATCACTCATCTTTTCATCCCCCATTATCATCATTTCTCCAAAAATACTTAGAGTGTCCATTTTACCTAGATTTGAGTCAACTAGAGAGTTCAAACATTATAAATCTCAACAAAAATCTCCCATAGGTGACCCAAAATTTATGGTAAAGACAAGATCAAAACACAAGATAATCATGGAGAAAACCAAAGTCACATTCACCTCAAGTGATACCAATCCTTTAGAATTCAATCCAAGAAGTTAGGTTACCCCATCATAACAACCTTCATCACCATCAAGGCCATATGAGATAGAATACATCATGAACAATCCATTTGGACCTACTAGGGAGGAAATCATGGAACATCAAGCCTTGGAAAACATAATTCCTAATTCTCCATCTTTTGTTACATAATCATTAAGCCAAGGCTTGGCTTCATCTACTATTCTAACAACTCCATTCCTAGGGTTGAATCAAACATCAACACCTAGTATTACAGCTAGTTTTGCTAAGGATTTTGGTCATGCTCTTCCATTTGAAAGCAACACACTTGTGGGTACCCTCAATACCAATCCATCAACTACTTGGTCACAACAATTTGTAACTTCTAGCATTCTCAAACACCCCCAACATCAACATCAATCACTTACACTTCATGAATTCACATCGGTAAAAGTACAAAGTTGTGTCACACTTTCAACCAACTTATCAACACTGTAATCTCGAAAAAAGGGTCCTTAGTTTTTTTGTGCTTATTTAGCTCCTTCTTACAAATTTTTGCTTTTTTTGGCCTTGATTTAGTGTTGCAATGTGGATAACACATTCACATTAGGTCTTGGGCCCTTGTGGACTAATGTATTTAATGATGCCTTGTAAAGGTGTTGTAAAGTGTTGTAACATATTTTCACATTTTTGTAGGATTTCTAAGCATAATTAACATTATTTCAATCATAATTTCTCTTATCCTTGCCTTATTTTGTGTGTTGTAAAGTGTTGTAACACATTTTCACATCCATCTAGGCTTGTCATTAATAATCAAGCTCTCTTATGCTTTAATTGACCCCTTTTTACATCCACAAGCCTTATTTGTGTGTATTTTTGAGGATAATCCTGACACAAAGCATTTAAAACATCAAATCCTCGAAAACCCACCTCAAATTCCTAAGGTGGGACTCATTCATCATTCTGGGAAAATGAGTCCCCTAGGTGGGACCCATTCATCCAAGGTGGAAAATGAGTCCCCTTTAACTCAAAATTCAAACTTAATTTAAATCTTTGGTGGGATTTTATTATCCAAGATCCAATGTCATCTTGTAGTGTTATAATTTTAGGAATTCTTGCATAATTGAGTGTAAACACTTGAGGTTCTTTCTCTTATTCTAATCCTAACCCCCCAGGCATTCAAGTACTCATCTTAATAGAAAATTGAGTTCACAAGAGCATTTGAGCAAGAGAATTCAAGTCTTTCAAGGGTAGATTATCAAGCTTTCAAGAGCATTCTTCAAACATCAATCATCATGTCAAAGATCACATTCTTCATGTTTTTCATTGTGCTCACAATTGTGGTGTAGAGTTCATGATCCAATCAAGCTTTGCATTCAAGATCTATCTCCTTCAAGCAAGAATCAAGAACCACATCCATCATAGCCATTTCAAGAATAATTGCAGCACTTTATCACAAGGGTTTAGTGAGTTGCAACATCATATTTTGTTCATTAATCATTCTCCTTTAGATTTTCTTTCATTTCAAGGTTTAATTACCAACAAGAGGTTTAACCAAGGCAAACGCCTATTCTCTAACCCCCACAACCATTTTTCCCTCTATTTGCATTTTATTTGTAGGTCTGGGTTGCAGATTTGTTAAAGAGGAAGATTGGAAAAGTTGTCATAAAGTTGTCAAAGCAAGTAAATTTTTTAAAGATTGTGAGAACGGCTTGGAGGAGCTTTGAGAAGACGTATAGGTTGAATTTTGTAGTTTCAGACCTGAATCTGAATCAGGAACAACAAAGCAGACTAAGAGCTACAAAATCCAGCTTTACATTTCTAGAAACCCAAAAGTGGATTAATTCACCACTATTGGCGAATGAGTCCCACTATACCTGTCCGTCAGAGATTTCTGTGGATCTAAGTACCCATTTATCTAAAACCTATTTTGGCACAGTTTTCCCAAAACTGGATTGATTTTCCCAACTTGGTGTATGAGTCCTAGTTGGCTTCAATAGTGTATTTTCGAAGATTTTAGGCCTCTATTCTACCTTCTTCAGTTTCCCAGGTGCACATCTCTAGTTTCATAGTTTTGTATTGCTATTTTCTTTCATTTCTGTCATTTTGCATACTACACTATGTTTTCAAACATTGTCTTTTCCAAGTCTAAAATTGGTGGTGAACCCCTCATTTGACATCATTCAATCCCCTAGAACACTCCCTTTGTCAGATTTCAATCTCCCTTGCATTGGAATCTCAAGGTTTTTTTCTTGAGTGAAAGGTAGAAAATAGTCTCTCCTTTTAGGTCCAAAACCCTAGAAGTGAAAAGAGAACACCCCTATTTTATTCGTTTCATGCACAACTGAATTTAAGTATTTCTAATTAAAAACCAATTTTGGTCAAACATATGATCTAGTAAGATTCATTCTAGCTAAGTTAGATACTTCCACAACTTTTTTAACTAAAATTATTGCCTAAAAATGTATGGAGCACCAGTTTGAGTCCAATTTACTAGAAAAATAAAATTATTTGAAAAACTTTAAGTTTCAATAATTCCTACTAATGTAAATAACACTTTTTTTTTAAACATAAAAATACCCTTTTGTAGATCCATAAGTGTATTTTTCAAAAATATATTTATTTTAATAGTTTAATTATTATTTATATTTTATATTTTATTTTTACTAAAAGTAGGTTATCAGAACAAAACATTAGGTTGATTACCATGCCAAGGAAAAATACTAAACCTTATTTAAAAAAATATAAAAAAATATTATGCATTAGATAAAAGAATCTATTTGAAGATGGTATTTAATATGAAATTTGGTGTCCCATGGAAACAACTATTTTTGGATTCACGTGCATTTTAATATTTATTTAAAAATATATATTTATCAAAATTGTAAAAAATATATATCCATGCACTAAAGTTTCAAGTTATAAATACACACAAAAAATTTGAAAGAAAAAAAAAAAAATTACTATAAAAAGTTTGATATCTCATGCAACTTTATTTTTCAGCATTTTATCACCAACTAAATTATAGTGTTAATTTATTACAAACTAGTTTAAAATATATATTTAAAAATATATATATATATAGACATAAAATATACTAAAAAATACATATTTTACTAGTTTACATCATTTCAAAATTTAAAACATATATGCCACTTTTTAGTGATTCAAGTTTAAAAGTTGGATTAGTGTTGGTCATTTCCTTTATAAAGTGTGACACAACTTTATGCTTTTACCCCATGACAATATCAACATATCGAGGATACCCATCTTCATCCATCCCCACAAGTACCACAAGTGTACCCAACATCTAACAAGTAAGTGTTGATCAAGTTCCTCAAATAGACCCACAATCACATGTCAACACCATAATGCAAAATCAACCCTTAACACAAATAGGGACATCTTTATCCAATCTCCCAACTAGCTCATTTGCACCATTGGTTTCACAAAACACATCCATCCCATCAATTATCAACCCGAATCAAAAAATCCCCTTGGTGATGAATCCCATCAACACGGGTAATACTTTGTCCACATTCATAGCACAAGTAAATTCTTAAGGCATTGGATAAGGGAACCTTATCAATCAATGGACTTGAGGTCCTAGCATGTCATTACCACCACAAAATCTAATAATACCATCCTTATCTTTTCCCACAGTCCCCATCACCATGCAAAATCAAATGGGACCTCAAACTTACATTCCTCCATCCACCATCCTACAAGGAATGTTGAACTAAGGGAACCCCCAACCTCTCATCACCGATCCACTACCCACTCAAAACATCAACACTCACAATCCATCAAAAGTGTCCCAACAACCAATTGATCCTATATTGCAAGCACAATAGTCTTACCAAAAATTCATCCACCAATAGCAACAATAGAAAGAAGCCTTAGAGAAAAAAAAAAGAAACACAACAACAACCATAACAAGAGAAAGAAACCTTAACAACACAACAAGTAACAACAACAACAAGCAGTATTAGTGGCACAACAAGTAGCAATAATAGCAAGCAGCCTTAGCGACACATCAAGCATCCTTAGCAACACAGCAACAACAACAACAAGCCCAATGGAAAGCCCTCGCAGTGTAACAATAACAACAAGACAAACAACAAGACCTCGTGGTGCAACAACAACAACAAGCCTTACTAGCTCAACATTATACCCAACAACAACAACAATTTCAACCAAGTTCCTACTATAATCCTCAACAGAACATCATCAATAAAAATAGGTTAGGAACATATAAATCAACACCTCAATCACCTTCACACAATATCACACCACCATATACACCATACAACACTTTATCATATCATAATCCCACATATAATCCATCCACCACCTCACAATATGAAATGTATGTTCCTACACCTAACCCGCAAGATGATCTAGCATCGCAACTCAATGCATTGTCACAAGAAATGTAGGATATTTGGATGGGCAAGACAAAGGAACCCCATACATAGAACCTATGTTCATATCCATTTTATCAAAATATCACAATGGTACCATTCCCTCCCAGCTTTGAAATCCCCAAATTCGATAAATATAAAGAAAGAGGAAGTCTTGTGGACCATGTCAAATAGTTTAACATCATGTGTATGGAGCTAGCCTATAATGATTCCTATTTGATGTGCCTCTTCCACCAAATTTAAACAGGTCCTACCATGGATTTGTTTTCTAAACTACCTCCCGATATCAAAAAATTTCAAGAAATTACCAATAAATTCATCAATCACTTCTCCTTTAACCTTGACATGGACATAAGCCTAGAAGTGTTGTATAATCTCAGACAAAACAAAGGATAATATTTCGCTAATTTATTTTAGCGGTGGAGACAAAGATCTAGTAAAAGTAGGTGGTCTCTACCTGTTGAACAACAATTTGGGATTATCATAGCAAATGTCGATCCAAATCTATCCTTCCACTTGAAAATGTAGTACATTACCACTTACGATGAGCTTGTTCCTAGAGCCCTTAATATCATGCGAGCTCTAATCTCACAGGGAAATGCTCAAGCTTGCAATCGCCCATCAACTAGTTCAAATGACAAGCCTTGTGTTTGGGATAAGAAAAATAATGTAACAAATGATGGTGTGGTAGATGCTAAGGTGGTCCTAAGTGCTCCTAGACCAAACAACAATCAAGTTGCTAACATTCAACCAACTATTTAACAAAAAGAACCTCCTTAGAACAATAAGATCAACAACACCAAAGTGCAACAAAGGCAAACCCCTAACAAGAACAACTATCCAAAACACAAGTACACACAGCTATCCAAACCTATTGAAACCATCATAAATAAGTTGGTAGAGTCAAATCTAATAACACTTCCCAACTTTGAAAACTTCTAACAAACCTAAGAGAAACCATCTTGGTACAATGAGCATGATCTTTGTGACTTTCACAAAATCAAAGGACACAAAACAACAAACTACATGAGGCTCAAAAATATTATCCAATATCTCATAGAAAATGACACCATATCTATTGAGATACCAGTCAAGAATCAAGATCTTAAGATATACAAGAACCTTATTCCAGATCATAACAAAGGGAAAAACAATGGGAAAGATAAGGATTACACAAATGTGCAGCATACCTATTCCAATGTAATTGCTTCCTATGATATCATCATTACCATTATCACCATCAAAGGACCTAGTGTGGAGTGTGAATTCACCATGCGATGTGGAAAAGTCACCATCCAGGGAGTCCCATCTCAATCTAGGGCACAACCTACTTTACCAACATCAAATCCCAACAAGTATAATCTCCTAGATCAGCTTAAGAAGACATATGCACATATATCAATCTTAGAACTATTGAGGCTATTCCTCACACATAAGAAAATATTAGAGAAAGTTTTGTCAGAGTCATCCACCCCTAAGGATATTGATATAGATCAGTTTCAAGCTATGGTAGGGCATATCACTAATCATCTTCTCACCTTATCAGAACAAGACCTACCCTCACAACCATCTCATAACCACGCCTTACACCTTGAGGTTTTCATTCATAAGAACAAGGTCAAAAGAGTCTTACTAGATGGAGGTGCTGGTCTAAACATTTGTACCCTTTAGTTGATCAAGAACCTAGACTATTCAGAGAATAATATTGAGAAAGCAAAGAGCACTACCATTAGAGCATATGATTACCAAGAGTGGGTATCACAAGGAATCATTGCACTACCAATCCAAGTGGGACCTATCATTATAGAAACTACATGCCAAGCGTTAGACTGTGACCTTCCCTACAATATTTTTCTTGGTCGACCATGGATCCATGCCCTAAAATTTGTAGCCTTGACCTATCATCAATGTGTAGATTTTCCTTTTGAGGGAAGAGAAATTACTATGCATGGAGATCTTGAGAATTTTTACTACTACAAGAATATTGAGGCTAAGTTCTACAAGATCCCTCAAATACCCAAGAATGATGAAGGGCCTACACCATCTTCCTCATTTTATGATCCATCATCTCTTGCATCAACCTCAAAATATACCTAACATCAAAGAAATGATTTAGGATGATGGTTGTGGGAACTATAAGCTAATGAAGAATACCTTTATCTTAGGAGAGTTATCTCTTTCTCCTCAATCCCATGGGAAACCCACATCTAGAAAAAAGAGATCTTGAAACAATCAAGATGGTAGCTACCACCTTCACCAAATGGGGGGATTTGAACCAAGAAGATATCAATGAGGAAGATGTCTCTAAAATCCTCTATCAAGATGAACGACCTATCTTTGTTCTTCTCATGGAAGATGACAACAAAGGCTTATAGCTAATGAAGGGATGGGGTTATAACAAGAATGAGAAACTAGGACATAATGATAATGGTTTTCTAGAACCCATCATTCATGAGAAATGACTAAAGAATCTTGGCCTAGGTTGTACTACTAGCAAGGTCACCCTTATTGGCAATGTTTACTTCCACTAAATGGGTTGAGGCTTCCTCTTGGTTACCTACGTCATGTGATACGACCTTAGATGGCTTCCCTCTTGATGTTGCTGAACTATTTGAGAATAACTCCCTCTTCATGATATCCATAACATCCTTTGCTCCAAACAATCAACCAACTGAAATATGCCTAGTATACCCACAACTCATTGACATGGACCAACAAGGACCACTGATTCTAAATTTATTCAAAAACAATGAAACTATCTTAGAATTCATGGGACTCTATGACAACTTACCATGGGTGGATCACAAATCAGGTTTTGACATAGAGATAGACATAGGGGCATACTATGGGGAGACGATTGATTCCTTCAGTCACAAAATTGATGAAATTCAAATAACATGTAGATCTTTAAGTGAAAAACATGTGGTGGCACTTTCTGATCCTAAAATGGTAAAAAGAAAGGATGTATCCGAAGGTGAAAACCTCTCAAAGCACCCAAGGATGAGGGATTCAATCTCCCCCTTAGTTCAATGCATCTAGAGAAGTCAACAGTGCTAGCAAAAAATTCCACTCCAATCAATGTGGGAATAGAAGAAGCACCCAAGATCACTTTCTATGATGAATCCTTATTGGATGAAGAATAGAAAAACCTAGCAACATTCCTGAAAGATAAGAAAGCCAAATTTGTATGGTCATACACTGATATGCTAGGGCTTGATCCAAAATTATTTGTGCATCACTTAGTAATTTATCCTAAAGCTAAGACACTGAAGAAAAAATTAAGGAAAATGCACTCTCAAATAGCACTCTTGGTGAAACTTGAGTTACAAAAGCTTCTTGACATTGGATTGATTAGACCGATAGATTATCCTAAGTGGGTTTCCAACCTGGTACCAGTATCAAAACCCATTAGGAGCATCAAATTATGTATAGATTTTAGAGACCTAAATAAGGCATGCCCAAAGGATGATTTCCCTCTTCCTAACATCGACCTCATCATGGAAATTATAGTTGGGCATGAAATTCTATCACTAATTGATGGTTTTTCAAATTACAATCAAATCATAATTACCAAGGAGGATCAACACAAAACTACATTAACTTGTCCATGGGGAGCCTATTGCTGGAATGTGATGCCATTCGGGTTGAAGAATGCAAGAGAAACCTATCAAAGAGCAATGACCCTCATATTTCATGACATGATCCACAAAATAGTTGAAGCTTATGTGGATGATATTTTGGAAAAATCAAAGAAAATGAGTGAGCACATACAAGTCTTGGGACCCATCTTTGATAGAATTGAAGAATACAAAGTAAGACTAAATCCAAAAAAGTGTGTCTTTGGAGTTACATCAGGGAAACTTCTTGGCTATATCATCTTGAAAAGAGGGATACAAATTGATCCAACAAAGGTAAAATCCATCCTCGACATGGAACCACCACAAAAACTAAACTAGAGGAGAGGATTACAAGGAAGATTACAATCTATCAAAAGGTTCATAGCGCAAGTATCAGATAAAATCCACCCCTTTTCACATCTTCTCTATAAAGGAATAACTTACAAGTGGGATGAGAAATGTGATAAATTTTTCCAGCATATCAAATATTATCTATTAACACCTCCAATGCTTATTCCACCAATACCAAACAAGCCATTGATCCTGTATATCTCAGCAACATTAGCAACACTAGGTGCTCTTCTAGCACAACATGATGAAAACAAAGAGGAAATATCTATCTATTACATCAGTAGGACCTTGGTGGGTTATGAAATGAACTACTCATCCATTGAAAAAGAATTCTTAGCATTTTTTTTTCCTTCACAAAAATTTAGACATTACATGCTCTCACACCAAATTAAGCTCATTGCAAAAATTGACCCATTGAAAAACCTGTTATCCAAAGAAACTCTCATAGGATGAATGGCCAAATGGGTAATGATCTTAATTTAATTTGACATAGAGTATGTGGAGCACAAAGAAATCAAGGGACAAGTAGCTATAGACCAACTGGAAGAGGCACCTATCTATGCAGAGAACCCATTAATATTTAAATTCTCTGATGAATCAATATTCCTTATCAATCTAACCAATCAGTGGAAAATGTACTTTGACGGATTGTTCACCCAACATGGATCAGGAGTAGGTATTCTCTTTATCACCCCTCAAGGTGATTGCATTGAAAATTCATACAGGCTATCATTTCATTGCACTAACAATATTTTTGAGTACGAAGCCCTAGTCATAGGTCTAAGGATAGTAGTTCAATGGTAGATACAAGAGATAAAAGTCTACTAAGACACAACTAGTTATCAACTAGGTCAATGACGATTACCAAACTAAGGAAGACAAGCTTACTCCTTACAAGAAGATGGTGGAAAGTCTCAAAGACCTTTTCATAGATATAACTTTTGAGTAGATTCCTCACATGAACAATAGAGTAGGAGACACCATGGAAACAATCGGATCATTGTTAGACATGTCGAACAACATCCTCCAATGTGAATTCTTGGTAGAACAACTTCTCATACCAACTTTCAAAATCCTTGAATATGAGTTTGTGTGTCATTATTCGTCTTGGATCCCCATGGTACCATGACATATTCATCTACCTAAGAAATGGATCCCTCCCATCCAATATCACCTCCAACCTTAAAAAGACCTTTATCAAAAATGCATCCTGATTCATGATCTTAGGTGATACCCTTTACCATAGAATCATTAAGGGGACATTACTATGATTTCTTAACCAAGAGGAAGCCTTGACTACTTTAATATAAGTACACGATGGAATATGTGTTTCCCATTCTAGTGGTATTAATTTAGCTAAGAAGTTGTTGAGGATGGGGTACTACTGGCCAACCAAGGAAAGAGAAGCTCATCAGTATGTACAAAAATGTGTCCAATATCAACAACATGGAGATCTGATTCATGCTCCAACTCAAGAATTGCAACCAATGATCACACCTTTTCCTTTCTTGCAGTGGGGACTTGACCTCATAGGAAAAATCACTCCAACCTAATCTAATGGCCACAAGTTTATCATAACAACAATTGATTACTTTATCAAGTGGGTTGAAGCCATACCTATGACCTACATAATGGGGAAAAAAATTGCCAAATTTATCCTGTATTACCTAATATGTCGTTATGGTTTTTCACAAACCCTTATCTCAAACAATGGAACACCCTTCAAGAATCAAGATGTAAAAGAGCTATGTCAAAAATTTAATATCCAACATTAGTTCTCTACCCTATATTACCCCCAGGGAAATGGTCAAGTTGAGGCTATGAACAAGACCATTCTAAAAATCTTAAGTAAAATGCTCAATGAAGTAGGTCATGACTAGCATCTATAGTTAAATCCCACTCTTTGGGCCTATCAAACCAGTATCTGCACACCAATAGGTGCAACCCTGTTCTCCTTGGTCTATGAATCAGAATCCCTTCTTCCTATTCAGGTTGAGCTCCCATCACTGTGAGTGACCTTGAACCTAATAAATGATGAGTAATAAAGAGTATCTTGGTTGAATGAGCTAGAATACCTGGATGAACATCATCTTGATTCTCTTAATCAATTGCAAGTATATCAAAACTGACTAAAATGGAGCTATAACAAGAAGATCAAATGCCAATATTTCTAGGTAGGAGATCTTGTCCTAAAGTAGAATCAAAAGAATATTCTAGATTAGGATAGTAAAGGAAATTGAGCCTAACCAGATAGGTCCCTTTGTGATCACAACAATCTATGGATCAAGAGCATAACAATTGTCAACACCTGAAGGTGAACCCTTACAGGAGCCAACTAACAACTTCCATCTTAAAAAGTTTTATGCCTAGTCTTGAAGGGTATAAATCAATACAAAGAAATAAAAAAATGATCAAAATCCAAAAAAAAAATTAGAAAAAGGATTGAAAAAGAAGAAAAAAATCGTTGTCTAGTCATAACCACTTTGGTGGTGCTTTGGGCAAGTATCTTTGTGAAAACCTAGCAAATAGACACCTTTTGTAAATAAAGCACCTCCTCCATCTATGACTCTTTATCCTATCATTCTTTGGATCACCATCCATCCATCACCTCATTCACCCCATCACCCATCCACATCCTTATCATAGCTTGATGTTGTGAAGCATCGTATCCCCTTAGTACTACTTGGCATATTTCTAAGGTCAATTTGTCCTACCTATATCGAGGTAGTCTATCATATCAGACTTCGGGAAATTCATTATGGATCATATCGGGTTCTTGTATATCTTAAGGTTATTGGAAATATCATCGAAAATTCAAAAAAAATTGTAAAACATTTATCAAAAAATTCAAAAACATCCAAATCCTGTATAGCTAAAATCTAAAAAATAATAAAAAAATTATAAATTCAAAATCCAAAACATCCAAACACATCAAAAATCCAAAAGTGGTACCTTGTCTAACTACAAGTCTCTGAGCTTGAACATAGGCAAAGACATCATTGATGTGCCCCTAAGACACCCTAGGTCAGTCCTTTAGGAGTGCATCATAATAAAATGAAAATTCATCAACTATTCATATCTCATCTTTAATAAGTTGAGTTTGTCAAACTACGTGGTCTTTGCATGTATAATGTAGGCAAGGCTAATCTTTGATTAGCCCTTGAGGCCCCTAGGATAAGCCTTTTATGTTAGTTCTTGGTTGAAAACTCAAAAATCCCTAAACATTCAAATCTCGAAAAAGCTCTAAATATTCAAATATAAAAAAATCCCTAAAACATTCAAATATCAAAAAACCCCTAACATTCAAAATCTCATAAAATCCCAAAAACATTTGAAATCAAAAATCTAAAAACATTGAAAAACATTCAAAAAGACCAAAACAGCCTCAAATATCTTAGAGAAAACCCTAAATAGCCTCAAATAACCAAAAACATATACATTCGCATAAAATTTCAAAAAGATAAAAAACAACCTCAAAACATTTTCAAAATACCAAAAACATTGAAATAATCCAAAAAATCCAAAACCACCCATCTCATCTTTCTTTCATCTACAATAAAATTTCACCCATAATAAATCAAGTGTCACCTTCAACCTTTGGTAAAATAAATAGAAAGCAAGTATAGCAACTCGTAAAGTGAGAACCGAAGTGTCAAAATCTAAAGTCTAGATCATAGGTAAATGAGTCAGTGAAGCTTGTATTGATGGCTTATCATAAAGCTCATCATCATCTTAATCAAAACCATATGATCAACATGTCCTAGGATGTATCCTTCCTTCAATGGAAATCAATATCAAACATCACCTTAGCTATAGTTAAACTGGAAAGAGATATAGATAACACTAATTGTTTGTCTTTGATCTTTTCTTATGATTTATCTTAAATGACCCATTCTGAGGACCTCTCGATGATGTCTATCAAAATTATTTAGCGAGAAAGGAATGGGCATCGATCATTATATTTTATTATTTGTGCTTGTGGATACTCTTGTAAAATAATCTTGGTGCATACTTGCTTAGTTGTAAGTAGGGAAGTTGTTTGGATCAGTACATTGTTGATTATTGTGTATGTTTTGGTCTAATATATTCCAAGTCCTGAACTTACATTCTGACGAGGTTTCAATATGTCAAGGTGTGAACAAGAACTATCCTATATGTTTGTAGATTCAAAGTCCATTACACTAGATACAATGGCATCCTAGTTATCAATACCTTGATGCACCGTGTCTATGTGTTATATCAAAAATAAGGAATGAAAAAAAATCCCAATCCCAAGATATGAGAAAATCATCATCATCATCATCATCATCATCATCATCATTGATCACCATCTCTAATAAAGTCTTGGTGGATCATAGACTTGTTGGAATTCTAAATCAATCTTGAAATCAATGGTCAATCCATTCATCTTATTCTTCTTATTCTTCTAACTTTACTAACAATTCTATCCAAGTATTGAATATATGTGATATATCAAAATATACATGAGGCTACCCATAGTTGATGACTGTCTATACATCCTAAAAAATTTCTACATCAATATTTGAGATAGCACACCAACAATCCCTCTTCCACTAGGGCAAAGTGGGGCATCTATATCATCTTCAATTCAATAATATCAAAAGTTACAACTCTTTGATTCAAAAGGAACCTAAAATCTCAAGCATCTCAAGTATAAGTCTGATTTTCACCTATCATGAGCCTGATTGGAACACTTTATTCTTTGATCAATCTCTCGAGGGGGAACCAACCATCTTTCGATCATATCGATATTAAATCATCTAACGAACTTTGTTCCTAGCCTTGCTAGCAAATATTGATCAAATTATCAAATCAATCATCATTGGGATATATCTTTCCCTACCAATCCTCATGCTATCCAACATAATCCTTGCATTTTTGTGAGTCCTCAACAATGTTATCAATCAAATCAATCAAATTTATCTTGGCTATCAATATCTCAAAGAGATCATCGATATTCGTTTCTACATTGTCATCATCATCAAAATCAACATCAAAATTAGCATCGGTCTTTAAACAATGCAACAAGCGCATTTCTTCAAAGAGGGGCAAAATGTAGACACTTAAAAATGTCTCGATGGATCACATTGGCTAAATAACATCATTTCATCCTAAGACCCATCCTTTTTTCACTTAATTGATTAAATTATCCTAGTTATTTAATTGATTGCCTCATTTTCATCTATTAATCTAATTGACCTAAATAGGTTAATTCATCCCCTTTCATGCTAACATTTGGTCTTATTAAATTAAATACGTCAAGTTATTTAATTTAAATCCCTAAAGTCCTCTTATTTAATTAAATAACCCTAAATTATTTAATTAAATATCATATCACCTTCCCCTTTTTATTAAATCATTTTATTTAATGGATATTGTCTAAATCCCCTAATTTGTATAATTGAGATTTTATTTAATTATCAAATTACTAATGAATCTAATCCCCCCACTTGCAAAGGAATATTCCTCCTTTGCACATTCTTCCAAAAGGAATATTCCTTCCGCTTTTGCACATTAAAACTTTGTTTTAATTTGCTAAAATATTTATTTCCCTCACCCATGAGAATATCCCAAAGAATATTCTCTTTTCTCACTCATTTGAAAAATCGAATATTCTTACAAAGCTTCATGTGCAAGTTAACTCAAAACTTCTTATGCAAGTTAACTTGTGACCTCTTGTACAGGTCAAATGTGTGTTTGTTTGGATGAATTTAAGCCCTTGATTAAATATCAACTTGCATTTTCAACCCTTAATGAGAATCCATGATCCATGCCTCCATATTCTTTCATTTTTGACCATTGATTAGCTTTTTCAATCTTAGCCATTTATTTTTCATTTTCTTTCCTATAAATAGGGGACTATTTGGAGGCAAATGGATCCATATTTTAACAAAAAACTTGTGTTGTTAAAATCATTTGTACTTGCACTCACATTTAACATCAGTTTAGCTTTA
Organism: Sequoiadendron giganteum; assembly: GCA_007115665.2. NCBI lineage: Eukaryota > Viridiplantae > Streptophyta > Pinopsida > Cupressales > Cupressaceae > Sequoiadendron > Sequoiadendron giganteum. The sequence continues at coordinate 546,560,846 of CM021109.1, forward strand.
TTTACTTGCAGATTATCTTAGCGTCCATTAATGGCTTCCATGATAGCATAGATGTATACATTTAGCTTATTTGTTAATTAGGATTTTAATCTTTTCAAGCTTGCATACATTTAGAGTATATTTTCTTACACCCATATCGATAATCTTAGCATAAATCATGTTAAAATAGCTCGCATCATGTTCATTTAACTTTAAATCATGTTTTCATACACCTCTATCGATGGTTTCATCAGTTTTCTTCAATAAAATTGATTGAAATAATCTCATTATCCAAGGGATTAGGAAAGGGTCGCCATTCCACATCAATGTGACACCACTCCCCCAATAGGATAAGTTTCAATGTCTTAGATTAGAGGTTTGTCAAGATTTCATGATTTAGAATGTTAGTTTTAATGGCTTTGTCTTTTTTTTTACAGTGAATGATCTTATTAGGATTGATGCTTAGTGGGTTAAATATGCTTGAGATTCATATGGATCAGGTGTAGTTAACCTATACTAATTTCATTGGTCACAATTATAGGTTAGCCAGAGAGACATCTTCTAACAAAAGATTGGAGTGTATTTGTAAGTGAAAAGATAATTTTTGCTAGTGATATGGTCCTTTTCATAAGGTAACCTTAGAAATACATCTGGAACTATTAGCACATAAATTTCATAAATTGGCTTGTTTTGAGTTTTATGATTTATCTATATTATAAATAATTGCACCATTTCAATTCATATATAATAGTCATATTTTGAAAAGCATAAGTTTCCTATAGCTAAATGTATTAGAAAATGTAAAGTAATAGAATCTTTTTGTGAAGAAAGCCTGTATATCATTTTTGGAAAGAATATTTCTTAACTTCTCCAAATAGTTAAGAGTGGGGATAAAAGTATTTTCCAAACAATATTTTTCTAATCACAATTACTGCCTCTGGGCCTAAAGATGCAACATGTTTGATGACACATGCAATTTTTCATAACTCCCATGACTTGAGAATGGAATTTGACAAGAGTTTGATTTTAGACTATTTTTTGAGTTATATAAAAAAGGGGTAAAAGGATCCAAATCAAAACCACAAACCCATCCTTAAGGTTGATTAATAGAATGTCTAGTTTTGGTCATAGTATATATTTGATGAGATTTTATTTTTTCTTGGATAAGTGAAAAGTGGCATGTACTTAAAATTTGGTGGGTTCATAATTTGTTTTTCTTTCCATGATTGAAACATAGATTTTAACAAAACAAAAACACTCTAGTATTTTAAATCAACATTTTATGTTGCTAGATGGGTTTAAAAGGCCCTAAGGGAAACTTACTTTTGAGGCAAAGAGCCAATCAACACTCTTATAGTAAAAATAAATACTAGAAACTACTACAAGGCATCTAGGTATCTTCTAAATGGTGCTCTAAGGAAATGGTCATATAAGACTGCTAAAGAAAAGCCATGCTCCAAAATTTTGCATAAGGAAAATTAAAAACATTTTTTAAGTGAAAAAGAGAAGTAAAAGAATTTTGTGAGCTTCAATTAGATTTAATTTGTGTGTGAAAATCCACTAAGAAACACTATAAAGAGAGATGGATGTATATAGATTGAAACAAAATATGTAACTTATCTAGTGAGTACTAGTTTACATAGGTAAGTGTTGTTGCTCCTATAAGCAATGGGATACTCCACAAAAGCTTAAAACTAAATAATAGATGTATATAAATCATAGTCTCTAACAATATAAAGCCTGAAAACCCTAAAACATTTAATAGATCCATTCACCATGTCAATAACAAAGGCTATATAAATCATAAATTTTGAGCTTGATCTAGTTATATAGTACACAATTATATATTATATTTATGTCTAAGTTGTAGTTTCGACTCAACCACCCATATTTTGATAATCTCAATGTTTTGAACTATAATAAAAAAACAATGTGAGCAAGTACACATGTATTACAAGCAATATCTATCCTTAAGAGATTTATACCTAGACTATCCCTTAGAAGTATCAAAGCCAAAATAGAGATAAATCATAAAATTCAAAACAAGGCAATTGACGAAGTTTATCTGCTAATGGTTCCAAATAGATTTATAGTCTTACCTAATGAAAAACACTGAATCACAAGAAAAAATCCTCTTTGCACTTAAAAATACACTCCAACCTATTCTTATAAGATGTCTCATTGGCTGACCTATATTAAAAAATGTGTTGCAATCTATCAAAAATAACACATCATAATCAAGCAATAAAAAGAGTGATTAATGCACATTGTACTGGCTAATTAGACTTCAATTTTCTTAAGGATTCATAAAATGTTGACTAATCTGTGATGCAAATGTGCTCAAAAGTTAACTACTTAGAAATTTAGTGGCCTATTATTGGCCTCGATTAACGACAGCATAATTTCAATAGATTCTAGTTTCACAAGGCAAGGGAGCACGTAGTTCCCAAAGGGCTTATTACAGTCATCAATTCAATCGACCCTCCATCATATTTTCACTTCCATGCTCTAGATTTTTTTCTAACGGTTGGTGATTAGGGTTTTAGCAATGTTAACCAATTTCCATGGTAGTAGTATTTGGATGAATAAGTGACGTGAATGATCTGCAAGACATTGGTTACCATAGTCAATGATGAGGGCATTAAAAATATGTTTGAAAAACATTCTCTCCAGGTTATAGTATCTATTGGAGTTTATCTATTTTGAAAAATAAATAGGCTAATATATTGTTGGATTCTTTATCTTAGTCATCTAAATCTAAAGCCATATGGACATCAGGGAGTTCATTCCCCATTCCTATTTTCTTCTTGATAATAACTAAACACTTATATAGGTATAAACCAAAACAAATTCAAAGCTATCTAAAAATCCTAAACAAAGAAAATTATCTCATTAAAGTCCTAAACTATTGCAGGTAAAAGATGTATAATCTAAGAAACTATTGTGTTTGATATATAGTAATATGCAAACCACAATATCTAGATACAATTGATAGTTAACATAACATTTTCAATGACCATTTCATTGTTATCTAAGCCATTGTTTATTATGTAATTCTTATAATATGTTGAATGTAATTGATTATTTATCATGTCCATTCCAAGTTTGTTTATTCTTTTTACTGCTTGATTAGGAGGCATTATTTCTAATAGATTGCAACACATTTTCTATTATGGTTAGCCAAAGAGACATCATCTGACAAGTTGGAGTGTATTTGTAAGTGCAAAGAGATGTTTTGCTGGTGATATGGTCCTTTTCATAACAAATATATAAAAGCTCAAGGAAAACTTGTGTTTTGGTTTAAATTTTAAGTAATTAGGATTTTGTAACACCCTAATTTCCATTTTAGGCATAATATTGTTCTCATGTTCCATTCCTTGATGCAAAAGAAGATTCAACCATTTGCAAAATCTTTGTCATATTGTAGTTTCACATTGTTGTTCAAATCTACAAAATTTTGAATAGAATTGATCACTATTATAGCCTTGGTATAATTATTTCTAAAAATCTTAAAAATAGTCTAATGAAAAAAGAAAGAGTTAAGAAAGCATAATGGAAGAGTGTCTTTCCTTATTTTCCTACTTTAATTGGGAACTCAACTCCATCACTACTCTTTAACAAACCTAATAAGCTTATCATTGGTTTGATGAACCCTACACCAACCACCTTTCCTAGAACCCATGTACAATCCTCTCTAGTGACCGAGACAATATTATCCTTTATAACTTCATCATCCTTACCAAAAGTGGACTGTTCAAAGTTATTTGGTCATTAGCTTCTAGAATATCAATGACCTAGGTCAATTGCAAGAGTTTTGTAGATTGGGAAGATGCACACCAACCCATCTATAAATTTATGACATTTGGTGTTGTGTTACTTGTTTTTCTATATTTATAATTTGTATGTGCACCTTTGTATGTCTTGTCTATCAATCCACTAAAGTAAATAATAAAACTCGATGTATATTAATCAATTTATTTCTATAGATGAATGTTTAAATTAGACCCTTACCCTTTTAGTTTTAGATCTATTTTATTTTTGTTGTTCTGGACTATAATTATTGTTTCTTCTATCAATTTTTTTCAAGATAACATAAACACAAATAAGCCATTTTTAGTTTTAAAGTTAAAAAAAAATAAAATTAGAAAATAAAATTGGTCTATTTTGATCATGTCTCTTAGTATTTGATAGCATTTCTTCTTAATGACTATTTTTTTGATACGACTTTCATTGTTTCCTACTCTCTTTAGTGTATCTGATTTAATACTCTCTTTAGAGCAAAGGGTTGCATACGTAATAAGATATCATTGAGCTTGTGTTGTTAATTATTTGAGTTGCTATATTATGGATAAGGTGGAAGGAAAATCGGCATCAACAAAAACACTAGAAAATGTCATAGATGCAGAGAACTACGAACCCGTTAGTAGGGATATGTTAGATCAACCAATTTCCACAATATTGGCACACAATAACATGTTCAGGATAAAACTATTTGTATATAATATAGGTTATTTTCTTTTTGAATCTTTCCAATTGCTATTACATATGCAATATACTTCTGTAGAACTACACAATGAAAATATTGACTATTTTATTAATTGCCTAGAAAATAATGATCCTCAAGCTTTATTTTTGTATAGCTATGAGCTAGACCCATACACATTGTTTAGATTATATGGAGTCAGTGATATTGATACATATCTACGACATATGCAATTTAAGACAATTCAAAAGCTAAACTATAATGAGTATGGCCTTTGGGGGTACATATTTTGTATTAAGTGGCTAGCCAAATGGCTGAATATTAAAGTATGTATCTAGTCTTCAACAAAAAAAAAAGTAGTTGCATTTCAACAAGGGCTCATAGAATAATACATATTCTATCTTGTTCAATGATCAAAACCTTGTTCAAGGACATTTTGAACCACTTATTAACAAAAAAAAAACTCTCCTCCAAGCACAGATGCACTAGTCTCAAACCTATAAGACAATTTCAAATTCAAATAAACTTCTTATAAAAACAACTTAGTTCATGCAATGTCTAACTTGTGAAAAATGCATTGTCAATATAAGATTGTGGAGATAGTCATTTTAATACAACTGCTACTTTGACAAACAATGAATATGATAGCCAATGTCTTAGATAGTACATGGCTCAATCCGTTTTTAATGCAATACTCTATGGAGACGAAGTACAAATGACTTGAATCGATACATATATCAAATATGACTTGATCATTATTTGTGACATCACAAGTTGGGAAGCATTTATTAGAAAGGTTGGACAGCCATACGAACAAAGAAAAATTCAATTAGTCAATTTTTTTTTTTGAATAGCTATCCTACATTTTGCAAGTAAAGATGAAAATTTGGTCATCAACCAGTAACATGTCTATAAAATAATACTACAAATATGTTAGGCCAACCAAACTATACAATATCATATTTTAGCAAGGCAATACATGCATACACACTATATGCCATATGGACTAGATATCATTATGGAAACTGAGACCAATATTGGACAATCACAAACAAGGGCATTGGTAAAAGAAAAATAGAAAATTAGTGTCCACAAATTGAAACAAACTATTCAAAATAGTGGACATGTATAGATTAATACCTCCACATAGTTAATAAATATATTTAATAAAATGTCCCATGACTCCCAAGTTATTGGAAACAACCAACATGTACAATTTAATGTTGCTTCACAATCAAAAAATGCCTTTAATAAAATCTCGCATGATTCACTTTGTAAAGTAAAGTGGCATATGTGTGAAACAACTATAATTCAACCCATACAAAATTCAACAAAGAGACAAAAGACAACAGTAAAATCTTACATGGAAAAATTTCAAGATGCACAAAAACACATGTATGTAGTTTGTGAACAGCTCCATTTTAAGAAAAAACATAAGAAATACTACATAGAAAAGAAAAAACATACATCAATTATTATTATCAAATATAAGACACTTTTTTGGAAACAAGGTATGCAATTTTTGTTCCCAACACTTGCAACAAAACATTAAATTTCCATATGCAACACTAGAACAAATCAAAACAAATAATCCATTATGACACACACCTAAACTTTCAGAACTTGAAGAAAGGCTAGTGGCACTTCAAGTTACAAATTTGGCAACTAGGACACGGGAGATTTAAAATTGGACTATTTAGAACTATTATCAATGTGCCAATGGATATTAACATCATACAAATAGTATTGCCATGATCATCTAATGAAACATGGATAGTTGTTGTTGCATTGAAGAGACATTTACAATACACAAATGCATATTAAAAAGGAAGAATGCAACCAAATACTATTATGAATGCTCTAAATGAATTGTGCAAAAAAACACTATACAAAATGAAAATTATAAAATTGAACCAAAAATGGCATGAGAATTTCTACCCTTTACAAGAACAAGTGCCTAGTACTAACTCTTCATTAAGTGACAAGGGAACTAAAATTGGCAATGCAAAAGATATTGAAATAGACACCTTGACACATGGATTTACTAAGTCTAAGAATTATACATTCTCTCCAAGATAAAGTAATAGAGATTATACCACTAGAAGGAAAACAACCTCTAGGAATGTTTCAAGATAAATATGTAGAAGAGATGAACTTCCCCACACTTTTCTTTGGGAACCACGTGACGAGGAAGTTGAAAAAATATTCTCATATCAAAAAATTACCCAGTGGGAATTACAAAATTCAAATCTATCATTTCCTATCATACCACTAACTTATTTTTCAAAACTATCAAAATACTAATTGGCCAAGTATTTTCTACCATATGAATATGAATCTATAAGGGAAAAATACTAGGAAGAACCCTACTAGAAAAATATGTCAAGTACAAACCAAAACTTGAAAAAATATTCCAATAAGATATTGAGTATACAGATTTCAAAAAGATAAGAAATTCACCAAACTATTTGCAATATCTCAAGAATGTTTTTGCAATGATACGACGATTAGGACCACCAAAATTTGTTGTCACATTCACTAGTGTAGAGAAAAATTGGACCCCATTAACAAAAACATTGGAAGAGTTGTACATATCACAATATACAAGGTCGAACCAAAGACAACCTAATTCACCTTTCGACATTGACATTTTCTCTTTAATAAAAAATGATCAAGTCACTTGTACCTGCTATTACAAACATAGAATTAATGAAATGAAAAAATTACTATATTCAGATGAAGCATTCGTTGGAAAGGTATTGGACTACTTCTTAGTTACAGAATTCCAAAATTGAGGTAATGAACATGACCATTTTATGCTATGGGTTAAAGATGCACCAATATATGGAAAAGATAACAATTCTAGCATTGAACAGCTTGTAGAAAAATATATAACTTGCAATATAGAAAGTCTAGATGATCAAATAGATAGATTACATATACATCATCACACTAAAGAATGCATAAGAAAATTTAGAAAAAGTGTCTCTTTTGTCTCTCGCAAGAACCTATGAGAGCAACAACAATACTTGAACCATGCATTGATAAAAAATAAGACAATATGCATATTGTTGAGAAACTCAAATCCACTTTGGAGACTTCAAGTTATGATTCTTTTGTATCCTTTGAAGATTTCCTAGTCAACATAAACATGAGTGAAGATGAATAAATACAAGCAATACGATCTATATTTCTTAGGCCAACTTTATTCTTAAAAAGAAAACCAACTCACATGGATAATTCAACATTTGTGGAAAGAAAATACAGATGGATAATTCATTCTCAATGTATATGTTGCAACAATGTAATGTAGCCCCCCCATGAAAAAATACAATAACTCAATGAAAAAATCATTTAATAAGATACACACAGACCGTAGACAACATAACAATGATGCCATAAATATGTTAACGAAACATGGCAGTTCCTTCCTCAATTTACAATAAATATCTGCTCAACAGGCTTTACACATTGTTCTTTCACTTCCACTTAACTATAGTTCATGAAAATGTAGATTCATAGACACTTTTGCTGCTGAAAATCACACATTTATTTTAAAGGCTTCCAAATTTATAAGAAATGAACTAGAGTCGTCACAAAATGTCGCTTCCAAAACCTTGATTGACCATTACATTGCACGCCCTAAGGCACTGGCCAATATTTTTCTAGCGGAATTTTTTGTAGAATACACAATAGCAAAAGGAAAATTAACATGATGAACCAATCCACAAATTATCAAGTTTATCAAGTATAGTAGACATACTAACATGGAAAACTATTATAGGGAGAAACTTCTGCTATATGCTCCTTTTTCCATTAATGAAAACACATTGAAACAAGACTTCACAGCATGGCAACATGATTTTGGTAGCAATCAAAAAAAAGTTTAACTTAATGAAGAAAAGTATATGTACAATGTAAATGAATTGTGAGGTGATATCGATGATACTATTACTGATGATAACATTGATGATGACAACTATAATGATGAAAACAAAATGCATAAACTAAACAAAAGAGACAATGAAGAGTGCAACTTAAAACTAGATTTTGAGACACTATGACATAATGTGTACATGAAGAAAATACCAGGACCATTTGAGATAGCTACACATCCAATTTACTTGATAGCATAGAGTATTACAATGTTTGTAGAATGTTGAACAAAGAGAAATAGGCCATAGTGAAGGAAATAATAATTAAAAAACAATAGAAAAACCTCAAGCCATTGCATTTGTTCTTAATAGGAGGTGTTGGCATAGGGAAAACATTTACTACAAAAGAAATATACCAAGACCTTCTTCGTATATACAATAACTCAATTGATAGTGACCCAAAAAAGATAAAGGACTTGTTACTTGCATACATAGGGAAAAAAGCTTATAATATAGGAGGTACAAAATTTAACTCTACAATCCTCATGTCATTAAATAGATGTAAATGCATTTCTTGACCTCAAAAATATTAGATGCATTGAAGAAACAATATCAACAATTTTGTATTGTTGTCATAGATGATATTTTTCTAGCTGGAGCAAGACTTCTACCTTGTATAGACAAAGGTTGCTTGAAATAATGCAAACACCTACTCAACATTTTCATGAGTTGGACACTACTTTTTGTGGTGAATTCTACCAAGAAAAACCTATACATGTGGTGCAGTCATGGTAGGAGGGTCCTCAAAGAGAACTATCTGGACCATGCAGCTAGAGTTACAAAACAAAAGTAACATAGAATATGGAGGCAAATGCAAATTCAAACATTCTCATTATCAAAAATTTTGATTACAATCAGCCAAAAACATCTAGGCTTATAGATTCAACTCATAGGCCTGATATAACATACATGCTCCTTAATGCGAGTGAAAATATTATAGATCAAATTTTATATTCTTCTTAATCTACTTGATCTTGATTGATTTATATCTTAATGATCCATTAAAAGCTTTATATCATATCCATAGATATAGAAACATCCACGTTGGCCAAAGATCTTTACAATCTCTGATGAAGGAAATGTAATGTGTGCATGAACAGGTTGGCCTCAAATTTGAATTTCTGCACGACAGGTGCATAAGATGAAGTGTGGACGTAAAATTAAGGTCAGTGAAACTCCATGGAACAATTCGAAACACCTTGCAAGGATCTGCAAGCTATAAGAAATATCTACAATTGATCAAACTAGCCGTTAGGTTTGAAATTATTCTGGGGCCAGTTCCAAAAATAGTCACTTAATTCAAAGCGGTAACTTTTTGGAAAAATATCCAATCGATCTGAAATATTTGAATAAGGAAAATGAAAATTTCCTTGATGAAAAAATAGATCCGCATGGTTTGGTGAGGAAACATGACAAAATACTGAATCTTCCAACTTGAACGAAACATGAACTGAACAAGAAAAAAACTAAATGAAAATATTTTTGGTTGATGCAAGATTGCTAAGAACCAAGGATGCTCCTACATCAAATATCTAGGGTTATTGAAAAGTGAGTCCCTCACTTTGTTGGGGCTAAAGTAAAACCAATACAGTCCACCTCAATTTGAGAAATATAAGAAGAATCCTTCTTTGGTCTACCTTTCCACTTCACAAGATATTCTTTGTACTATCTCCCATGTGTTTTCCTCCCATCTCTAACATCCAAAATCCCATCTATCTCATCTAATTGTTGTTTAGGAAGTTTTTCTTCCAATTTTTCTTTACTATCTTTACTGAATTCTGCTTCATGGTACTAATGTAGATCTACAATGTTGAATGTAGGTGATATACCCATGTCGTCTGATAACTCTACTTCATATGCATTTCCTAAATCAGATTTCTTCAAAATCTTACATGGTCCAAACTTCCTCATCTTGAGTTTAATGTATGTGCCAACTAGAAATATTTCCTTCCTCAAATACACCATCACTTCATCTCCCACTTTGAACTCCTTATGTCTTCTCTTTTCATCTACTCGCTCCTTATACTTTCGGTTCATATCTTTCAACTATTGCTTTACTTGAGTATGCACTTTCTTCATATGTTCTACAAATTCCTCTGCTTCAACACTTCTTTTATCCTCCTTATTGATGTCTCACAATTCTGATATACCTCTAAGATGAACTCTAGTAACAATCCCAAAAGGTTTTTTTCTCGTACTCCTTTTCATTGAATTATTGTAGGCAAACTCTGCTTGAGAAAGGACTAAATCCTAAGTTCCAGTCTTCTCTCCAACCAAACTTCTTAGTAAATTTCCCAAAATTTTGTTTACCACCTCTGTCTGTCCATCAGTCTATGGGTGAAAAGTAGAACTAGACTTTAAATTTTTTTTTAACATCTTCCAAAGTGTCCTCCAAAAGTAACCAACAAACTTTGTATCTCTATCAAAAACAATACTCCTAGGTAATCCATGCAATCTGACCACTTCCTTGAAAAAAAAGTCTTCTACATGTACTGCATCTATTGTCTTCTTATAAGGTATGAAATGTGTCATTTTAGAAAATATGTCTACCACCACAAATACTGAATCATTACATTTCCATGTCTTCCATTCATACCCTTCTCTTATTTTGATATGATGATATCCACTCTTCAAATCTATCTTTTTAAAGTACTTATCTCCACTCAAACAATCCATAATGTCATCCATCTAGGGAAAAGTAAATCTATACTTCACTGTAATATTTTTAATGGCTCTAGAGTCTATACACATCCTCCATTCTCCATCCTTCTTAGGTGCTAGCACAATAGGAACTGCACAAGGACTTAATATTTATCTGATCAAACCCTTTCTCAATATCTCTTTCACTTGTCTATTCAACTCTTCATTCTCTACCGGTTTCATCTGGTGTGCTACTTTATTAGGAAGGCTAGCTCCAAGAACCAAATCCATGCAATGACTAATACTCCTCACAAGTGGCAATCCATCAGGTGCATTATCTAAAATGATAGCTTCATATTCTGCCATCAACTCCTTTATCTCCTTTGGTTTTTCTTCTACATGCTTCAATTCTTCCACATTTTTAGCAACCAAGGCATAGCACATGTTCTCATGTCTCAGTCCATCCAGAAATGTCTTTCCATCCACCAAAAATATTTCTAGCATTTGTACAAACCTCAACTTTAGGAACATCCTCCAATAGCAACAAAGTCTACTTCATCCCATTTGCAACAATAGTATATATTTTCTTCTCTCTATCATGAATAGCATGTCTATCATATTGCCAAGGCCTTCCCAACAAAACATGGCATACATCCATAGGCATGATATCACACAAAACTTCATCATGGTAATTTCCTATCTTAAATTTCACCAAACATTGTTCATTTACTAGTATCTTATGCTCATCTTGAATCCATGCTATCGAATAGGGCTTTAGGTTTTTCAGCCTTTCCAACTTCAATTTGGTCACCATTTCTTCAAAAACTGGGTTATCGAAGCTTCTACTATCAATAATCACTCTGCAGCATTTACTAGCTACTTTGCATCTGGTTCAGAGCAAATTCTTTCTCGGCAATGGTTCCTGCTCCATCTTAGTTTGACACAATACTCTTCTAGTCACCAACACTTCTCTCTCTTTTGGTTTATTAGATGATCTAACATGATCCTCCTCAACAAAGTTTTTTCTTCTACTGTTCTCTATCTTTTTGCTTGTCTCTCCCTGATTACACTCAAATGCTCTATGTCCTTCTTCACCAAACTTGAAACAAGTTCCTTTGAATAATATTTTCTCTTGTCTTCTATCATCTTTTCTATAATCCTTATTCTGGTAACCACCATATCCTCCTCTCTGGTAAGAGTTTCCATCATCTCTACTGTACAAATTATCATTCTTACTAAATTCCTTGTCTTTACTCTGATCTATAAAAGATCCTCTTCCTCCTCTAGTAAAAATTCTTCCTCTCTGAAATCTTCCAACTCTTCCTCTTTGTCTCTGCTCATGTGTTTTATTTAGCTTCTCTTCTGCTTTTAGGAAATATTGATATGCCTCCTCCACACTCAACAACTTAATCAAACTGATCTCATCTTGTATAGATGACCTTAAACCATTCATATATCTGGCTACTTGCTCGATCTCATCTTCAAAATGTCTAGATTTGATATTCAACTTGTAGAAATCCTCAGTGTACTCTTTCACACTTGATTCTTTCTACTTCAAATTTTGCAACTTTCAAAACAAACTGATCTGATAGTCTGCAGGCATAAACTTTGTCTTCAACTTATTCACCATTCGATCCCATGATCTTATATTCTCTTTTCCTTTTCTTTGCCTATCTTTTTGAAAATGTTTCCACCAAAGGGATGCATGTCCTTTCAACTTTGTACAAGCAAATTTTTACCTTCTTGTCTTCTGTGGTACCTTCAAAATCAAAGTACTTCTCCATCTCTGTTATCCAATCAAGCAATTCATCTGAATCCAACTTACCTCTATAATCTAGTGGATTGAAATGTGGTTTAGTATTTACCCTAGTTAAGGCTCTTATGAACCTCTCTTCTCCCTGATCAAGGTCAATTTTATCTTCTCATTCCCCTTCTTCCTATTCTTCTACTTCTTCATCACTCACATCATCAACTGGTCGATCTCTCCTCTGGGTCATTTCGATTGCTTCCAATCTAGCAACAATTCCTCTCAACATCTCCATTATAGTTGGGTCTGCATTTCCACATGCTCCATTTCCTCTATCATTTCTTCTCCCTGCCATCTTTACACAAGTCCTCTGTAGCTATAGGTTGGATCCTTAGTTTTCCACCCCACAAAAAATATTCAATAGGACTTCGCAAACTCTGATGATCTTCCACGGAACGAACCTGGCTCTAATACCAATCTAGTGTAGTCACAGTAGGAGGGTCCTCAAAGAGAACTATCCACACCATGTAGCTAGAGTTACACAACAAAAGAAATATAGAATATGGAGGAAAATGCAGATTCAAACATTCTCATTATAGATTCGGCTCACAGGCCTGATATAACATGCATGCTCCTTAATGCGAGCGAAAATCTTACAGATCGAATTCTATATTCTTCTTAATCTACTTGATCTTGATTGATTTCTATCCTAATGATCCATTAAATGCTTTATATCATATCCATATATCTAGAAACATCTGCATCGGCCAAAGATCTTTACAATCTCTGATGAAGGAAACAGAACATGTGCATGAACAGGTTGGCCTCAAATTTGAATTTCTCCATGGCAAGTGCATAAGATGAAGTGTGGACCTAAAATTAAGGTTAGGTACACTCCATGGAACAATTTAAAACACCTCACAAGGATCCACAATAGATCAAACTAGTCATTAGGTTTAAAATTATTCTAGGGCCAATTCCACAAACAGTCATTTAATCCAAAAGCGATAACTTGCCATAAAAATATCTAATCAAGCTAAAATCTTGGAATAAGGAAAATGAACATGTCCTTGATGAAAACATAGATCTACATGGTCTGGTGAGAAAACATGACAAAATACTAAATCTTCCAACTTGAACTGAACAAGAACTGAACAAGAACAAAACCGAATTAAAATATTTTTGGTTGATACAAGATTTCCAAGAACCAAGGATGCTCTTGCATCAACATGACTCTCCAATGTTTCAAGCTCCACCAATGGATAATGAGTTAATACCATATTAATTTTGGCAATGAAACATCAAATGCTACAATTTACAAACAACCATGGGGAAAAAAGATTAAATTTTTATAACTATCCTATACAAAATATGTAAAGGTTCCCAAATAGAGAATGGCATAGCATACCTGAAAAAATCTTACACTCTCCACCTATAGACCCAACATTCCCATTTATTTTTTATAAAAAAAGGTTGTCAATGCACACAACCAAAATATATTATCTGCTCTACCTAGACAACTAGTTACAATCCATGCAATTGATGAACATGATAGCTCTATTGACATAGAAAAAATTCACAAACATATTCTAGCTTTGGAAAATCAATAATGTTAAAAAAAAGACATATTGGTTGAGATCTATGTTGAAAAATATGATATACAAGATGGTCTTTTCAATGGATTAGACAAAAAATTCAAAAAATCATATACACAAACTATTGACATAGATATCATTTGGGTTCAATTCAATTATTATCATATTGGAAAATCTTAGGTTGCAAAATTAACACATTTTAACCAAACATACATTGGCAATGGATGGGTACCAATTCTTCGAGTTGTAAGACCACTCCAAAAACTAACTGCTAGATAGAAGAGTACTATTTGAAAATAATATCCACTACAATTAGCATGCACGTGCACAATACATAGAGCACAAGGGCTCACTATGCCTGGTCTTACATTTGACTCTTTTGGTGTGCACCAACATGGGTTAACATACACAACTTTTTATTAAACATCAAGCATTGAAATAATTTTTTTGTCAAACCCTCTAACACCAAAGAACTTTAAGGTAAAACCAAGAACCATATGAGAAATGGCACGACTTGAAACAACTGCTAGTTGGACTCTTCAAAATTTCATTCATTGTAAAGAAAACACTTCATGTATTATCCTAAGTACATTAAAAACTCACCATTTCCAACCACATAAAGAAGACATCTTATATGACAAAGACTTAATGTCGTCAGACATTATGTCTTCAAGAAATCCATTTGAAAAAATTGATAAAAAATAATCCACTACAAAACTACAATTGCTTTGAAACATACCATGTCCATGGCATAATGACTTGTGTTAGAAAAAGGATACATTTGTTGAATGAAATAACTTTAACACTTGAAAATGTTGAATCAATATTGATTTCATTTATACTTAATGGATGAACACATTTCATTTGTAATATTTATGCCAAACCAAAAAAATCATTTACAAATATCATAACAATTATCAGTGACACAATGATAATTGTTTCTAGGCAAGGCCTTATCTATATTGCAGGTGACTTCAACATTGACGTATCCACATACTTAAAAATTGTAGAAATGTTTAAAAATCACATGCAAATACACAACTTGCACTTGTTACTTGAACAGTTAGATCATTTGTCAAATACCATTATTGATCACATTTGGAAAAATAATAATGCACATAGAACTAAAACTCAAAGACTAGAATAATATTGGAGTGATAATGGCATTCTTCTTACTCGCATTGATAACATTGTCTAGGCATGGTATGCATTTTGCAAGAGGTAAACATGAATACAAATTTTTCTTGACACAATGTGTAATTCTCTACTTATATCATTGCTTTAGTCAATGTTGAAGACTATAAATTCATATGAAAAAATATGAAATAAACACTATTTTGTAGGTGACTACACAACATGAATACTAGTAAGGCCACTTCCTCTTCTTCAGTTTCCTTGAAAGGAGAACATGCAACAAAAAATGAGTAAAGTATCTAGCAAATATCAACAAACTATTTACTTGCACAATATTCTCACAAAAAAAATTAATTGAATAATAGTCTTGCTTCCTTTCGTAACTATGAGTGTTCTCTTTTTTCATATCCTCCCAAGTACATACAACATAGTGACCCAAATCGCCCCAACCTGCAAGAGAAGATTAGGAAATGATGAAACATGTCAATGATGCTAAATGAATAGAAACTAATATCTCACTTTGTTCAACTTTGTAACTTACAATCTTTCTCTTCTTTTTTTTAGGCAACTATAGAGCATCAAATCAAAGAACACCCCCTCTTGCAAAATAAATACACCAAGGAGTCAAACAAAGAATAGGTATTAATTCCACATACTAGTTATCTCCAATACAATTGATTTACTTGGATACTTTATACTTCTGCTAAGTATATTTTTTTTTATATTGTTCAACCAATAGTAGTTATGCAACATCAACTAGTTCATTGTCTTCATAAGCATATCAGTAATGACAAAAATTTAATGCATCTCATAATTGACTAACAGATTCCTTCCATTGCATAAATATAAACATATTTATTTTTTAAATGCCTCAACAACATGGAAACCAATATGGAGGATGTTGCTTATCAACAAACAACACATAAGAAAATGGTAAAAACATGTCTACTATGCTAAATAAATTAACACATACAATAATTTTTTGACTAAGTCTATGACATAATTTTTTTTCTTTGTTATAGCCACACAAACAATGTACAACCAAAAAGCATGCCCTCTTGTAGCTTCAACGCACAAACTAGTGAAACAAAACAAATGTATAAATATCAACTACTTCATTTATAGTAAAGTTGGATCAGTTTCATGTTGTATTCTTCTACAATTTCTATTCATTTCTATATCACCTTGGTCAATATATAGGATTACTTTCTAGAGATGACTTAAGTTAGTTTCCTATTTGTATTACCTATGCCACATTTTATTTCTTCCTTTGTTACTCAATGCAGCTTTATGTAAATAAATTAAGTTTATGTAATTTATCAAAATGTTGCATACCTCCTTAATCTTCCATTAATGTGGCATTAATATGTTTAGTTTTCTTCATTTTGCAAATTCCCCAAAGATATTCATTCCAATAGGAAATATAGTATGAGTCCACAAGAAAATATAAGAAAATAGTGATGATTGTCAATTATACTAAGTAAATTGAGACTTATAGCTCATATTTTATTAATTCTATGTCTTACAGTTATGTATTTTTTTGTCATACATAATTGGACAACAACAAGGAAAACAACACACCCCTTTCTAGAATAGACACACAAGTCACACAAAGAAAAAAATGGTATTGATCCCAACCACTTTATCTCTGATGTTTCTTTATTGTCATCATTCTATTTGAGTACTTCTTAATCTAGAAACTCCAATATCAGTGTTGTGCCTAACATGTGTTCCATTCTCTATTAAGTTCTATTTTCCCTTTGTTCACCTTGGCAACTACAAGGTGTTTTCATTTCATTTATTAAAAGAAGACCAAATTTTCTCCAAGTAGAAGAAATATGATGAGGATATTGATTACAGTTAGTGTGTTAACTATAGATATATGTACTACTCTAACATTATGATTTGGGATTAGCAATGTCACGAACATCATGATCAATCAGTGGAGGTGGACAAAAGATAACAATTGTTGGTTTTCTTATACACAAGAATTTTCTTGAAGCATAAACTTTAATGAGTGACATTTTAATTCTTAGTTTTGAATTAGAATTTCCTAAACCATGAAATATGTGTTATTTTTCCCTATGAAGATTCTAGCAATACTCAAATCTACTAATTTTTTTTTCATCAATCCTATCGGTCTACACAATCCACTATTAGACATTGCACCTTGCATCATATGTATTTAGGAATATGATAAGTCTCTTAGTAAATCAGAAAGTGCCCCATGTGACCTTGATAAGTATATATTTACAGTGTTTGTACTGACTATATATACATTTCTAATCACTCTAATTTTTGGGTTGATTATCTACTTAAGCAATTTGCAACATCAATGGTTGCAGTACCCCATAGTTTATCTTCAATAATCCACTTGATCATCACTTACTTTGTATGAACTATGTTGTTTGTTTAGATCATTAGATACAACCTTGGGATCCATGGATCTTTTGTTTATATTTTTCATTTAAATATGCCTATTAGATCTGATTGTCAAATCATCCATCTAAAACTATTTTTGGAATGTGGACATGTTCACCTTGATTTTGTATATTCAAAAAACACAAGAGATACATTTATTATTAGAAAACCCTAGATCTCTTTCTCTTCATGACACATTATCATCTAGATAAGATGTATAGTTTTCTAGGAAGATAAGATATGGGATTAAGCAGTCAGATCAACCCATTTGACTTGCAAATTCAATTGACCAAACACCACATTATGCTATGTCAAACACACTTCCTACACCATATGTCCATCTACACACTTGATACACGAATAACCATCCTTATTCTTTATTGTACCATAGTTGGTGATGGTCTTGTCTTTTGCATCATCACAGTGTTTGCAATATCCCCTAGATCCACTTCACCATCTAAAGTTCTTTATTTTTTGGATGTATTTAGGGTAAAAGTACAAAGATGTGTCACACTTTTATAAAGGAAGTGGCCAACATTGATCCAACTTTTAAACTTGAATCACTAAAAAAGTGATATATATGTTTTGAATTTTGAAATGATGTAAACTAATAAAATATTTATTTTTTAGTATATTTTCTGTTTGCATTTTATTGAAAAAATTAAAAAATTATTTGAATAAATTTTTTAATAAATTAACACTATAATGTAGTTGTTGATAAAATGTTGAAAAATGAAGTTACATGAGACATCAATCTTTATGTAGTAATTTTTTTTCCTTCAATTTTTTTGTGTGTATTCATAACTTGAAACTTTAGGGCATGGATATACTTTTTTCCAATTTTAGTAAATATATATTTTTAAATCAATATTAAAATGTGTGTGTATTAAAAATTAGTTGTTTCCAGTCGACGTCAACTTTCATATTAATTATTTATCTAAAATAAAAAAAATTATACCATCTTGATATAGATTCTTATATCTAGAGCATTATATTTTTTTCACATTTTTTTAGTAAGTTTTACTATTTTTCCTTGACATGGTAATCAACCTAAAGTTTTGTGTTGATAACCGACATTTAGTAAAAATAAAAAGGAAAATATAAATAATAACTAAACTATTAAAATATATACATTTTTTAAAACTAAAATTATGGATCTACAAAAGGATGTTTTTATATTTTTAAAAAATATTTTTTTACACGAGTAGAAGTTGTTGAAACATCAAGTTTTTCAAATAATTTCTTTTTGGTAAATTGGACTCAAAGTGGTGCTAAATATGAATTTAGCCAACAATTTTAGTTGAAAAAATTGTGGACATATATAACAAGTAGCTAAAATGAATTTTACAAGATCATATGTTTGGCCAAAATTATATTTTAGTTAAAACTATTAAATTCACATGTGCTGATACCCTTTAATAAAAAAATAAAATGAAGCTTGTCATAAACTCTAAAACCAAAGAGCAAACATGCATGCCATGATCAATATTATATTCTTCCTCCAACAACTCAATAGATAGCCAAAAATGAATAACGTACTGAAAATATGACTTTGACCATAATTTTTGTCTCGAACTTTGAATCTTAGATATGTGAAGTGATTGTCAAATGATTAAAATAATTTACTCATTTTTGAGTTACAATTTGATACACATGTTCATGGTTTCTATATTCTTTATTTCTTGTCTATTTCAAATCCCTTCTTAGACAAAGACATGTGTTTTACTATCTTGCATGATGACATGCATTTGCAGCTTATCCCCAACATTGAAGCATGCCAACATAATATTGGATAGGTTTGCACACAAAAAAATGGATATATATTTGAAGGTGATGTTTTTGTCATATATGGACCTACATCAAATAAAAAATCAAATATGCAAAACAAAGCAAAAATTGTATATGTGGACCTTGTGGACTCCAATGGAAAAATTCCAATCACCATGAACATTAGAAACAATTTAATAGACACATTCCATCTACATATCACAGTTGGATCTAACATTCAAATCAATAATTTATCAATCAAGAACAAAATGCAATACGAAAGAGGTGATGTAGATTGTTGCATTGTGTTGACTTATAGAATTTACATAGAATGTGTGCCACCTATTTTCAAGAAATATAAGTTAACTCTTGACTTGACCATTTATCAACACATATCTAATCATAATGCAATTATTCAGCTGGCTCATTTGGAGCAATTGGAACAAGCTACCATGTCAGCAAAAATCAACTTGAAGTACATGTCAAAGATGGTGACCTGAAAGAAGACATGGCCACTATACATTACTGATCATTCACATATTATTATCTTATTCATATTTAGTTAACATACTTTCACTATGCATAGTTAATAACTTTTTTTTGCAAGTTTTTATCAAAAACAACAATGAAGAAATATGTGCTACTTTGCAACAAAATGTCTCCATAGTGGACATGCCACTCATTCTTTTCAAGAATGTTGCATGAGCTGGTCCAATAGGTACAAATTTCATTTGTACACCACAATCTACCTTTGTACAACATCACAATGATCAATGTACAAAAGTGCATTTCCCAACACTGGCCAAATGTAATGTCCAAGTAAGGACCCAAATTTTTATTACTCTAATTTTATATTTGTATTACATAACACATCCATTTTTTCTATTTCTTTGCACAATGCATAACAACTTCATTTTATTTGCAGGTTATTGGTACATTGAATTCAAAAATTGTTTACTTGCTTATTTATGAGATCTATTGTAGCAGATGTCATCACTCAATATTATTTGACCCTCCTATTAGCAGAGACTATTTCCACTACACATATTGCAGCAGATCCACATGACCCTCCCATCATCACAATTTACTTTGCACATTATATAAGCCAAAATGGTAATATTGATTGTTGTCTGCAAGGAGAGCTTCTTGAACAACACTTCCTAGAAATCATAGAAATAACATATGAACACTACAAAGAAGAAATTTCACCTACAGTTTTTATTTTGCGTAAATTCCAAATCCACGAGAAATTCACATTGGTTTTGAATAACTATATTGTTTAGATTGTTGAGGACTATCCACTTTGTAATGTATAACCCTGGATCATTTATTTTGTACAATGCTTTTAGAAAGGTCAATGGCTTTCATCACTGTTTAAACAACATATTAGTGTTCTCATTGATCTTCATGATGGAATTGACATACATAAATATGTTAATTAATTTGTAAATTTTTAGTTAAGAAGGAATTAGGTCAATAACCCTTTTTGCAATAGTGTATTTGTATTTTGTTGTTGTTTTCGAGAATCTTGTATCTTAGGTTGGATGTAAAAGCTAACCCCAATATTCCTACTTTGAGATTTTAGTTAACTGTTTGTTAATGAACTAGAAAAATGTGATATGCTTGTTTGTCCTCTTATTCTCAAGTAAAATCTAGTACCACTTCAATCAATGTTTCAATGGCATATCCATTCTTATGTGCGGTGATTTCATTTTTATTCATTGGCATGGAAGATAATTTGCATCTTGTAAACTGGTCAAAGTTCATCATCATAATTGAAATCATAGTTGCAAGATGTCATTCAAAAAAAAAACTAAAAGTTGTTTATATAGTATTGTCCATGGTCAATATTTCTCCATGTGTTTATAAATTATTCTTTCAAAAATATCATTGCGAATTCCAGTAATACTAAGATACATGCAACTCTGCTTTTCAGATTTTGGAATTTTAGGGAGAACATCTTAAGTGAATCAAGGTCTATTGGAACTACTTCTTTCTATATATTTTAGTTGAAATGTGATAGGTTTACAAGGATTCTTATAATGAAATTTTTAAGTTGGATAAAAAACATATTTTTATATCCCCAGTAGGTGGAATGATCCATACCAATTTTTTGTATAGGAAATAGATGATTTATTATAGAATCTTGTGCACTCTTTATTGATGACCTATTATTTTTTATGCAAGCATTAGGATATTGTTGAAAAAATATAAAAACTCATTCTATACAAAATAATATGATATCAACATCCTTTGAGCATAACAGTTTCTTCAAACATGGAAAGTTTGAGTGCTTCATTTTACTTCTGGATGTAGGTCCAAAAGCTTATGTTCAACAAAAAAATCTACAATCCTTACATAATACAAAAACAATCAAATATATCCAATAAAATTTTAACAAGTTACACAAAATTTAGCTTCAAAAATAAAAAATCTTAAGTTTCAAAGAAAACTACAAAATCTTTATCACTATAGAAACCATATTTTTAAAAGCATAGAAAGTTACATTCCAAACAAATTACTAAATCCTTCCATGTTAGAAAATCAATCAAAAAAATACAAGAATTTTAAACAAACTGCAAACAAAAAAAAAATCGTTCTTGCACACTTTGGCTGCAAATTCACTGCTCTATAGCTCTTGTTAATATTATAGAGCGTGAGTTCCCAATCATCTCTTGATAAGGTGTCTAACAAAAATATTTGGAGAACATTTACAAGGGTAAATTTGAAGGTGTTAGGATGACAACAATTTATATTTAATGTAATAAATTAGTTATATATGGGTATGTGAAGGATCATCATTAGTCAAAAAGTGGTGATATGTAAATGATATGATGGCCCATGTGGCTGACGACTTTTTTTTTACCCAAAATTGATGAAACGAAAAGGTTTTCTAAAGGAGATTCTCAGCTTTCCACCAATATAAATTATTCTTTATTTTGAATTTAATAAATAATTATTATTCATTTTCTATTTGAATTATGACTAAAGTCCTGATTTATAGGTTGATTGAAAAGCATATATAGCTTTCAAATGGTATCACATTTTTTGAATCTGAAACATGTGTCACATTCTATGCTTCACATACTATAGGATTAAAAAAAAAAAAATCATGAAGTTTTGACCAAGTTAAGGTGGTCAAACATACACATTTTTATATTTTTTTTAAGTTGTCATAAAAAAATCATAATTAATTATTTACTTCAAAAAAAATTACAAAAATATATGCATCACATTGGGACATGAGTCCTCTACTTATATCTAAAATCTTATAAAATATATTATCATTTTATTGTGGTTAGGGTGGTTAGATAGACACCTACTTATTTTTTCCCTCAAATTTAAGTACTACTGCATTGAAATTTCAAATTTTCACGAAATAGATTTAAAAAAAAAATAAACCTAGTAGTTTAGAAACTACATTCAATTTGCTACAGATTATATTCTTACGTATTTTTAAAATAATAAAGATAAATTATTCAAATTTTACGTCAAGTTGCCTAACTCTGATTTTCTAAATTTTCATCGCCACTTAAGGACCTGTTTTTTCCATGATGATCTTGCACATACCCATATATGTTTGATTTAAATTGATATTTTTGATGAGACTAAAGCTCCATAATTATTATTAGTTAATATTTTTGAGTTTTTTAAAGGCCTTTATTATTCAAACCTTAAATAACTACATTTAATCCATTTTTATCTATAGATCATCAATTATCATTATTGTATTGCTCATCTATGTTTACAATATGTAGGATCTAATTTATAGATGAATCAAATAAATATCTTTAGATGGTTTAAAATAAGGTGTAACTAGTTGGAGGGGAATTTGTAGGATTTGTCACTACTTATTATATGATAATTTTGTAACTATCTACCTGTTCCAATTTCACAATATTTATTTAGATAAATTTATGTATGTACAAACAAAAAGATCTAAAGACCACCATAATGGGTAAATTTGAGAAAGAGTACTGATAAATTATTTACCTAAAAAATAGCACAACACATTCCCTAATGTGAACTACTAATATTTCAACTATATACTGAATTTAACTTGTGTATACTTATAAAGGATATTGTGGATGTTTTTCTAGAATCAATTCCACATAGATTGTATTAGTCCTAATGGATATGATAGAAGCCATAGGAGGAAACAAACATGGATTTTATCCTAGTACTATCTAGAACTCAAAACAATAACAACTCAATATTGTTTTGGTGGATAGATTGTCTAAGATGGAATATTAATACCATGTAAAAAGATAAGTGATTCTTAACATATTATGAGATCTTGTTTTCTAGAGAAGATGTGAGATTACATGATTTTACTAGGAGTATTATGTTAGATCATAACATCAAATTTTTTGGTCACTTTTTCATAGAACTAAATAAAATTTCAACTCATTATATTATAAAAAATTAAAGAAAATATAAAGGTAGCGTACTATAGATTGGAGAGTTTGATGAGCTATTTTTGAGGAAATAAGTTCAAACAATGTGATCTTGAGTCAACATTAATATTTTTGTATAATAATTTATCTAGTAGGAGCATTTACAAAACAACATTCAAATTGGTGTCCAAGTGTAACACAAGATGTGTAGTAAATTTGAAGAGTAAAATAGGAAATTTAAATTTGAAATGTTGAAGTGGTAGAGTTTGTCACACACATACAAAGTATTCTAAAATAAGTTAAAGAGTTTTATTTAATCTTAGTAATCAAAAGTAAAAATAGTATTTTTATTAGATGACAAAATAAAATAAATTTAAAGGTATATTTAGTTTTAACACATCTTAGAAAGGAAGGATTTATAATATTTTTTTGTTGAAAGATGGGTCCATATAGGGTGCATAGAAATATTTCAATAAATACCTATAAACTATATGATAAGTGCACGAAAATGGGGGGCTAAAGAGTAACCAAATTTTTTTCTTAATTTGTAAGGTATTTCTAATTTTAAAATTTTGTATAAGCCATACTATTTTCATTTTATAGTTTTATAGTTACCAACCTATATGTTCACACATCATGAATCATATGAACTATAATGCAAATGTGTTATATTAACTTTTATGTTTAAAATAATACATGCACATTATATAATACACTCACATCATGACAAATGCATATTATGTACGCTATAATTCAAATTATAATAATCTAGTCCAATGGACTTTAATTCCTAAGCCTTGGGCTCTTACCTCAATTTTGGCTCCCAAATTCATTTTTTCACATAAAATATCATATTCAAACTTCTTCATCATTAGATTTATGCATTTACAACATTTTTCTCTTAAACCACTAGTAAAATACTAGCCATATTATTTTTTATGGTTTGAATAAATTAGGGTACTAATTTTTATTTCCTTTTAATGATGTCTTTTTATGCCTATGATAGATGTGTTTTTTTCATAATTTTTATTTTCTTATCCAAAATTGATAAAATATAAAATCTAGTTATATAATTTTTCATTCTCTACATATTTGAAAAAAATTGGTTTTTAATAATTTATGTGGAATTCAAGTGACTTGTACACTGTGTGATCCATTTTTAAAAATAAATTTTCAAAAATATTCATAAAAAATTAATAGAAAAATATGTCTTTTTCTCCATGCTCTTAGCTATATTTTTAGCAATTGGTTTCAAAAAATACTTAACAAAATTAAAAAATGGGGGTTCATGTATTAGATGCTATTTTTCTTTTCTTTGTCTCATGGGCTCTTATTTTTTATTAGAGATAGATTTTATGATTTTAATATTATTTTTAAGGTTCTTCATATGTTGTTAAAATAAGGCAAATGGTTTTGGTTGTGACATTATTTCATCACTTATTCATAGAGATTATCTTAACATTTTCTTAATCCTATTAAATAAATTGAGTTTTCATGTAATAATTTGATCATGGTTTTATCTTAAAATTTGTATTTGATTTCACTTGACATGCATCTAAATGTTTGATCTTTTAGAAGTTATATTTTATAAGGATTATCTATGTATTTCAAGTTTTATTCAAAGGATTAAAAATTTATCATGTCTAAATTTTGGATCCAAAATTCCAATCTTTCATATCTCCTTCAAACCATTAGTTAAGGAGTCATTGGAGAGATGTACTATTGTATCATTGGTATGTATTTGGATTCTAGAATCTATGTATTAAGGCTAGTTTAACTAATCAAAATACAAGATGAGTTTGGTGCCAAAATAAAGTATATTTGTGACCGGCAGATTAGTATGGGTGGACTACACTTGATCCATGAGGATACAAAGTACATTCATGCCACTAAACGTCAATCCCAATAAGATCAATCAATAAAACTAAACTAGGAATCTATTAAAACTTAACATGTTAAATTATGACAGTTTCAAAACACATATTCTAATCTATTGAAACTTATTCTATTGGGGACTGGTGTCCCATTGATGTAGAATGGAAACCCTTTCCTAATCATGTGGATAAATGATCCTATTCTGATCGATTTAATTGAAGAGAACCGATGAAACCGTTGATAGAGGTGTGATGAAACATTATTTAAATGCTAAATAAACATGATTCAAGCTATTTTAAGATGATTTATGATGAAATTATTGATATGGATATATGCAAGGCTAATATAAATGGATTTTATGCTGAAAGATTGAAACCCTAATTAACAAATAAGCTAAATGTATGCATCTATGTTATCATGGAAGCCATTAATTGAAGCTAAGCTAATATGCAATTAATCAAAAATAAGATGATATTAAATAAGTGCTAAATATGAGTGTGATTGTGAGTTATTTCAACAACATGAGTTTCTTCTAAAAAAGATGGATCCATTTTTCTCCAAATAGTGACCTATTGATAGGAGAGCAAATGAGAAATGAAGGGTTGAGATCAAAATGATTAATCAATGGTCAAAAAGGAAGGAAGTTGGAGGCATGGATCATGGATTCTCATCAAGGGATGAGAATAAATGATGAGATTTAATCAAGGGTTCACATTTATCCAAGCAAACACACTTTCGAAAGCTTTCCAAAAAATTTGTTGAGAGTTTGTTTCAAAAAGGAATATTCCCCTTTTTCAAATGAGTGAGAAAAGAGAATATTATTTGGAATATTCTCATGGGTGAGAGAAATAGATATTTAGAAAATAAAAAAAAAGTTTTAATGTGCAAAAGGGGAAGGAATATTCCTTTTGGAGGAAAGTGCAAAGGAGGAATACTCCATTGCAAGGGGGGGGGGGAATTAGATTTATTAGTAATTGAATAATTAAAATATTGTTAATTATACAATTTTAGAAGAATTATATGATATTCATTAAATAAAGTGATTTAATGAAAGGGAGAAAGTGAAATGATATTTAATTAAATAAATTAGGGTTATTTAATTAAATAAAAGGACTTTAGGGATTAAATTAAATAACTTGACGTATTTAATTTAATAAGACGAAATGTTAGCATAAAAGGGGGTGAATTAATGCAATTAGATTAATTAGATGAATAGATTACAATGATGCAATTAATTAAATAGTTAGGCTAATTTAATCAATTAAGTGAAAAGAGGATGGGTTTTAGGAGGAAATGATGTTAGTATACTTGACTCAAGTGCATGATATCATTCAAGACATTTTTAAGTGTTTACATTTTGCCCCTCTTTGAAGTGAGGTACATGTTACGTTGGTTCAAAGACTATGGTTTTTATGATTAAAAACTATTGCTTTAAATCATAAAATAAAATAAAATTGATTTTTAGATGCCTCACTATTGTCCTAGCAGAAGGAATAAGCTGGTTCCTTATCCCCTTTAGAAATTGGGCAAAACATTTGAATTTTGGGTTGATTTCTTGACAAAGGTTAAAACGTTGCCTTGGGGGTTTGAAAAGGCTCCAGGATATAAAAAACATGCTAAAAATACAAAGAACGGTGCCAAATAAGCTGTAGTTTGGAAAGATTGGTGAAATTGGTTAAAAACCCTAGCTGCATGGTTAAATTAGGGCAAATAACCCTAATTTTTAGGATTAAATAGGTGATAAAGGGTCACTTTCAATTCATTTGTGCATTCACATTGGAGATATTCTTGTGTTTTGATATTTGATACCTCAAAAAAATGGCTCACCGTGCACTCCCTATTCACCTTTCAGAGTGGGTTTGAGAGTACCAATGGTGTGCAAACGTAGGACCCCGAGTTTGTGATTCAAAAATTGCCTCGATTTTTTCTTTAAGGTGCATTTAATATGGTGTCAAAGTTAGGTCGATAGATGTGTCACTATATAGCCATGCTTTTGAAGCATCAGAAGTGTCGCTATTTATTTTTTAGCAATGCATGCTCTATTTAGCAATGCACCCTAATTTTTTAATTCAGCGATGCAATTTTTGGAGGTGTCACGGGGTGATATAGCAACACATGGGATTTTTTGGTTTAGCGATGCTAGAAAGCGGTGGGTGACACATGTAGCAAATAGCAACACACCAATTTTTTTTGTAAAGCGATGCACACCAACGTCGACTCACTATTGAGTGTAGCAATGCACATCACCAAATTGGTGATTCACCCCTGAAATTAATATAGCGAATCTATTGATTTCAATGATGCTATTGATGATTTGGATGCAAAGTCTTAAATTTTGATCACTTTTTGACTTTTTCAGCAAATTGATGATGTATATGTGATGTGTGTAGGAGGATCCTCCACCACTGATGTCACGGGAGTACTGGTCTGACCTTTTAGTAGCTATGAGGGATTTCAATAACTTAGAGGCGGAGCATATGGGGAGGCTAGGGTTAGGCTTTGTCACTTTCTTTCTTGAAATTAGGACCCATCTTACCATGATGAGTGCATTGGTTGAGAGGTGGCACAATGAGACCTCTTCCTTTCACTTTCCTACGGGAGAGGCGATTGTCACACTAGAGTATGTGTGGCACATTCTATGATTTCCTATCCATGGAGAGCACATGATTTATGACTTAGATGTTGGGAGAGATGCATGTCTCTCCCTTCTACACATACGATCAATTGTTTTGATCACCTCCCAAATTGATCTAGATTTTTTTTGTGCTCTAGTGGATACCTTTATATTGTTCATCATAGCTCTTATTTGTGGTGTCATTGCTCCAGACCAATAGGGCAGAGGTTTCAGTCCCGGATGGGGCTTAGCATGGGAGGGTATGCTTTAGAGAGATATTATGTATGCCTAGGGTATAATTCTCATTGCCTCCTTGTATCATGATATGCACCAGGTCATCTATTGAGAGGGTAGGAGCATTGGAGCAGGGGTGACTTTTCTTCACATATGGGCATATGAGCACATTGCAGCATTGAGGCCAATAATCGCTCTAGTTGATATCCATGAGGATGAGCCTACCATTTTTTGGTATAGGGTGTCAATGAAATTGCAGCACATGGGCCCCATAAGTTTACCATATGGGCATTGTGTCACTGATGATATGACAGTGTTCAGATGGAGGCCATGGCTACAACATCCATGGTGATACGATGATCACCAATAGTTGGATTTTTCCAGGTAGACTCGGTACTTACAGGGCTACGAGCATACAATCATTGAGAGATACCTCCCAGATCATGTTGCTTGATAGTTTATGGAGGTATAGAATGTGTCAGTAAATGATTATACCACCATTTTTGCTAGATCGTAGAGAGAGGTATAGTGGGGAGCCATTATCGATCCCTTTGTGGCAATAAATGATTTCAAATAGCTCATCCCATAGCCATGGGAATTTGATCAGGGCCTTCTAGATGCAGGCACCACTCTAGCCTATGATGCATGGTTCAGGCCACCTACATGTTTGACGTATCTAGCGAGGGGATACCTTGGAGGTAGAGTCAGAGGAAGAGGTCGAGGCTGAGATGGAGGTAGGGATGGTGGTCAAGGCTGGGGATAAGATCAGGAGAAAGATAGGGGCTCAGTGCTAGGTGATGGGCACCAACTATAGCCAGATCAAGTATAGGTTCTAGGGTGATAGGGTGGTCATGATGGATAGATTCAGGGTGCACCACCACCTCCTCCACCTATACAGCCACATGCATAGGCTCAGGAACATATTCATGCTCTCATTGCAGAGAGAGATTAGTCATGTTAGTAGCTTCAAGCCATGACTACATAGTGAGATTGCGATGTCTAGTTGTGACAACAATTGGACATGCATCTAGCCAAAGATATTGGCTAGAGATAGTCATTAGAGGTAGTTACTATAGCGTCATAGGGTAGGATTGTATTTGCATGATTTTACATAGAGGTAGTCACTGAGGCAGCCTACTACCACATGCACTATCATAGTGATGTTCCTCAAGGGATGCGATAGCCTAATTTCTCATAGCAGAGTGGAGAACCACCTAGAGTTGAGGATCAATCATCAGTTAGGGGTGACATCAGCGGCCACCAGGGCTACCTACTTATGTAGACACTTTTTGATTATTTCCCCATTCTTTATACATATATACATTCATGGGCTCCTTGTTGATAGCCTCATGGACATTGTATTTTGATTGATATATAGACATTGATTTAGATATTTTATTATGACAGTCACCATTTTTTGATATATATATGAGATGATTCACATTTGATGTGATGTGATATTCTCTTTATTTTTGTGGTAACGGAAAAAGTATCCCTTCTGCTTTCCCCTTGCTTGTTTGGGCCCTCCTTGTGAACTAGGCTTAATGGTGCCTTGATTTAGTGTTGTAATGTGTTTGACACATTCACATTAGGTCTTGGGACCTTGTGAACTAATGAACATGAATGGTAAATTTCTAAAATTTTGTAGAATGTTGTAACACATTTTCACACTTTCCTAAGGTTTTATTAATTAACTACACCAAATAAACCTCTTTTTAACCTTATACCTGCCTTATTTAGGGTGTTGTAAAGTGTTGTAAAACACTTTCACAATTTTCTAGGGTTATCATTAATAATTAGGCTTCTTTATACTTTAATTGGCCTTAAATTACATCCACAAGCCTCATTTAATGCATCTTTTTGAGGATAATCCTAACACAAATCATTACCCAATCATAATCTAGGTGTTTCAAGTTGAATGACCCCATATTTAGTGATCTAGGACTCATTCACCACCTTGGGAGAATGATTCCCACCTATATTTTGGGTCTCGAACCTGGTTTCACACATTTCTAAGCATTTTTAATTTTGGTCCCATACATTATGCATGATGGGACTCATTCGCCACCTTGGGCGAATGAGTCCCATGTGGCCCAGAATTAAAATTAACTCAAATTCTTGGTGGTATTTTATCCTCCTAGATCTGATGTTAGCTTGTAGTGTTATATTTTTGGGAATTCTTGTATAATCAAGTATAAATACAAGTTTCTTTCATTCATTTTAACACCCAAGCATTCAAGCATTCATCCTTATAGAAAATTTGAGTTCACAAGAGAATTCAAGATTCTTCAAGGGTAGATTATCAAGCATTCTAGAGCATTGTTAAAGCCTCAATCATCATGTCAAAGATTTCATGCATCATGTTTGTTTTGAAGCTAACAATTGTAATGTAGGGTTTTATTATTTAAGCAAGTATTTCAATTCAAGATCTATCACCTTCAAGCAAGATTCAAGATCTACATCCATTGGATCCATCTCATGCATGTCTTTAGCACTTTATTGCTAGAGTTTGGTGAGTTGCAACATCATATTTTGTTCATCCATCAGTCTCCATTCCTATTTCATTCTATTTCAAGGTTTGATTACCAAAACGGGGTTTGACCAAGGAAAAATCCTATCCACAAACCCAACAAAATTTTTCCCTCTCTTTTGTGTGTGATTTTCTGATTTAGATTGAAGAACATTGAAGAGAAATATTAGAGAAAAGTTGTCAAGTCATTCAAAGTTGTCAAATTTGTCATTAAGCATTGGAGAACATTGGAGAACATTTAGAGGCTATTTTTACAGAGATTCAGATTTGGAAACCTGAAGAAGCTGATTGAGTAGACCGAGGAGAGAAGATTCAGGTCTTGAAGTTCCATAAAACCCTAACTAGATTGATTTTCCACTTCTATCGAATGACTCCCAATTTCAGTCAAAATTTAGATTTTTGCAGATTCAGATACCCATTTGGCAGATTCATGTTCCCGCACAAAAAACTAGATTTTGGATTGATTCACCCATCTTGGTGAATGAGTCCCAATCATCCTTAAGATTAGATTTTCTAGTATTTCAAAGCTCCATTCAACCATCTTCAAATTCCTAGGTGCACACATTTTGTTCTGTAGCTTTCTGTTCTATTTCATTTACTTTTCTAGGTCATTTTGTGAATCATTACATCATATTAGGGTTTAGTGTTACAAGTTGCATTGCATTTGTCTTTCCAAGTTCTTAGTTGGTGGTGAACCCCTTATTACTTTACAATTAGCCCCTAGGAAAACCCCTATTGCAAGATCTCTTTCTCCTTTACATTAAGATCTCTAGGGTTATCCTTGAATGTAGTAGGTGGAGAGTGGGTCTTCTCTATGTCTTAGTCATATGATAACATCTAAACCCCATTTTCCCTATACAACAATTTCATTCTCATGAATGTATGGATGCATATGATGTGATATAATGTGATGCATTATGATTATGTATGGATGCAATGTGATGGATTCACTTCTCTCATTTATGCGTTATGTAATATGTGATGATGATCTATGATGTGATGTATATGAGATGGATAGATGCACTTCTTTTTCAGTATCCTTTCATGAAATTTTATGGGATGGATGCTATGATATGTAGATGTTATTCTTATGCAAATGATATGGATGTATTTCTTTTTGTGTAATTTTCTATGCAATTTATGAGATGATGGTGTGTGCATATGGATGTTATGAATGTTCATGATATGTATACTTATGCAGATGTCCGTACTTATGCTATGATAATTCAATATGTATGTATGATAATGCTTTGTGGATGTAGGATGGATGCATTGATGATGTTTTTGTTGACTGTCATAATACTAGGTTAGCATGGAAAGAATATAGAAGAAATAAGAATGAATTATTTGAGCATTGATTTTGATTCAAATGCCCAAAATTTTTATGATCCACTGAGACTTTATTAGAGATGATGATGATGATGATGATTTTCTCATATCTTGGGATTGCAATTTTTTATCATTTCTTATTTTTGATATAACACATAGACATGATGCATCAAGGTATTGATGACTAGGATGGTGTTGTATCTAGTGTAATGGACTTTGACTTTGCAAATAGATAGGATAGTTCTTGTTCACACCTTGACATATAGAAACCTCATTGCAATGTAAGTTAGAAGCTTAGAATGTATCAGAAAAAAGCATACACAATAGTCAACAATATACCCCAAACAAATTTCCTACACACAACTAAGCAAGTATGTGCCTAGATTATTTTACAAGAATACCCACAAGCACAACAAAGAAAAGATAATGATCGATTCCCCATTCCTTTCTCTCTAAATAACTTCGATTTCTGATGTTGATGTCCATCGCAGGAAGGATGCATCCTAGAACAAGCTGATCAAATGTTTTTATTAAGATGAGGTGTGTGATAAGCCATTGATACAAACTACAATGACTTATTTACCTATGATTTAGACTTTATATTTTGACATTTAGGTTCTCACTTTATGACTTGTGATACTTTCTTTCTATTTGTTTTGCCAAAGGTTGAAGGATGTTGATCAATTTATTATGGATGCGGGTTTATTGCGGGTGAAAGTGAAAATGGGATTGATGGTTTTGGATTTTGAATATTTCAATATTTTTAGTATTTTGAAAATGTTTTGAGGCTATTTTTGGTCTTTTTGAAAGTTCATGTGAATGTTTTGGTTTTCAGTTTATTTGAGGTTGTGTAAGGTTTTCTGATTGTTTTGCATTATTTTTGGGATTTTGAATTTTCAAATTTTTGTGTTTTGTGTTATCTAAATGTTTTGGGATTTTCTAAGTTTTTGAATGTTTTGGGGTTTTCCAATTTTCAAGTGCTTAATACTTTTATGATATTTGAATGTTTAGGGATTTTCTCAGATATTTGGATGTTTAGGTATTTTTGATATTTGAATGTTTAGATATTTTCCAAGTTTTTTGACTAAGAACCTAGCCTAAAAGACCTATCCTAGGGGCCTCGGGGGTTCATCAAAGATTAGCCTTTCCTACGTTATACATGAAGAAAGCATGCAGTTCAACTGATTGGACCCATTTACGATGAGATATGAACAGTTGATGAAATGTCAGTTTATTATGACAAACTCCTAAAGGCTGACCTACAGTGTCTTGGGGGCACATCAATGATGGCCTTTCCTACGTTCAAACTCAGAGACTAGTAGTTCGATAAGGTACTATTTTTGGATTTTTGATGTTTTTGAACTTTTTATGGATTTTGATGTGTTTTGGATGTTTTGGATTTTGACTTTACAATTTTTCAAATGTTTTTGGATTTTAGTTGTACAAGATTTTGATTCTTTTTGGATTTTAGCTATAAAATATTTTGATGTTTTTGGATTTTCTGATGATTTTTTTATGAATGTTTTTGGGATTTTCGATAAGATTTCCAATAACCTTAAGATATAGAAGAACCCGATCCGATCTAGAATGAATTTCCCCCAGCATGATGTGATAGACTACTTGGATATAGGTAGGAAAAGCTAACCTTAGGAATATTCCAAGTAGTACTAAAAGGGATACGATTCTTTACAATACCAAGTTATCATAAGGATGCAGATGGGTGATGGGATAAATAGGATTAATGATGTGATTGATGGATGTGAGGCAAAGAATGATAGGATAAAGAGCCAAAGAATAGATGAAGGTGCTTTATTTATGCAAGGTACTTGTTTGCTAGGTTTTCACCAAGGCACTTGCCCAAAGCAACACCAAAGTGGTTTTCACTAGAGGATGATTTTTTCTTTAATTTTTCAATCCTTTTTCTCATTTTTTGGATTTTGATCATTTTTTTTTTTTTTTGTATTTTTCAGATTTATACCCTTCAAGCCTAGGCATAAAACTTTTTAAGATGCATACTATTGGTTGGTTCTTG
This sequence comes from Sequoiadendron giganteum, assembly GCA_007115665.2. NCBI lineage: Eukaryota > Viridiplantae > Streptophyta > Pinopsida > Cupressales > Cupressaceae > Sequoiadendron > Sequoiadendron giganteum. The sequence goes on from CM021109.1 coordinate 546,595,558, forward strand.
CAAGGTTTCACCTTCATCAATTGACAAGTGATATGATCTTGATCCATTTCTTGTTGTGATGCCAAAGGGACCTAACCAATTAGGCTCAAACTTTACTTTATTGTCTTGATCTAGAAGATTTTTTTGATTCTTCTTTAGGACGAGATCCCCTACTTGGAAAGACTAACATTTGATCTTCCTTTTATATTTTTGTTTCAATCAGTTTTAATATACTTGCAAGTGATAAAGAGCATCAATACGATGCTCGTCCAAGAATTCTAGCTCATTCAGTCAAGATACTCTATATTCTTCATCAGTAAATAGGTTCTGTAGTGACACTTACAATGATGGGAGCTCGACCACAATAGGTAGGATAGATTTTTTTTTGTAGATCAAGGAGAAAGGGGTTGCACCTATAGGAATGTGGATACTAGTTTGATAAACCCATAGGGTAGGATTTAGTTGTAGATGTTAGTCATGTCCGGATTCATTGACTGTTTTCTTTAGGATTTGTATAATGGTCTCGTTTGTAGCCTTAGCTTGACCATTTACCTAGGGTAATATGGGGTAGAGAATCAGTTTTGGAGGTTGAATCTTTGACATATCTCTTTCATATCTTGATTCTTGAAGGATGTTCCATTGTTTGAGATGAGTGTTTGTGGAACACCATAACGGAAGATAAGGTAATTTTGGATAAACTTAACAATTTTATTTCCCATTATGTAGGTCATAGGAATGGCTTCAACACACTTGATAAAGTACTCTATGGCTGGTATGATAAACTTATGGTCATTGGATGAGGTTGGAGTGATTTTTCCTATTAGGTGAAGCCCCCACTATGAGAAAGGCCAAGGTATGATCATTGGTTGCAACTCCTCAGCTAGAGCATGAATCGGATCTCCATTTTGTTGACATTGGACACACTTCTACACATATTGATGGGCTTCTCTTTCCATGGTTGGCTAGTATTACCTCATCCTCAACTATTTCTTAGCTGAATTCATACCACTAGAATGGGAACCACATATGCCATCATGTACTTTTGCTAAGGCGATCAAGGCTTCATCTTGGTTAAGACATCATAGTAATTTCCCCTCGATGCTTCGACAGTATAAGGTATCACCTAGGATCATGAATTGGGATGCTTTTTTAACAAATATGTTTTAAGGTTTGAGGTGATATCAGATGGGAGGGTTCCTCTACTTAGGTAGATGAATATGTCATGATACCATGGGGATCTAGGACCAACGATGGCACACGTGTATTCAAATTCAAGGGATTTTGAAAGTCACTATGAGAAGGTGTTCTACCAATAATTTGCATTGGAGGACGTTATGTGGCATGTCCAACAATGATCCAATTGTATCTATAGCATTTGTTTCTCAGTTGTTCATATGAGGAATTTTCTCAAATTATATCAATGAAAATGTCCTTGAGATTCTATAGCATCTTCTTGTAAGGAGTAAGCTTATCATCCTTATTTTGGTAGTCATCATTGACTTGGATGATAACTAGCTAGGAGTCTCCATATAATTTCATCTCTTGTATCTACCACTGAACTGCTACCCTTAGACCTATTATCAGAGCTTCATACTCAACAATGTTGGAGTACATGGAAATGACAACCTGTATGACTTTAGAATGAAATCACCTTGAGGGGTGATAAAGAGAATACCTACCCCTAATCCATGTTGGGTGAACGATCCATCAAAGAGCATTTACCATTGATTTGTTACATTGACAAGGAACACTGATAAATCAAATAATTTAGATATCGAAGGGTTCTCTACATAGATAGGTGCTTCTACCAGTTGGTCTACAATCACCTGTCCTTTGATTGCCTTGCACTCCACGTACTCTATGTAAAATTTAGTAAAGATCATTACCCATTTAGCCATTTGTTGAGTGAGAGTTGCTTTGGATAACATGTATTATAATGGGTCGATCTTTGCAATAACCTTGATTTGATGTGACAACATGTATTTTTTGAACTTTTTTGAAGCAAAAACTATTACTAAGCATGCTTTCTCAATGGATGAACAATTCATTTCATAGCCTACCAAGGTCTTGTTGATGTAGTAAATGTCTCTTTCCTTTCCATTTTCACCATGTTGTGCTACAAGAGCACCTAGTGGTACTGATGTTGTTGAGATATATAGGATCAATGGTTTATTTGATATTGGCGGCATGAGAATTGGAGGTGTCAATAAGTATTCATTGATTTTTGGGAAAGATTTTTCACACTTCTCATCCCACTTGTAAGTTATTACTTTATGGAGGAGATACGAAAATGGGTGGATTTTATCTGATAGTTGTGCTATGAACCTTTTGATGGGCTGCAATCTTCCTTGTAACCCTCTCATCTGCTTCAATATTTGTGGTAGTTCCATATCAATGATGGATTTTACTTTTACTAGATAAATTTCTATCTATCTTTGTGAGACGATATAGCCAAGAAGTTTCCTTGATGTAACCCCAAAGACACTTTTTTGGATTTAGCCATACCTTGTACTCTTTGAGTCTATCAAAGATGGGTCCTAAGACTTCTATGTTCTCACTCCTTTTCCTTGAATTGTCCAAAATATCATCCACATAATCTTTAACTGTTTTGTGGATCATGTCATGAAAGATGAGGTTCATTACTCTTTGATAAGTTACTCGTGCATTCTTTAGCCCAAATGGCATCATGTTGCAATAGGTTCCCCATGGATAAGTAAATGCATTTTTGTGTTGATCCTCTTTGGTGATCATGATTTGATTGTAGCTTGAAAAATTGTTCATGAGTGACAACATTTCATGCCCTGCTATTAAATCCATGATGAGGTTGATGTTAGGAAGAGGGAAATCATCCTTCAAGCATGACTTGTTTAAGTCTGTGAAGTCTATGCATATTCTGATGCCCCTAGTGGGTTTGGAGACTATTACCAGGTTTGAAACCCACTCAGGATAATCAATCAGTCAGATGAATCCAACGTCAAGGAGATTTTGTAACTCAAGTTTCCTTTAGTGTTCTACTGATGGTGCATCTTCCTTAATTTCTACTTCACTAGTTTAGCATCAAGATAAACTGCTAAATGATGCACAACCATTTTTGGATCAAACCTTGGCATATCTGTGTATGACCATGCAAATTTTTCTCTTCATTATTTTAGGAATGCTGTTAGGTTTTTTGTTCTTCATCCAACAAGGATTCAACATAAAAATTTATTGTAAGCTCTCAAAAATGAATGGTTCTATGGAGGAGAACCATCATTTCTAGACCTCAACAATGGAGTAGTTTCAAATTTAAAAGCAAAAACTAGAAATGAAACTATTCTAAACTACCAAAGATAATCAAAATGCTTCCAAACAAAAACCAGTCTCCATTGGCATCCTATCACCAAAGTCTTGTTATGCACTTTTGCTCTCAGATTTTTGCAAGCATAGATGCATCAAGAGGCTATTAGTGAATGGATTAAGAAAAGTTGTGAAGATATGTGCATGTGCAAGATTTGTGTAGGGGTCAAAATGAGAAGAGATTCATGTTTAAATAGGAATCTCTGATGACAAAGAGGTTGAGAATGAGAAATGTGGGATAAACGGATATTGCAATAATGAATTTTTAAAATCCCACATGGTGTAGTGAAATGAAATGCATATGAGTGGAAATGACAAAGAAGATAGATTAAATGAATGGTGAAGGATTGAATAAAATAATTAAATGCATATATTTTTAATGTGGATGAAAATGGTTTATTAATGTTTTATCATGAATTATTTTAATGTTTTTATGAGAATGATTTATGTAAGAATGATAATTTGTTGAAATGAAATAATTTAACTTATGAATGGCTATGAAATGTTTTATGAATGATTATTATTTATTATGCATTATGAATGATCATGTGGTGAAATGATTTAAGAATTTATATAAATGCAATATCAAGTGAATGATTTATGCAAATGATTTGATTTAAATGATAATATAGTTTTATTATGAAATGCTAGTGAATGATTATGATAATGAATTTATTATGATAATGTGATGTATGCAAATGATAATGCAATGATTTAATGATTTGATGAAATGCATGAATAGAAGAAATTATTGAATGAATTGATCATTTTAATCAATAGACGAATAATGTGATGCGAGGATAAATTTGAGTGTCTACATTTTGCCCCTCTTTGAGACAATGCAGCTTGTCGCGTTGTTTCAAAGAAAAATATTTATCAACTGATACATGCCCCAGATATATCTTGGTAAGGAATATGATAAGAATGATATGCCCCCTCGAGAAGATTGATTGGAAAAATTGTAAGAAGATTAATCTCTCAATAAATGTCAAGAAAATGATTAGATACTTGATATTGCACAAGTGATAAAGTGGTGGTGTACATTTGATGGAAATGCACAATTGATAGGCATAACTGAACAATTGATGGAAATGATCAGTATAGCCGGGTTGATGAGCTAGATTGATGCTAGCAATACAAGTTGATAGAATGATTGATTGATTGATTAAGGGGACATGAGATTTGGAGATGCAAGTTGATTGATCTCTTTGCAACAAGAAAGTTGAAGAAAATGAAATGCAATAAATGGAAGATGCAAGATGGGAGAAAATGAAGGTGATGAAGCCTCTTGTGTCATTTTAAGTGCTTTTATCATCATCGAGCTTATTATGTCACAAATTAGTATAAGCGTCTAGATAACATGAACATCTAGATGACCTGAATACTGTTTGCGTTTTTATTTAGTAATGAAGTATAAGCATCTAGGTATAAGGACCCTAGATGACCTGAATACTTATTGCATGGAAGACACTATCAGACAAGGAATGCTCTCATCCACACTAGACTCATAGGTCCTCGATGGTTTTAGATAACCATGTCTTAAGACGAGTCGTCCTATGAATAAGAAACAATCCACAAACAACAAACAAGTGAACATGCCCCATCATCGCCTCTCTAGTCCCAGACATCCTAGAGAAGCTAAAAGACATGCCACCAAAGATAAAATCATAAAATAATCAAAAACCAACAAACAAACATGTGTCATGCTTTGATATGGAACTAATTCTTGGTACGGTTGTATGCTTTTGATTTGGAAGAGGGATTGATAGGTTGCTGCAATATTTGCTTGATTGTTACTCATAATGCAGTTTTATTTTGTTGAAGTTCAAAGCTATGTGGTGATCTGAAAGTGTCATTGTTGAGGGATTTTTGAAGTTATTTGATTTTTTGGATTTTTGGAATATTTGATTTTTATGGATTTTTTCAGGACACTATGATTTTTTTGGATTTTTTCAGGACATTTTATGATTTTTATGGAATTTTTTCAAGACATTTTATGATTTTTATGGATTTTTTCAGGACACTATATGATTATTTTGGATTTTTTTCAGGACACTATATGATTTTTTGGATTTTTTTCAGGACACTATATAATTGTTTGGATTTTTTTCAAGATATTTTATGATTTTTATGGATTTTTTCAAGACCTTTTACAATGGAGAGAGATGGATCTCAAGCAAGAAGATAGAAAAAGAGGGTAGTTTCTTTGACCACGAGATGCTCAATATCCTAACCCATGGCTAAGGTTGAGGAAATGCCCCAGTGAGGAATAGGACCAACCTAGTATGCATGAAAAAGAGAGCAAGTGAGGGGATTGTTGAACAATTCACAAGCCATGGTGAGTGTGAAAAGGATATTATGAAATGGAGGGTGAATGAAAATGGGATGAAAAGATCAAGTAGAGCTCCAAAGGAAGAAGGAGAAAAGCCTATACACATGGGGCCGATTTCTTGGTTTTCACCATGGTACTTGCTCAAGGTGCCACCGAAGTGGTTTTCACCATTGAACGAATTGATTTCTCTTTACTTTTTCATTTTTTTCGTCTTTTTTTTGGTATTTTTTTTCAGGACTTTTTTCCATTTTTTTATATTTTTTCAGGACTTTTTCCTAGCTCTCCGAAGCTAGGTATAGAATTGATAGATGCCAGATCCATAGACTTCCTTGATGATGCCTCGATCCTGTGTGGATGACCATGTTGGATGAAAGTACCCAATCGAGATGAGGAGTACAAGTGGAAAATATGAAGGATGATAGATGTGGTAGATGAAAGAGACTATGGTAGGATCCCTAATGTGCACACTATGTGGGTCATGAAGCTTCAACCAAAAAGGAGCTTGGGCAACTGATGAGCTAGAATACGTGAAGGGGTCGTCATCAAAGGTACATTGAAAGACATCACCGATGGTGTGATATGTCAGATATGTTAACATGGATGGGTGGAATTGCATATATGGTATGATTGAGAGTGACGTGGATGGAGACCTTGGATCAACAAGTTCCTTTTTTGATTTTCTTCCTTGATAGATGCCCCCAGTGATTTTTGATGGAGAGGCATAATTGGAGATCGAATTTTTCTTGCTTTCACTTTTGACTTTTATTTTTGCTTTGTCCAATAGCTTTTTATTTTGGCTAGGGGACTTGTCTTGATCTTCTTTTGTTTTGTATTTGTCCAATATCTTTTTATTTTGGCTAAAGGACTTTTCTTGATCTTTCTTTCTTTGCATGCTTTCTTTTCATTTTGGATCTCCATTTGAAAAAGGCACTTTTAGCTTTGATTCTTGAATTCCATCCTTTTTATTTTCTTTGGGTGATACTTGTTGATCCATGTCTACAAGGTAGATGGATGTGGGTGAGATGGTTGAGGTGGATGGAGTGATAGGAATGTTTAGTGGGAAAATGGGAGTGGTGATGCCATCAATGGAGTCTTTGGGACTATCCTTTTCAGTACTGCTAACGTCAAAGGAAGCTTGCACATCCTTAATGACTTGGAAAGATGTCTTAGTAGATGTGACAATAGGAGATTCATATCCTAGCCCAGGGAAAGTGGGATGGAAGAATGATGATTGTATATCGTTGGTAGGGTCATGATCAAAGAGTGGGTTATCATAGATATCCTAGTTAAACATGGGGTTATCATAAATATGAAAAGCTTGAGTGGAAGCAAATATGGCAAATGCAGGTGTATCATCAGGATCCCAAAAGGTTTCAATCCAAGCATGGTCATATTTTTTTGTTCCTTCTATAGCTATCTTGATATCATTGTTGAAATTTTGACCCTCCTCGATGACATTAGCAATTTCTTTTGCTGGTAAATTATTCATACAATATTCTCCACATCCCATATCATGGATTTGGAACTTGGGGTTTGATGGTGCGATAAATGAAGTGGATGCTTTTAAGGACTTGGGATCAACATATGCTTGAGAAGGAGGTGCTTCACGATTGCTTGGGATTGTGATTTCAGTTTTAGGGCTTAGATTATGGCAATACATGAAAGGGTTGGGATCTCCTTGTATTGTGATTTCAACACCACTGTGTGGGAATTTAATGCATTGATGGTATGTAGAAGGTATTGCTTGCATTGAATGAATCCAAGGTCTTCAAAGGAGGATATTATAGGTCAGTGGGAGATCAAGGACTTGGCAAACCGCATCCTTTAACATAGGGCCAACTCTGATTGGTAGAGTAACTGATCCTTTAGATGAGAATTCCTCTTCATCATACGCCTTTATGGTAATCTTATTCCTTGGATCAACTGCATTTTCAAAAAATCCCAATTTTGTGATCAATTCTTGGGTACAAATATTAAGACCTGCTCCTCCGTCTATTAGAACTCACTTGATCTTGGCATCAAAACTACTAAGAACCAAAGATAAAATCAAACACTAAAAACATCAAGAATCATAACCTTTATCTTAGAACCATATAAGAGAAAGATTTTGGTACTTGTATTGTTAAACTCAAACACTTTGTTTTCGAAGTCTTGCATGTGTGTTTCAAAATAGACCTCAAATAAACATCACACCTAGTAACTTGCAACATCTCAAACTTTGCAAACCTCAAAGGGTCCAACAACACAAACATACAACATGAACCTATCACTTGGATTTCTTGGGGTCATCATCCTTTAGTTTTGATCTTTCAATCCTTGCATTCCACCTAGTCCTTGCATTCCATCTAGACTTTTCATTCCACCTAGCCCTTGCATATCCATACATATTCATATTCCTTTCATCCTAGTCCTTGCATATTACTAGTCTTGCCTACATAGGTGACATTACATAGTCCTTGCATATAGATAACACTCCACCTAGTTCTTGCATGTTCAACCCCTTTGCATATCAATACCATCTCACCTAACCTTTGCATATTCATCATCGATCAAACAAAACCCTTAGCTTGCACTTAGGCTACTCTTCCTAGGTCTTAAAATCAAACCATTGGCTATCTATCACCCGCATCACTTGAGGTTCATCATCCTTGAGTAGGGCAATCCTTTTGGAGTCCATCCTCTCCTACATACCCTCTCTTGATCATTGGTCCTTGTGTCTATCTATCATAACACGAGTAAAGCCTTTACATCATAACCAACTTTGGACCTAGAGTTGCCTTTATGCTCTTGCATTCTTAGCTTTCCATACCATACCTTACCACTTCCATATCTCATCTTAGAATCATATCCTTTTCATTGCATCCTAGTCTTAGGTCTCATACATTACCTTGGATTGAACATCAAAACAATCAACTATGACCCCTAGAATAAGAGCAAAGATGTTTCAAGAAGAAGGGAACCCTTGGGGAAGAGACTTTGATGGCGAAGATAACATTAGTGTTGCAACTAGAGAAACAAATGAAACTGATGATGAAGAAATAAACAAATCCGATATTGAAGAAGCACTTAAGGATCATAGATTCACTAAAATTCTTACGGAGGTAGTCAAACGTAACCCACAATAATACTTCAAAGCCCTTGTTGATGAAGGAATCAAAATGCCTCCTAATTTTGACATGTCACTGCTCACGATGAATGACCAACCTGAATCTACTGGATCCAAACGTCCCAAAACAAACAACGATGGTAGAATCAAAGATCATAGACCCTTTTATCTACAACCAAGTTACAAGATTTTATCAAAGACCTCAAAACCCACACCAACAAATGATCCTATTTTGGATGAGCTTAGAACATTGAGACAAGAATTGGACACCCTTAAGAACCGTAAATCATCATCTCATAAGTTCTCCATCGAAGATATATGTCCTTATCCCTTTGATCGAAGCATACCAATGCCACCTTTTCCTAACCATTGGGACATACCAAAACTTGAAAAATATAATGGAAAAGGGGATCCTAAACATCACTTAAGATAGTTTTTTGCAACTACCATGGAATTTGTAGTTGATGAAACATACATTATGAAATTATTCCCTCGTAGTCTAGGAAGAGAAGCTATGGAATGGTTTTCACAATTACCCCTGACCATCACATCTTTTCAAGAATTGGTTGATAAATTTGTCTCCAATTATAGCTTCAATTGTTACTTTAAAGTGACCATGACAAACCTTTTCAACACCAAACAAAAACCAGGTGAATCTTTTGTGTCATTTTTGTAAAGATGGAGACATTTAACGAAACGATTACCTTATGTCATTCCTGATCAAGAATTGGTTGACCTCTTTTGTCAAAATTTGAACAAAGAAATTGGAAGGGAACTTTGCCTCAAATGCTTGGATTCCCTTGATGATGCCATAGAAATGGGATTTCGAATTGAACAAAATCTCATTGATGATGGAACCATAAAACTTAATACTGATAGGGATCAAAAATCAAATTCAAACAACAAGACACCTTTTTGGGTAAAGAACAAGAATGTAGTCGATGACAGAGTTGTTGATGCAAAAACAACTAAAACATCATCACCTGTTTATAACCTCAAAGGTTCATCTTTAGATAAAGGAAAAGAAAAACAAAGAAGTTTCCCTAAACAAAATTTTACACCATTGGGACAATCACTTGAATTCGCATTAAAAGAACTTCTTGAAATCAATATTATAATGCTACCTGAAGTAAAGGAATATAATCCACAAGTCAAACCCCCATGGTGGAATGAGAATCACTTTTGTGACTATCATAGACATAAAGGACATAAGACTAATAGTTGCAATAAACTTTGACATCTAATACAGGACCTTATTGATGATGGTAAGATAGTGGTTGACGGACACACTCCTTCAGGTAACTCTGATCACGAGGTGTTTAAAAACCCTTTCCCTAAGCATGACAAGGATAAAGGAAAGGCCCTTGAATCTGATGATGGTGTAAACTATACTACTACTAAGTATGACTATACCATACATAACATCAGTGAGGTTGATAATCATGTAAACACTTTCATTATAAAAGGCAAAGCACTTGATTGCAAGGTTACTACCCGCAAAGGCACAATCACCCTTAAAGGTACTAATTCTAAACCCACTACACCAGATTCATAGTACAACCTCATAGAGAATTTAGGAAAAATGCCCATGCAAATTTCCATACTTGAGTTGCTACACCTATCTCCTGAGCATAAGGATATTCTAGATAAAGTGCTTGCTATTGCTACAGTGCCTACAAACCTACATGTAGATCAATTCCAAGCTATGGTGGGACATATCACCTCGCCTTACACCATCACTTTTACTGAAAATGATGATTCATCCCCTCGACAACCGCATAATACAACTTTACACATTGACTTCCTTATCAATAATGCCAAGATCAAGTGAGTTCTAATAGATGAAGGAGCAGGTCTTGATATTTGTACCTAAGAATTGATTAAAAAATTGGGGTTTTCTGAAAATGCAATTGATCCAAGGAATAAGATTACCATAAAGGTGTATGATGAAGAGGAACACTCATCTAAAGGATCAGTTACTCTACCAATCAGAGTCAGCCCTATGGTAAAGGATGTGGTTTGCCAAGTCCTTGATCTCCCACTGACCTATAATATCCTCCTTGGAAGACCTTGGATTCATGCAATGCAAGCAATACCTTCTACATACCATCAGTGCATTAAATTCCCACACAATGGTGTTGAAATCATAATATAAGAAGATCCCAACCCTTTCATGTATTGCCATAATCTAAGCCCTAAAATTGAAATCACAATCCCAATCAATCGTGAAGCACCTCCTTCTCAAGCATATGATGATCCTGAGTCCTTAAAACAATCCACTTCATTTATCACACCATCAAACCCCAAGGTCCAAATCCATGATATGGGATGTGGAGAATACCGTATGGATAATTTATTGAAAAAATAAATTGCTAATGTCGTCGAGGAGGGTCAAAATTCCAACAATGATATCAAGATAGCTACAAAAGGAACACAAAAAGATGACCATGCTTGGATTGAAACCTTTTGGGATCCTGATGATACACCTGCATTTTCCATATTTGCTTCCACTCAGTCTTTTCATATTTATGATAACCCCATGTTTAACCAAGATATCTATAATAACCCACTCTTTGATCATGACCCTACCAAGGATATACAATCATCATCCTTCCATCCCACCTGCCCTAGGCTAGGATATGAATCTCCTATTGTCACATCTACTAAGAGATCTTTCCAAGTCATTAAGGATGTGCAAGCTTCCTTTGACTTTAGCAGTACTAAAAAAAGGATAGTCCCAAAGACTTCGCTGATGGCATCACCACTCCCATTTTCCCACTAAACATTCCTATCATGCCATCCCCCTCAACCATCTCACCCACATCCATCTGCCTTGTAGACATGGATCAACAAGTATCACCCAAAGAAAATAAAAAAGATGTAATTCAAGAATCAAAGGTAAAAGCATCTTTTTCAAATGGAGATCCAGAATCAAAAGAAAGCATGCAAAGAGAGAAAGATCAAGAAAAGTCCTTTAGCCAAAATAAAAATCTATTGGAAAAATCTAGAACAAAAGAAGATCAAGACAAGTCCCCTAGCCAAAATAAAAAGCTATTGGACAAAGCAAAAATAAAAGAGAAAAAGTGCATAACAAGACTTTGGTGATAGGATGCCAATGGAGACTGGTTTTTTTTTGGAAGCATTTTGATTATCTTTGGTAGTTTAGAATAGTTTCATTTCTATTTTTTTCTTTTAAATCTGAAACTACTCCATTTTTGAGGTCCAAAAATGATGGTTCTCCTCCATAGAACCATTCATTTTTGAGAGCTTATAGTTATCTTGGGTGCTTCTTCGGTTCCCAAATTTACTGGAGTGGCCTTTTATGATAGTACTACTAATTTCATTGGATGCATTACACTAAGGGAGAGATTGAATCCTTCATCCTTGGCACCTCAGAGAGGTTTTCACCTTCAAATGTGTCCTTTCTTTTTACAATTTTAGGATCAAAAATTTCCACAGTGTGGTTTTCACTTAGAGATCTACATGTTAGTTGCATTTCATCAATTTTATGATTGGAGGATTCAATCATCTCCCCGTAGTACACCCTTGTGTCTATCTCTATGTCAAATCCTTCTTTGTGATCTACCCATGGTAATTTGTTAGGGAGCCCCATGAATTCTAAGATCGCTTCATTGTTTTCAAAAAAATCTAAAATCGGTGGTCCTTGTTGGTCCAAGTCAATGAGTTGTTGGTATACTAGGCTTATTTTAGTTGGTTGATTGTTTGGGGCAAAGGATGTTGTGGATATCATGAAGAGAGAGTTATTCTCAAATAGGTTAGAAACATTGAGGGGGAAGTTGTCTAGGGTCATATCACGTGATGTCGGTAACCAAGAGGAAGCCACATCCCATTTAGTGGAAGTACCTTTACCAGGAAGGGTAACCTTGCTAGTAGTACAACCTAGGCCAAGATTTTTTAGGAATTTCTCAAGAACAATGGGTTCTAGAAAACCATTTTCATTTTGTCCTAGTTTCTCATTCTTGGTATAGCCCCATCCCTTCATTATCTGCAAGCCTTTATTGTAATCTTCCATGGGAAGAACATGTATGGTTTGTTCATCCTTTTATATCATCTTAGAGAAATCCTCTTGATTGACATCTTCTTGGTTCAAATCCCCCCACTTGGTGAATGTGGTATCTTCCATCTTGATTGTTTTGGGTACTTTGTTGCTAGATTTGGGTTTCCCATTAAATTTAGGAGAAAGAGGTAGCTCTCCCAAGACAAAGGTATCCTTCATTAGTTTATAGTCTCCACAACCATCATCTCGGATCACTGCTTTGATTTCGAGAATGTTCTACATAATACGTGTTTTTTTGCTGAGGTCCATGCAAGGGATGATGGGTCAAAAAATGAGGAGGATGGTGTAGGTCCTTTTTCATTCTTGGGTATTTTTGATGAGTGTTTTAGCACTTTCTCAACACAGGTAATGTGCAGGCACATCACCTCTCTTGAAAGGAAATCCCCAACAACAAGTTGCTATAAATTACCCCAAGATCTCTCAAGTGTCAAGTCATGACTTGCTTGGAATATCATAGTTGCTTTAAATGTGATCTTGCTGGTAATCACAAGGCATAATTACTAAAGTTAAGCTGGGAGCAATTGGTTCATATGGAGTTTCAAGATGGGTATTTTGGTGGACATTTTCTATTGGTTCGAACAATAGTCTAAAACTCCTATTTCAGCTTCATATTTGGCTTCACAATGTGCAATGAACTTTGTTCAAAGTCACTAATAAAAAAAAGGAAAAAGGGGAGGGAAGAGAAAAGGTTCCTAGATTTGAGAATAGCAATGAACAGTGACAATGGAGGTTGCTATAGAGAGCCAACCTTCCCAAGACTTAGTTCCACTTAACCAAGAGAGTCTACAGTGTCATGAAACTAGTCCAATCTTCAAAAGACTGTAGATTTCATCTTTTCATTCACCATGAATATGAGTAAAGAGATGAGATTTAAGTGCAACAATGATATAAAGTTCAAACTAACTTTACATAGTTGTATATCATCAATAAACAACAAAAATTATGAACTAGGGAGAGGTCAACACCATAGCAATCTTCACCATCAATGAACAACATCTAACTAATCTACTAGAACAACTGAAACACATAAAACAACAAAGTAAAACTACTCAAATTCACTAACTAAGAGAAGAAGAATCATGAAACATGCAAAGGAACTCAAAAATCCACCAAGTCAAAGAATTTCTATTAATATTCTAGCAGCATGTCATTACAACAACTCAACTCTCATGTAAAAATGAGAGGAGGAGACCCCTATTTATAGTTTTCAAAAAGAAAAATGAATGGCCAAGATTTAATTTCATTGTGTGGCCAGGATTCACTTTACACTAGGGTTTCACCTACCCCCAAATATATAGCAATTTAAAATTACATCCTTGTCTTCTTTGCTATTTCCTCTTTTGTGGTAGCACTATAGTATTTTTGTCTTTTAGCAGATTGTTATTTTCCTTTTGACTTCAGCTACACAGTGAAAAAATTATCATCTATCATAGGATTTTGAACCTCCTTTTGTAATGTGGCATACTCCATGAATCTGTCGATCAGGGGAAGAAGCTTATCCCACTCCAAGATGTCGGATTGAAGCATCTAGAAGTTCAATTTCTTGGATTGGTGGGTAAGTGTGTTCCAATATTCATCATACTTGGCTACATTTTGCACTACTTGTTCTGACTGGGTGAAGGAACGAGCAGAAAAACCCAAAACATCTGTTGGGAGCTCACCCATGGTTCCATCTTCCATCCTCTTCTAAAAGTGGGGCCTTACCTTCTCCGGATCTATCTCAGTAGATGACATTTTAAAATCTATCATTAGTTTAAGGTACTCTTTGCATGTCATTCTAATCTCCTTAATCCAATCAAGATCTTTCTCCACCTCATCGAGCACCTTCTCTAAGATCCCCTTCCTATGATCGAGGCCTAGTCTCCAATTCTCCGCAAGCCATAAATCACTCTCCGCCATTGCAAGTTCTTTCTTCACCATTTTCTCAGGCATCTTGAGGATTGCCTCTATTTTAGGATATGGAATCATGTATATCTTTGAGAAGTCAGTACAAGTTTTCCTTATGTCCTCAAGATACTTTCGTATATCTAGAAACTTGTTTGTTATCCTAATAGCACATCCAATTCCCATGTTCCCACTATAGAGGACTTGCCGGAGCCAATCTTTAGTAGCCATGGTCCAACTCTTTCTCTTCTCTAGCTTATTGATATGATCCTCTGATAGTAGTAATGGGGAAACCGACGATGTGGTGGGGAGCTCATCAGTTGAAGACCGTTGCTGAATATATGTTGTCAGGTCTGCCACCTATGCCTTCAACTCCTCCTTAGAGGTCTTATCCTTATTCATTTGGTGCACAATGGTGGCAACGGATCCTTGGAGATGATCAATATTTTTCTCTCTATTTTCTTTCGCAGGGTCAATAGTGGAGATATTGTAGTTGACCCCTTCCTCACCAACTACTGGGGTGGAAATTTGTACCATTCTCAATCTAGATGCATGCATAGTCAACTAAGATTTGAACTTTGGCTTCTTCTTCTTCTTTGTACTAATTTGGGCTCAAGCCAAGATGGCTTCTAGCCTTACCTTTGGATCTACTAGGGTCAGATTTTTCTTCTCCAACTGCCTCTCAAGTCAGTCGTGCATTTGAGTTTTCCTTTTTGGTGATTCGTGATCACCTTATTCTTTGTGGGAATGTTGTATTTACAATGTTTTGTCACCCGAGGTCTTTTGTTTTGGCTTCTCCCCTTCTTTGTCTGAATCCTTAATAACTACCATCACATCCCTTGGGGACTCAGTGGCCATATGCCTCTTGGGGTTGTCTTCTCCTTCAGAAGCTTCTTCTTCTTCTTCCTCGCGTCCGTGTTCTTCATGATGTTCTAATTTTGGGCCTTTTCCTATCTCAATCTCTTCTTCAAGCTTATCCTCTTCATTCTTTTCCTTCTCCCCCTCTTCTTGTTCTTTAGGAAGCAGCATCTCCTCATCACACTTGGAGCCTTGGTCTTGTTTCCTTGTTTGAGGTTCAGCATCCTCCATTTCTTCATTAGTATTTCTTTCCTCCATGGTGGGTTGTTTTTAAACTTCCTCTCCAGCATCCTTAAGTTGCTAGGATATCTCCTCTTTGAGCTCTGGATCAATAGTCTCCATGATGCATTTGGTTCCTAGCTCCTCATCTTCCTCCTCAGAGGATTGCATGCCCTCCTCTACATGGACTACCTCATCAATTACGAGATGCTGATATATAGGATGCTCATGGTAGTCATACACCTCTTCCTCCAATTTCTCGGCTGCCTCCTTTTGTTGTTTGTGTGGTTCTTTATATATTTTCATTGTAGCCTCCATTGAGGGGGGCTCAGTAGGAGGAGGAGGGACAGGAAGACTAGTGATGGAATGAGCCAAGGCAACCTGCATTACGGGGTTCATGAACATCCCAAAAATCTCAAAGGGCATGTTTTGCATGTATTTAGCAAAAGCTTTGGAAAGGATGAGAGTGGGAATTTTGGTTGTTGTAGTGGAAGTCAGGAGAGACAATGATGGGTACATAGATGAGGAAGAGAGTAGGGAAGTAGTGGTAGAGGATGAGTCCATAGTTATAATTTGAGCCACAAGAGAGGTGGAGGCAAGGTGGACAGAAATGTCCACTACGAGTGGAGAGGTGGAAACTACTACTTGTGAGATAGGTGGGGTAGTGGCCGTAGTAGCAGCAATTGTAGTTGGGGCAAAAAGTGTGATAGGTGGAGACTTCAGTTGCTCCTCTCCCTCATGGAGTGGGTCCTCTTGAATAGTGGGCATCCCTATGAAACTACCTGACTTCTTTGACTTCTTTGAAGTCCCAATTTCTGGAGCCTTCCCCGAAGACTCTTTAGACTTAGGTTGATGCTCAACAACCTCCTTTATTTTATTCGATCATGTTTTTGGGGATGATGTCAAGGTCTCTCCTATTGAGGCAACATCAGTAGTGACATTTTCAGTTTCACTTGCATGTGGATCATCATGTCCTGCGAATGTTAGCTCCACCCCTTGATGCTTCAATTGAGCAATCTCCCCATCAATCCATTAATTTTTTCTTGCCTCAATAGGATCTGTAATAAAATCGAGGTCATTGAACTCCTCTCCATTCCAATCTATCAATGGTAGCGGCAAGTTGGAGATAGCATTATACCTTGGGTCCATCACCGTGCTCTCTTCTTAAACCACTTGCTTCGGTATAGGAAACAACTTGATTACCTCGATGAAGTAGGCCATCATGCGTATGTATTGCCACATATGCACCTTCTTTTCATCCTTTCAATTAGCCCAAAATTCTTCAACATTATGTAGGTGGGCATACTCCAATCCAACCATTTTCTTTAGCTTGTGATACGGGTCCATCCGTGGTCGGGAAGTGTGGAAATTTAGATTGTATTCATTCAGCTCCTTGTCAGAATATTCTACACATTGAGATGTATGGAGCTCATACTGTCCTTGGATGAAGGAGAGGGGATAGGGGACCCCTTCCCTATGTTTTTCACTTAGAAAGGTGTGTGATCACGACAGCTATCTAGAGACTTCGAGTAATATTAGCTAGTCATTTTGATATTGGCGCAGCTTATATGATTTATCAGAGAATCCCTCAGCTCAGATGTCAGTTAATTTTGGAAATTGTATCAACAAAAATCCAAACCAGTGGATGAAAGCACTGGAACAGTGTGAGACCCTTCTTTCGGGGTCACCCCCAAGCAATCTAATGATGTGGCTTGTGAAGGCATTGTTAACCCTACAGTAGTCCCTCTTGAAATTTGTGTACTTTAGTTGAGGGTACTTGTCATAAAATTTTAGTACCGTTTGTGGATTTGGATTTGGTGCTGCGAATAAACCCCTATATTGGGCATGGTCAGCAAGCAAGTATACAAGGTATGACATCATGTAGAACTTAGATGTTTTCTTCACTACCACAAACTTCTCATGTAAGCAATCACTCATTCCAACCCAATAGAAATATGTGTCTCCTCGAATGATCTCCTT
Source organism: Sequoiadendron giganteum (assembly GCA_007115665.2). Taxonomy (NCBI): domain Eukaryota; kingdom Viridiplantae; phylum Streptophyta; class Pinopsida; order Cupressales; family Cupressaceae; genus Sequoiadendron; species Sequoiadendron giganteum. The sequence goes on from CM021109.1 coordinate 546,613,330, forward strand.
AATAAAATAAAACATCTAGTCTTGAAAGAAAGCCAAAGTTGGAAGGCCCATAACTCTACTTAGAAGATTTACCATGTCATCGTAATCTTCAAAAAAGTCACTTTAGAATAGTTCTTGGGGCACTTTGTTAGCACTATCCCTCTTGTCCTACAACCAGTATTGATTAATCAATTTCTTGCATCTAAGGGGATCTTCATCCCACATCTCTTTCCAAATTCTTTGGAGATTTGCTTCATCTCGCTGAAGGTAGGGATGTGGAAATTTTTCCCTATTGACTTGGCAGACAAATCAACCAATCTATTTCCATCCCTATCCACTATTATTTTGGTGTCTTCTTGGTATGCTTCCCTGCAGGCCATTACAAGTTCAGGGGCTATGAGAGCTGGCAAGAATCTTGCAGCCTTGGCTAATCCACTGCTTCTGGTTTCTCTAGCATTTTCAGTTTTGGGGTTGAGCCTAACCCTCTATTTACAATCATCGATATATATGTGTCAAAGATTAGTGTCGAAGATATCCTTCCATCCTATAAGGACCTTGGAGTTAATGGGTTCCCCTTGGAACTTGTACTTTATTTGATATTTATCCTCCTTTCCTCGAGGTGCTTTTGCGATTTACTTTCCTTTGTCTTTCTTTGCCCCTAAGGATCCGTTAGTTGGTTCCATATATCCTGTAACCAAAGGAGTAATAAGAAATTCAAGCATAAATACGAGGAACGTTAGCCATAGTCTTGCAAAATAACATTAGATCAAACAATTTCTGCTTTAAAGATCATATAAATACTCTAAAGATTACCTTTGCCTTTCCTTTGGAGGAATTTGGGAAATGCGGGCCCAAGGGTGCAAACTTCCTTGGGTTGGTAGCTATTTTGGAGGCAGTAGAGATAGATGACATTGGCAAGATGGAGTCCCACTAGGTGGGACCCATAGGGTCAGAGGACGACAGTCATTAGGATGTGGGTCGGGAGGCACAGAAGGACACAGAAGGTCGGCTGCTTGGAACGACGTTGGTGGGATGGAAGTCTGACAAGGGAGACCCACATGGTCGGGTTCACAAGAGGGCATGGGTCATCCACTTTCTTTTGGTCATGCTTTAATAATCTGGTGGTGAACAACATGTTGGGTACCATAAAGCTAGGAGATGAAGGTTGAAGGTCGTTTGAGACGGCGGAACCCAAACGGAGTCTCGCAAATAGTTATCCGTAGGACTTCATTTGCATGGATCAAGACAATCATTTTGTTTTTGAATTTGACAATGCTTACAATGGCGGGACCCAATGGGCAGGGGGACATATTGTGATGGTCATTTGGAATGGCAGGCACCACATGGAATTCTAAGGTCGGTGGCCCGTGACTACAGGCCCGAGAGGGTTTGAGGGTCACTCATTATACTTGTAAATTTTGGAAGTTTTCATAAATGGCGTATGAGGGGGTGGCATCTTACCGGTGGGAGGATAGGTCACAGAAGCCGTTCTAAATGGCAGAACTGAAAGGTAATTAGTAGGTGGAGGACTGTGGGTTTGGCCTTGATAGGACTAATGGACATGCTCTTTGAACTTATGAAATTTTGAGGCTTTGAGCTTGTTGATCGCAGAGGTGAGACTTGCGCACTGGGAGGGAGGAACCAGATAGCTATTTGAAATTATGGGGCCAAAAGGCGAAATACACTCAGAGGTTTGTGGTTGCAAGCCCGAAGAGGTTGGGAGGTCCATCCTTTGGAATTGTAAATTTTGGCAAGGTTTGGAACAAATGAGAGGGGAGGGCATTCCAAAAAGGTGGGCCCAAGAAGAATGGAAGCCACTTTTGAAATTTCATGCATTGCACGAGAAAACAATGACGTTGGGGAGCTCTGGGTCCAAAGGATAAGATTGCTTTGCTCAAGAACAACTATGATGGAATGAAGTTCCGAATAGAATTATCTCTTTGTTTTGAGGGGTTTATAGATTTATAATTTGTGGGTTTTGTAGTGAGGCCATTTGTTTACCTAGATTCACCATTTTACTAAAATAACACTTAATCATTATCTATTTTAGAGGAAAAAAAGATGTCGAGGAGTGGTGGAAAACTTACATGACGATCCCGCATAGAACAATGATGAAACTCTTTGAAATTTGCTAGATTCGGCAGACGGAGGTTGTGGGCATGATGGCAGTAATGACTAAGGCTCCTGACTCTTCGCTCCAAAAAGAATTTGGTGAAAATGAAAGGTCAAACAAGTTATATATAGAAAATGTGGCATTAAATGTTTGTATGGTGGCCACTGTAGTTGGTGAACTATCATTTCAAAACGGTGCCTGGGTCGGCAAAATCTGCAAGAGGGAAGGCAGTCACATGCCGAACATTGGGAACAGTCGACAATGAAAAATGGAAAAGGTGACTGTAGGTTCCGATGAGTGGGAGGAATTCAAGTGTTCGTTGTCCAGAATGGTGAAGGTGTGAACCCCTAAACCTATAGATGCACAAGAGCAAAAAAACACATTAGTTGTTAGATCATATGCATGCAAACGAGTATGGGAGATTCCCCATAAAATCCATCTATTCAAACTAAGTTAGGAAAGAAGAACACAATATAAGAAACTGAAATTTAAACTAAATCCTAATTAAGCTAATAGCATGATGATCTTATGGGGGAATTGGTGCCAATGGAGTGTTGCAATTGGCCCTTTCCCAATTCCTAAATAGCAATGGTGTGTGATTGAGAAATGGTCAAATGTCTAAAGAGATTTGAGCATAACCTTGTTGCAAATCTTGAAAGATGATTAATGGTTGATGGAAATGGGAAAAATTGGCTCTCAAGTTGAAGAGAGTAACTTTGCATATGCTTGTGGATGAGAAATGAAGAGAGAAGTCTTCAATTTATAGACTTCAATTTGGAAGAGGTGAGTAAGATTGAGCAATGTGGGACAAAATATAATCCAATGGTATTGTGTCACTTGTCCACATGTGACTGGATGAGGAATGAGCACATTTTGGCCAATGTGCATGATAAATGCATAAATTTGAAATTTGAAATATTGAAATGACAAGGTGGATGAGAAGTCAAATGGAGTTATGACCACTTGGATCAATGCAAAGGACATGTAAGAGGTATTAAATTCCTTGTTGGAAGGATTAAGTCCACTTGGCCTTTTTGAATTCAAATGAAGGAATATTCCCTTTTGATGCTTTGTGAGGGAAAATAGATGAATTAATACATCAAACTATTTGATTTATTGTGCAAGTTGCATTCTCTAGAGAAATTTAATGAAATGGATTAACTTAATCATTTCTTTGATTAAATTAATGAAGAATTAGGTGATGTGACAATCTAGACTTAGATTTATGAATTGATTTAAGTCGAGAATTGAGAGGAAATGATTTATTCAATAAATAATTTTGATTTATTTAATCAGGAAGGAACATGTTAGATTAAATCAAATAAGGTTTAATTTAATGAGAGGAATTTAGAGAATTTAATCAAATAAAATGATTTAATTAATTAAACAGATATGTTAAGTTAATTAAATTGATTAATTTAATCAGAGGAGGTAATAGAATTAATCAGATAAATAGTGATTCATTAGATTAAGGGATATAATTACAATGAAATGCTAAGAGTGTGATTTAAGAGGAAATGTTGTTAGTAATTGGGATCAGGTGTGCCAAAATGAACTTGTACATTTTCCATGTCTACATTTTGCCCCTCTTTCAAGCAATGTACTTGTTGCATTGATTCAAAGAATAAACTGCTATGATCCAAGGTCCAAGATTTTTTCAAATTTTTTCAGATGCCCCACTCCTGCCCCAGTGGAAGGATATTGTTAGATATTTCCCCCTTGAGAGATCAGACAAAAATTTTGATTTTTTGGATGATCTCGCGAAAAAAATGACAAGGTGCCTGATAGGCCAGAACTGCTCCAGAATGCCAAAAAAATGCATTAAAATGCCAAAAGGAATGCAGAATGACTCGGTTGGATGAAAACGGGTTTGGGTGACCAAAACCCTTGTCGGAAGGTCAAATTAGGTCAAAAAACCCTAATTTTCAGGCTTAAATAGACCTCGAGGGATCACTTTCAATACATTTGCAATCTTAATCTTGAAAAATTTGACACTTGAGCTCTGAGTCTTAGAGAAAATGGTGCAACGACAGCTTCCTCTACACATGTCAGAGTGGGTATGAATATATCAGCGACCATTCACCGCAGGACCCGCGGTATGTACCCCTATTCGACCTTTATTTTTCTCATTATTCATGCATTTATTAGGGCTTCGGTATGGTCGAGTCAACGTGGCATGATATAGCACCATGGAAAATTCACAAACAAGCCTGCGCTGTCCTATATAGGACCGCTTATGCATAGAGTGCCGCGTGACACAGTTTTCCATTTAGGGTTTTTTGGTTAGTAAACTCGGCCGCTTGCTCAAACAGCGTCGCGCGGTGTAGTTTGTCCAATTTAGCTAGCTAAGTCCACCATGCGGTGTAGTTTGGAACATTACAAACTATGTCGCTTTTGTCATTTCAAAAGCGAAATGCGATATGGACAACAAATTTTCTTTAGGGAAACTGAGGCGGCTTCTTTCCTTGCGCAAGAGAGGCATGAGGTCATTCATTTGAGGGAGCACCAGTGGCCAGTATTTGAGAGATTGCAGGATATGCACATATTCCTTCAGGAGCAGGTTGGGATGCTCGGTCTATGGTTTGTTGCTTATGCTCCTCCTATTCGAGCACATTTGGGTATAATGTATGCCTTGGCTAAGCGGTGGCATAGCAAGACGTTGTCTTTTCATCTTCCTACTGGCAAGGCTACCATTACTCTCGAGGATTTCTAGCGCATCCTGCAACTACCCATTCATGGAGAGTGAGTGATTTATGATTTGGAGGAGGGTAGGGATGCCTGTTTTCATGTTATGGGTGTTGACGAGCTCTTCCTTTGTGACAGCCAGATAGATTTGGAGAGGTATCGGGGGATAGCCCATACTTACAGCCTGATTGTGGCCATGATTATTTCTAGCCTTGTAGCTCCTGATCAACACGACCGATATTTTAGTCCAGGTTGGGGACTAGCATGGTAGCAGATGTGCACTCGCCGAGTGTGCTTTGCCTGGGGACTAGTACTATTGGCCTCCTTGTACCGAGATTTGCACGAGTTCACCTATTTGGAGGGTTGGGCTCTTGGGGCTAGATTGACTCTTCTGCACATTTGGGCCTGGGAGCAGATCCTAGTGCTTCGTCCGATTGTGACTCCGATCATTATAGATATTGATGACCCTGTGGTGTGGCACCATGGTGGGGTGAGGGTTTGCTTCAATCACATGGGTATAGACGATATAGGCCACTAGCTATGGGTTATAGACGAGATGACAGTATTTATATGGAGGCCATGGATGGGTATAGGCCCATGGATGGATGATGCAGAGCAGCTTTTCTTCGCTTGCCAGGATAGATTCATGTAGGGCCGGGAGCACACTTTGATAGAGAGGTACCTTCTTGACAGGGTAGCCAGGTAGTTCGGCGAGGTGCAAGATATACCCGATGCTCAGTATATGGCCATCTTTGCCCGCACAACAAAGGAGATAGCATGGGGACTGCTTATTCTAGCAGACGAGGTAGTTTCCTCATTCAGAAAGTTGATGGCTTAGCCATGGCCATATGATCAAGGGCCAACAGATGCACAAGTGACTCTAGCATATAGGGCATGGTTCAATCCACCAGTGAGATTGACAGTTCCTAGGATAGTCCTTCCACATCGGAGGCCCAGAGGTAGGTCAGTAGGCAGAGGTTGGGGAGGTGTACCACCGGTGCAGCTAGCAATAGGATAGGATGGGAAGCCCTAGGTAGGCCCACAATAGCAGCCAGTAGTATAGCCTATCATACAGCCAGTGGGTCATCCAGCGAGACAGCCAGCAAGATAGCCAGATCCTCACGACACATTGATTCAGTAGCTACAGGGCCAGGTATAGGTTCTGATAGCTAAGTGAGATGAGGCCCGGTAGTAGGTTGTTGTAGCTATAGTGGAGAGAGACCTAGCACGATCTGAGAGGGATCAAGAGATTGGTCGATAGAGGTAGTTAGAGAGTGTCGCTTCCACATCCCAGGGTCGTTCAGTTGACATTCAGGAGTACAGAGAGACCGAGTACTATCAGTAGCACTACCGATAAGTCATGCCATCAGCTAGCAGACTGCCAGATTTCTCCCAGCAGATAGGGAGGTGGCTGACAGAGGATCATGGTGAGAGGCAGGTAAGGGGGGGTGAGGGCCATAGTTAGCAGGGCTAGCCCTTTTGATCACAAGACAATTTGTTGTATTTTTGATATACGGGTTGTAGTATTTTGGCCTTATTGTACCATGCATTCGATGTACACTTGATCCGATTTGTATCATAACAGTATTTTTTGATGATCTATATGAGATGATTCACCCTTTATGATATGTATGGTGCACATGTATGATATGTAGATGTATAATTATGCAAATGTATGATGCTATGAGATGTTTCTATTCTTATGCTTATGTGATACAATGTATGTAATGGATGCCTTTCTTTTTGTATATTTTTCATGCTTTATGGATGTAATGTATGTTAATGATGGCGTAATGATATGTAAATGGAAATGGATGCAAATGATTATGTATGGATAATGATGTAACACTTTCTTAAGATGCTTAGAATAACAACTTTATACTATTCTTCATAACTTAAGATAATGATATGAAGTAATGTGCTTTCGATGCTGATGATCTAGTGGATGCAGGATGTATGCATTGGTGATGTTTTGATTACTATTATGATACCATGTTAGTGTCGAAGGAAGATAGAAGAATTGCAGAATTAATGAGTTAGTTAGAATGGTAATGGCGATTTGTATTGCTAGGAATTGGTATTTTCAAAGGGTCAATTGCATTATGTTTGATAACACACATAAGTATGATGCATCAAGGTATAAAGGATTAGGATGGCATGGTACCTAGTGTGATGGAATTTGACTCATCAATCAGATAGGATTTTTCTTGTTCACACTTAACATACATACTTCATTCAAGATGCAGTTCAGACCTTCTAAGCATCTCAGACCAAAACACAGAAAAGCAAGCTTTCCTATGTGGTCAACAAGATATCTAAAACATCCTCTCTACAAACAAAACAAATTATATATGACTAATTTATTTTACAAGGGTATCCCACAAGCATAACAAATAAAAAGATAATGATCATTGCCCCATTCCTTTCTCTCTAAACCCTGTTTTGTCTAGGCATCATCGAGAGGTCCTTGAAATAAGTGCAACATAAGATAAGTCAAATAAAAGATTTAGTAAAGCAACCAAACAAGCTAATTTTCTTCATACCACTAGCCAAGACTAACTACTATGAGGGGTACCTGATGCTTATGTCCATCACAAGAAAGCTTCATCCTAGGACATGTTGTGATCAGGGTTTCGGTGGGACTGATTGGGTGATAAGCTATTGATATTCTAAGTTGACCAACTTGCTTGCTTACTGACTTAGACCTTCAAGACTCTGACGATTAGAGCATTCACTTTTAAACCTGCTAGACTTGCTTCTGACTGACTCACCAAATGGTGAAGGTGATGATTGATTTTATTATGAGTGATGATAGTCACGGGTGAAAGTGAGATGAAATGGATGCACCATTTTGGATTTTTCAGATATTTTAAGGTTGTTTTTGATATTTTCACATTTTTCAATGTTTTTGGTATTTTAAGATTTACGACGAAAGGACTAACTTAAAGACCTATCCTAGGGGTCTCAGGAGCTGATCCATAGATTAGCCTTGCCTACTTTATACACATAGAGACCACGTAGTTTGACTGACGATGGACTAACTTGATGATAAGATGGACAAACGGATTGTCCCTTTTATTGCTTGAAGGATTGACCTAAGATGCAAATAAGATGGGCAAACAAATTACGAATACAACAGATGCCTAAAGGACTGACCCTAACCATCTCGAGGGATGATCAAAGATCAACCTTGCCAACATTCCAACTCAAAGACGACGTAGTTTGGACAAGGTGAAAGATTGACAAGACTCAATGATGAAATTTTTTTTTGAAGATTTTCTGATATTTTGACATGTTTTTGGATTTTTTGAATGATTTGGATGTTTTTGGATTTTTTGAATAATTTTAAGAAGATTCCAAGAATATAGATGAATTTGATCTGATGTCGATACAGGAACATGCCCCTAGTGTGGTGTGATAAACTACTTCAATAAAGGCAGGACAAACTGACCTTAGGAATATGCCAAGTAGTACTATGGTGGAATATGATATGGACACCAGCTTAGGCTATGGTATGGATGCGAGCGGATCGGTGGATGGATGGATGAGTGAGTGAGTTGTGCAGATCCTAGTAGATAGAGAGTGCTTTATTTACACTTGACGCCTGTTTGCTAGGTTTCACCAAGGTACTTTTCCAAAGCGTCA